>CM040242.1:131254514-131307478 GCA_022545495.1 Chrysanthemum lavandulifolium | reverse complement strand
GTTGGGAACGCATTTGGATCAAAATCTGCGGGTGGGGTACTTCATTCAGAATATCATCAGTTTGGTTCATCATTGTTGGGCGGTGTGTTCAATCTGTTGTGTTGGAGTCAAGCGGTGTGGGTGCATTTTCAACGATAGTTGTTGTAGCGGTGTATCGGTATAGGAATATTATCGGGTTGTGCGGTGAAGCTTGAGGATACACACGAGCACGTTCATCAATATCTTCACAGAATAGAGGGCAAATAACCTTTCCATTTGTTGATGAGTTAGTAGGGCTTTGTTCGGTGATGATGGGGTTGAGGAAGTTTAAGCGGTTGTGACCGGGTTCTAATTCATTGTACTCATAAGCCATTATGAAGAAGTTTCATAATTAGTTTCCCCAAGTGACAACATCGCCTTTAGCGATTTGAAACTTTGATGAAGTCTACATTTCTTCTAACTTTTGAAGGTTTCGATGTCGTGAATTTGTAGATGAGCGATAAACCACACAAATAAATCGACTAATTACGAAGATCCGTTCGAGGTAACATGCCGAAAATCAACAAGATCTTCTCACGTATGTAGACGCATCACACCAAACAAACCATGAAAGCGAAATGATCGACTTTCCCGAGTGTTGTGGTCTTCGAATACTAATCACTGTGAATATGCAATAAGTCGATACCAAGACCGTGTGTGAGGCATCATAACATCATATTTGGGTAACTTCACACAAGATCACCCATGACATTGAGGCGATAACATCAAAGTGAGGCGTTTGAGCTACGAGATCGTCTTATTTCTTCCCGCAATTGAAGAAATTCAAGAAGGCATTGGGTTTCGCAGCGAAGCATGTGAAGAACAAGGAAGCAATTACCACCTACACACTCTCTCCCCTCGATGTTTTCAATGATTGAGAATCATACACCACGTATGTTGATGATGAATTGAAGACAATGAAACCATGTATAAGAGGCAATGGAAACCATGTATGTCCAATTGATCGAACAAGTGTGAAGACCCATAAATATCTCGTGAGAATCAGCTAGCGATAAAACATCTACATTCATTATGTTGATCATCACCGGTCATTGTTGTTGGAAGCAGTTTGATCTTTTGTTATAGAAGATTCGGTTGTTGTTGTAGATTCGGTGTATACGAAATTAGAGTATTATCGGTTGTGCAATTGAAACATTCGATACATCCAAGCACGACTTTTGGCGGAATCTTTAATCGGAGGAGCAAGCAATGTTTCCAATTCATGACGATTAAGTACAATGGTGGAAACAAATGATGGATCATGATATTTTTACTATGAGAAACGGGTCCCACGTTGTTTTGCGAGGGAGCCATTGTCATGTACATGCAGTAGAGAAAGAAAAGAAAGAGAAACATGGATCCCAAGTGTAACTGGGTTCCGGATGTTAAAGCATAAAGATGTAGTGTCAATTATCTTCTTGACACTGAACATGCTATTTTGATGATTTCCTTTCCGCCTGTGGATGGATGTTGTTGGTATCCCACTTGTTTTGGTGCAACTACTTAGTATCTTGCTCGTAGGAATACACCTAAGACTAACAGCTTTGAAAATCCTACCCGTTGGTATCCATCTAAGGTTAGATCTAGGGGATGTTGAAACTTCTTTTGGGAAGAATTTGCATCCTATATGGATCCACCTATTAGGTTTACGAAATTTTACGCTTAGATCAACTGGTTTATTTCTAACTGTTTGAGTTAACTTAGGTTTTGGTTTGCTACTACAAGCAAGTGTTCGATAATACACTCGAAGATGATACACTGGGTCGTGAACCTAAGATTCCATCCTTTTGAAGAAGTGCCTTTCCTAGCCTTTTCTAGATTACGCTTCAGACGTGTCATTTGAATCATATAAATCTTTACTTTTAATTCTCGGTTTAGACACGGTGTTGAACTAATCCTAGATTTGCCAGGCGACCCACAAGTTGAGGTTTAATGAAACAGTTTAACGTAAATGAAGCATTATTCTTAGGCCGAGAATGTGGAGCGATTTGGTTTTATCAAATGATTATTCTCAACAACTTGGGAGGAAACCGTGGTTTTAAAGATTTTGAGCGTTGATTTAAATGCGTTGGTTGTCTAACCTGATTGTTTTACGAAAGGTTGTAGAGGCGATTTCAAGATTGTTGGTTTAGCAAAATTAGTATCCACACTCTTGTCGATTAATCTTCTCGGTTTGTTTTGTAAAGCAACATGTGCAAGCCCTTTGCTTGAATTTGAGCCTTTAAATGCTCATTTTATTTTACTAATGTATCCACACGATTACTTTGTTCATTTGAAAACCCGACCATTGTGTTCAAGAAAAAGATTTGTTTTGTAGTTTAAGTTCAAGAGATTCAATGTGCTCTAGTTTTGAAAAATCTTTACTAAACCGAGCAATGGTCTTTTGAGAAGAATGTTTTCAGATTCAAGAGTTTGATTTGACGTTTGAGTTGAATTGTTAACAAGTAAGGGCTCGACATGAGATAGTTGTTCGGACATTGTGCAACACACTGGTCAACCTCTCCTTCATTACTAAATTCAAAGTTGCTCGGTATGTTGTGTCGCATTTGCAATGAGAATATGATCAACGATGATTGTACCTCGACCATCCGCTCGCGGTCGTTGTCATAGGTGGGTAAGATATCTTCCTCAACAATTTGTTCTTCGACACAGTGGGCTCGGTGTCGTAGTTAAGTATGATATCTTCTCCGGATATGCTGCAGCTCATCCCGCTTTTCAATGCTACAACCTCATTGTCCGACATCGGCGGATCGAGAATCACAACATTCTCAACGTCCATTTGAGTATTCCTTTCATGTACATCAACTCTTTCACCTTGCACGATCTGCGGGATATCGGAAATTTGATGATGTCCGATGCTTCAATGCCGCTTGAATAGCCATGAATCCTTCTTTCAATGCCACAAATGGATCTTTATGATCGGAATCCATTACACTCCTGCAGAAGAATCAAAGAGAAGAAATGTGCAAAGTCGATATAGCACACAAAAGGTCGATATAGTGAATTGCAATTTCCTCCAAAATAATTTTGAAAATTTTGACTCTCAAAATTTGAAATTCACTATAAAATTCAATTCTAAGGTTGTAAGAAAATTTTGAGATATGACAATTTGACGCCAAATTTTACCCGAAAATTTGAATTTAGGCCAAAAATTTGAATTTTGACCAAAATTTTCACAGTTAAACCAAAATTTGAATCTCGTAAAATTGAACGTTTAGTCTCCTCGAAAAATTAAATTTTACTCAACTTTTCCCGCCAAAAAACTTTTTTTTTTTATAACTTGTGTTGATGGATCTTTGTAGTCGAATGAACCTTTGTTGATGAAGTATCCTTAGGCGTAGAATTCACAATAAACCAAGTAGCACTTATCGTAAAAACACCAAAGTTACGCGTAACAATCAAGAGTTACGCGTAGGTTTAGCTTACGCGTGGCAGGGAAAAAGACTAAAGTTATGCGTAGCGATAAGTTAGGCGTGAAAGTTAGGCGTAGGATTCCTTACGCGTGAAGACTAGGTTTACGCCAGAAGATGAATCTTAGGCGTGGGATTTTCACGCAAAGCTTATGCTTATGCGTAATTTTAGGTTTTTGCTCAAATGATCTTTTACACTATCACAAGGCAAAAGATATCCAAAGTCGACGTATTTTCGACTTATCCAAGTAAGAAACACTAATAAACCACAAAATGAAGATCAAACCAAGGAAACACTTACAGCGTAGTTTTAGGGTTTTACTACGCGTAGGATTACTCGTTATTTTGATTTTGTCCAAAGATGTTTCTAAACCGGTTTTGTGTGATAAAATAGCTTCAATAACACCAAAAGACACAAAAGTGTGAAACTTGATGAACCAAAGCCTCTAAAACTACAGTATGATGAAACCCACGCTCAAAAACTAGATGAAAAACAACGATCCACGCATAAAGTTTGAAACTTTTGCCAAAACAAAGTATTTTAACACCCTAAAACGTTGAAAGTACAAGAATCTTGGATTCAAAGTGTAAAAATACGTTTTTGATCAAGCCAAAGATAAGGATACGTAAGTTAGGCGAGACTAAACTCACTTCAAACAATACGTTCACTCAACTATTAGGCGATTGATACCACCTGTTAGGTCACTAGATTTACAAACACAAGTAATATAGAAGAGGTAGAGCGGTTGAACAACACACAAACACACACACACACGTATAAGTAAAGAAAGGTTAGGCGAGAGTGTATGTGAAGAGTAACAGAACAACCAACCCTCAGTGGTGGTTATTACATTGATTATAGGCAAGGAGCTAGGGCAACACCCTCCTTCCCTATTCCTTATTGGGCATGGGCCTTAGCTTATGGGCCTTCTACATAAGCTAGGCCTTAAACAAACATAAAGGCCATATAAAGCTACCTATTACATATGAAATATAAATACTTGAAATACTGTTTAGGAGTGATTCCAACAATACGGTGTTATTCCGAGTCGAGCCAAACTTATATACGTGTCAATATAATCACTTGTACATGTTCGAAAAAAATCTTAAAGTGTTTTTATTTATAACATTTGCGTGGATACTCAAACGTATGCATGTATGTGTCTGAATGTCAAAACTATTAGTTGAAGTTAAATGTGTATGTATGATTGACCCATATTCATAACAAGATCACATTTCCAGTTTTATGACTTAATTATAATGACACATGCTTAAGTATTAATGCTTTGTTACTTTAACTAATAAAAGGAATACAAGTTTAAAAGAATTTGGACCTTATGGTGGAGTGTGAGGTTTCATCGAAAGCAAGAAGAAAGGAAAAGACCAAGACCATCTTGTTGCTTAAACTCTAACCCAAATACTTCCAAGCTAGCTTCCAAATTTACCAAGACTTCCTTCGCTTAATACCCTTTTGCTCATGAAACCCTAATTTTTGTAAGGATAGCGATGAAACTGATTTGATGTCACCTCCCTCCTTCGAATCAGTAAATAGATGCAAAAAACTAGGGTATTTTGACTCAACTTTTTCTTCTTGGTCTTTGGTGGGAAGCCATTCCAAGCTAAACTTCTCTTTCCCTCTACCCACTAGGCATGTGCATGGAAGAGATAAGAGTATATGATAGTGATTGATGCTTTTCTTTGTTATGTCTTGGTGGTAACACGCTGTGAGGATGGCGAGGAGGATATAAGAGGAGACAAAT
Organism: Chrysanthemum lavandulifolium; assembly: GCA_022545495.1. Taxonomy (NCBI): domain Eukaryota; kingdom Viridiplantae; phylum Streptophyta; class Magnoliopsida; order Asterales; family Asteraceae; genus Chrysanthemum; species Chrysanthemum lavandulifolium. Next base: position 131,302,290 of record CM040242.1, on the reverse strand, counting down.
TGTTGTATGAAATTGGAAACTCGCCCATGGAATGAAGAAAGAATATTGTCTCCTACTATTTTTTAGGCTTGGCTTTGTTGACCTAGGCTACGTAGTAGCTAGAGGGAGGAAGAAGAGTGGAGGTTTTGAGATGTCTAATCTTTGTTTTATCCTCGTGCGGCGTGCGTGGGTGAAGAAAGGTGAAAAAAGAAGACTCACATATATATATATATATATATATATATATATATATATATATATATATATATATATATATATATATATATATATATATAGAGAGAGAGAGAGAGAGAGAGAGAGAGTGATCATCATACGGATTTTTATTTTAGTCTTGAGACGTCACGGACGGATCCTGACCGCCCATTCAGATCTCGATCTTGACTTTTGTAAAAAGTCAAGATTTCATGGCTTAACCTCACTGGTACCAATTGATCATGTAAACGATTTTTTAATTTTTTTCCTTTTGAGCGATCCTTACTATTGTTATCTTCTTTCATTTTTTATTTTTCATTTTTCCACCACTTTTTTTTTCTTGATTATGAGTCACCGTGATATTAATGATATTATGAGTTCTAGTGTGATATTATGAAACCTGTGATATTATAAAATGATGATATTATAAACCAATCGTGATATTAAGTTTTTACATGTAAAATGAACCTCGATATTAAGAAACATATGATAGTTACAATGATATTAACAATTTTATTAAAAAAACATATGATAGTTACGGTGATGTTAACAATTATATTAAAAAGAAAAAGTTCTTGTGATAGTAAAAGAAACTCTGATATTAACATTTTTATTAAAAATGAACGATATTAATAATATTAAGAAAAACAAAAAGTAATGTGATATCAAAAGAAAAGTTAGTGTGATATTAACAATTTGTATTTAAAAAAAACTTTACGTGATATTAAGATCAAATCTTGACTTTTTACAATAAAGATCCGATTCTTGACTTTGTCGAATCGATTTTGACTTTTGTAAAAGTCAAAATCGACCTATTATCACAATACCTTAATCATGAAACTATATATATATCTATACATTATATATAAGAGGAGGCATCCACATAAAATGCCACTTGGCATCCCATAATGTCAAGTCATATTTCCATGTCATCATTATATTTATGTGGCATTTTTTTTAAATGACATGTGGCATTTTAATTAATATATGTACATTTTTTTTAATAAATTGTAAAATTCGTTTTTTTAGTTAAAATCCGTTTTTTGAGCTTCATAAAATTCGGATTTTTTTTCCTCAAAAAAACATGTTGCTAGATTCGAACTTGGGACATTGCATAACATTAACAACCATGCTAACCACTAGATCAACAATGTTTTTTGGTTTATATTTTGCAAACAAAAACCTATAAACCTTTCCAAACAAACATAACCCACTAATTCGAAATCTAGAATACTAACCTGATCTATTCCTTAATTATAGCTCCTTCATTCATTATATTAATTTTCTCATAACCCTAATATTCGTTCCACAAGTTTTTCTAAACCCTAATATGCTCAAGAACCTCTATGTTCATTCTGATTCTGCAAAATGGTAAATAAAACCCCTAATGATGAAACTGTGTTATATAACCCCTGTGTTCATTCCGATTTTGCAAAAGGTAAATAAAACCCTAATGATGAAATTGTGTTATCTTTTTAGATTTTGTGCATGCATGTTGGTTTCGTTATGCTTAAAGATTTATGTATGTCTAGATAGCAATGCCCTTTATTAACAATGGAAATCTATAATGAATAAATCAATGATTTGTTAGCCCCATACCACCACCGTTTGCTGCAAATTCATGAAAGCATTGAGGTAGAAGTATAACGGTTTCCACTCTTCTTTTTATTGGTATATTCTTTTGTAGTTCTTACAAGTTTCCTAACACACTTCCTATTCATTCCTTGACTAATCCGATAATACTTTATAGCAAGTTGACACGGATTCTTAAAGTTGGCTTGAGTGGCAATTCTCAAACGGTAATGATCGCAACTATGTCACCAACAGATAATCAATATCATCACACTGTTAATACCTTGAAATATGAAGACCGAGCTAAGGAAATTAAAACACACATCCAGGTAAAAGTTGTACGTGATATTGCATATGTTTTGGTTAAATAAACTAATATTAAGTTGCAATTCTAATAATTTTTATATTTTTTCCGAGAAAAGTATAGGCATGGTTGATACATGTATCGATTATCGTGATGATTGATGGTCTTGTAAGGTCTTTGTTAGATAGTTGTGAAGCTTGTGGCTCTGCAAATCAAGTTACTCCTTATTATTTAGATGTTTATTAATCTATTATTCTTATGTGTATAGTCAGTTAAAGATACAACTAGCTAAAAAGGAATCACAACTGAACACGAAACCTATTGAAAGACCAGTGAAATAAGTAATATAAATAACCAAATTACAACAAATTAAAACGGGGTGTGTAAGTTGATGAAATATTCTATAAGAGCTAATGTGGGATCTTGCATTTGCGCATTTTTAGTGGGAGTAATAGAGAACTTAGGCTGCAAACTGTGGCTTCTGGTCGATTTCTTCAGAGGATTAGTTCAATATTTTTATCATATATAATCAAATGTCTAAATATTCTCAAATAATCAAATGTCGTCCCATATTAGGAGTACCTGCTGGACTATTCAGCAATTTAAAAACGAGGTATTAAAACTTCGATCTGGACAAAAAAGTTCTTAGGGTCAACTTGACCTAACCTGCACCAAAGAGCACCCGTACTAACCCACCCATTTTCTGTCTATCCTATGCAAAAACTGACGTCGCAATTTGTGTATATTATAGCGGTACTCCGCAATGAATTAGCATGGTTTGACAAGCCTGAGAACAATGTTGGTTCCCTAACCTCACGAATCATCAATGGAACGTCCACATTAAAGACCGTAACTTCTGACCGCATGGCAGTCATTGTGCAATGCATTTCCTCATAAATTAACAAAATGAAACTAATTTATAGCCCGTTTTCTATCATGCTTTGAGGGGCACTTGTGTCAGGAAGTATGCACCAAGCCATAGGCCACCACTGGAAGCCAAAAATATCACGTTGATTGTTTGGTGGTTCGATTAGCCTCCGAATGTGGAGTACGACATGGAAAATCCAAGTCCATATGCTTTCATTTTCGTTCCTCCTACCAACAACTATTCGCTGTACTTTGCTCTTTATTTACTCATGCTTTTGGCGAAACAGGTTCAGTTATTCGAGTTTACAATAACCTGTCATAATAGAATTAGAATGTGTTGAATCTAAAATAGCCATATTCATAGGTCAATACTTCTTGCAGACAGGTCCTATTTTTGTTATTGTGCTTCCGATTATTTAGGCATTGTTGTATTTTTGTTTTTAAGCTTGTAGGAATTGGTTAATGGAATGATGAGAAAAAAATGTTTGGTTCTTGTTTGGGCTGTATATTTTTGTGTGATCAGATGTTATTTTTTTGTTTTCTTGAAAAAGCGAGAAAATTTGAAAACTTTTAGTAAATTCATTTGTTGCCTTTTATAGGTGAGTGAGAATAAAAGAACAGCTGCTGTTAAATTTGCTGATGCATGCTTACAAGGGTTAAGAGGAGATGCAAATGTGATTAGATATGCTTTTGTGGATTGTGTAGTATGTTGTTATGTTTGACCACTAAAATCATCCTACAGAAATGTTTTCCATTATTTATATCGTGGTTGTACAGTTCCAGTTTACTAACTAAATTCAAGTTATTAATCGGTTTAAATGCATCTTCAAATAAAGTAAATGACTATTCTCTTGAAGGTTACATAACTTCCCTTCTTTGCATCAAATGTAAGGCTTAGAGTCCCTTAGCATTAAGCATTAGTGGAATGCATTACAATACTTCCTTAAACAACTTAGTAGTCAAATTAGCGGGTGCAAGCGTTCAGATAAATAAGATAAATAGGTGTTTTGATCTACTGGGTCAACCACCAACGCACCAACCATTTTTGACCCATTTTCTGGTAACAACCCTTTTAGCCCATCATCTTTAACCCATTCCCTCTATTGACCCATTATCCCATGATAGGGTTTTGTATTTTCTGGCTTTCGATGGTGTTAATAATTTTTTTAGAAAGGCTATGGTGTTAATAATTAATATTAGTCTCAGCAAAAAATTTATTTCACGTAAATTTGTTATTGAAATCATAAAAGCAAAAGAACAACAAACGTAGGAATATGGACTCTGTAACTCACATGAGGCACATAATCCATGGAGACTACTTAAGAAAATAAGAATGTAAATAGTAGTAGTGAGTTGGATACTGTACATGCTCAAAATGATTACTGTCACGGGATATAGTTGCAATATATATTGTTGTAGTGATATTTAATAATTGATGCAAAACAACAACATATCAAAAGTACGCATAAGACTTCTTATTGAACCTAGCGGATGTCCACGTTGATACACTGTTGGTGGATATAGATTTATTAGTGTTATTTTTCTGTAACTTGTCTAAATACGAAATCGGACATTAGCACAGGGACCAACAGTAGAGTTTTATCTTCAAATATTATGTTATTTGTGATACCATAGTTGATAACCAGCTAATTAATTTGTGAATATCAGTATATATATATTGCTGATTACCCGTTGCGTTTTGAAGCTGATAACTTTCATTAATGAATAAGTTATCTTCATATCAATTTACCCGTTTATCAGATATGACTAAATTAACTGAAGTTAATAGTATAAGTGTATGGATGTGTATTAACAATAGCTAAGTTAAAATTTGTAACCATAGCCTAAAATTCGTCAGTTTACCTTCAAGACTAAGCCCCAACAAGGAGGATTGACATTATTGTTCTGTTTATACTCAGTTTGAATGAACTGATTAGATCATGTCCTGCCATGTCAATTATCTAGATAGTATTAGTTTTAATTAGTTTTATGAAGTTTTTAGGTTTATGCTCGAGAGATCAGGTGGTTCAAAAAAGTATTGCTACTTACCAGCGAACATGTTGCCTCAACTCATAGATAATGATGTTGCAGAGAATCACGAGGTTGATAGCCAAGAGACAAAATGAAGCGCATGTGTTTCAGATGCTTTTGAACCTAAAAAAGAGGTAACAAATTGAAGGGAGGTCGGCGATTTTTGTATTACCATAGAGGATAATGGTAGTATTTCTTCTCACCATTAACTTAAGATTAATAATATAGGGGTGTAAATAAAGGTTTGTACCTCAAGTACTGTCAACACTAAAATATATTACAGTTGTATGCAATTTTTGCTTATAATAATTATGGCTATGACTTCGGTTTTCTGTGTGACTATCTCGAAAAGTCTGTATAACACATGGGTGACTATGTCGAAGTTATGGATCTGTCATATCCAAATGAGTAGAAATACACTGAATCTTAACTTGAAGTTGCATACGATCGGTAGGATAATGAATCAAAACAAGGTTCTGATTTACGCATGAAGAGCAGCCCATAATACATAGATCGACCAAAAAATAAACCATAAGCATATGATCGATCAAACACCACCATACCACAGATCACACCAAGATACAAGTAAAACGATTTATAAAAATCGTTTATAATATATAGCATAAAAGGTAGCGATCCCAAACCGACCTAAGATATAGCAATTATGCATATGTCGCAAAAAAACCCTTTGATCGACCCAATTGATGTAGAAACGATTTAACTATCACAAACAATTAAACCGACAAATTATATGCAAGAACAAGGAGATCGATCAGCATAGAAGGGCGATTTTTTGGAAACCCTAATATAATACGAATCAACCAAAGCGACTAGACCAGATTTAAGGTTAAGATCTGATTAATACATGTAAACACGAATGTTAAACACGAATTAAGAACACATCATTAACAGAAAAACATGTTCTAGGATCGAAATTAGGAAGAAATCGATTGAACAATAAGGTTTGTTAGGGTTTCTCAAAAAATCGCCCACACATAGCTCCTAGTGGCTATTACATGTCCTTTATCGTGGTGTATGTTAATTGCTTGTGCTATTATGGCTGTTCGTTTGTAACAAGTGGGTTGTTGGGAGATGTCTAAGTTAAGTTTGTAGGGTAACTTATTCAAAAACCCTAGATATGATCAATTGGTTCTTTTCCATTGATCGTTTATGGGTGGATCGATCTACATACTTGGTTTCTTATTCTGTTTGATCGATGCTGCTTTGGTTTACTGGAAGTTAGGGTTTGTTACCCTATGATTATGTTCTATGCTCGGTATCACATTGGGGTTTGGTTTAGCATCTCAACGCACAATTTTGGAGCGAGTTCATGCTAGCTGCTCTATCCGTGGTTTTAGAGTCTTCCACCAATCGTTGTGCGAAATTTGTGAACTGATTCTTATTTGATGATTACATGATCATGGAGTTGATGTGCGTTGGGTTTATACGTATTTGTTGGTTATTCTTATTGGTGTTCTGGTTTGCATCTCAACATACACCTTTGGGCGAGTTTTGAGCTTCTTTGCTCTATCCGTGGTTTTAGAGTCCTCACCAACCGTTGTGTGAAACTTGTGAATTGTACTTCAATTTGAGGACCATGATATTGTATATTTGGGCGTATTTGGAAGTTTGGACTACTATGGTGACTTGAAGATTCAAGTATTTCTACTTGAAGTGCATTTATTTTATTCTTTTTATCGTTGTAGTCGATGTTTAGTTATAAGTGTGGTGCATTACGCTTATATTGTAAGTTATAGGAATGATGTTGCATTCCTATAGAGATCTGTAAGTGTCCTAAGGGATCGAGATGAGGATTCACCTCATCCTTTGTACTTCAATGTTTTTGGCGTAATATATTTTACCGGGGTGAATTAACCCTTTTACCCAAAAACAAAGTTGCATACGATCGGTTATTAGGGAGTAAGTTGTTCATGTTTTCTCAAAACCATGTATGTTATTTATAATTGCTTTGTTTTTGGAACATCCATTTACTGACTCTACTTTATCCCCGTAATGGTTTAAAGCTCCTACATATTTAGAATTCCATTACTTATCTGCCAATAATATATTTCATGGACACCTCAGCAAAGAAATTATCCATCTGGTTATAGGTGATAATATTGCCCCATATACTTGTGAGCACCTCTTTTTGCTAACCAGTAGAGGTGTCAAATGGATGGGTCAGGCGGTCGATGGGTCAAAACGCGTTGGGTTGGGCCAGCAGTCACTCTTCTGTCTTCGTTTCATAAATTTAACAAATATATGGTGTCAAATGATTTATCATCTGCATACAAAAGCTGGTTGGGCCAGCCTGCAAACACTGTTTTGGTAAAAATGGGACGGGAAGTTTGGGATTGCTTATCTAAAGCTGATCAACAGTTTTTAGTGTTTGTATAAAAGTTACTTATCTGCTTATTATGTAATTTAAGAGGGTTTCTATGAAGACAAACATGTTTCTTTCATTTATTTTATGTACAAGCCTACCTGTTAAAAAGATCCACTCTACAGGTCAGTTGGATATTTCCACTGTTTTCGGATGATGAATATGCTAATGCAAAGAAACCAGTGGTGATTGCAATAACGGGAACGATTGAGGAACCGTGTTACGATTGGGGAATTGTTGTCAGAAAACCCTCAATACCAAAGGTATATGAGATCTGATTATGAAAACCTAATGACAAAGGCTTAAAATGCTAATATTTACCAACATATGTATAAAGGTACTTCTTCGGTTTAGCGCTTATAATTTATAAATGAAACTAAGGCATCTACGTGTTTGGTCATTTCACTTCTTTAAATATTCAAGAAATAGCAGTAAAGCACATAAACTCTCAATTCCTCAGATCGTAGGCACTGTTTGGAAGGCATGTTCAACTCTTAGAAAGACCCCCGGGACAAACGTTACAGCTATAGGCTGAGCCATGACTCAGACTGCAGTATCCATAAAAGACGTCCATCGTGAAATGAAAGAGCTCAAGCCCACGTCAGAAGAGGCTTCAAAGCCTGATAACAAGGTTTCAAAGACCGATCATGATAGTGACAACTCATCTGAGGGTGACTTAGGCAGTGACTTGTCCCCCGGAGAGATGAAAATTGCCAAATTAGCCACTGAAGTCGTGTCTTGCACACATGAAACAATTAAAGAAGTTATCAGGTCAATATTGGGTTTACTGAAGAACCCTCAAACACAAAATGATGCATGGTAAACTTTATACAAAAGTACCGACTTCACTACAGCTTGAATTTCTACCAGCTGTAAACGCGCACTAAAAGAAAATGAACTTGCAGTTGGTTGCATTTCAACCTTGTGTTGATAAGAAATCTCTAAATACCGTTTATAATGACAGACCACAGATATCTCCTGTAATTTTCACAATTCACTTGTGATTATTAGTCAGAAATCCCAGGGGTCGGTGTTTAATTATCGCAACCTAAAAGATGCAAGATTGCAAAATGTGGCATCTAAACGGATCACATTTCACTTGAACAATACTAGGCATAGTAGGTAAGACACGCTAGGAGCTAGCTTCTCATTTATCAAAAGCCAAAAGTCGCAAAATGTAAGTAATTACTTTTATTTAGATTCTTGCATTTGCACCAAAGGGTATGGTAAAAAAAGTTGTGCACTACAATACAGCGGGATGCACAATGATAGTCTCACACACACAAGCAAAGACTGCATAGTTCATGATTTACTGAAGAGAATAAGGGCATCATGACTTCAGCCATGAGCAGCAGTGCATCACTGCTAAACCATAAGGAACAGAAAATGCTTTGGTTTATGTGCAATTGATGGATATCCTGGAAGCCTCAAACTGGATATGGGTCGCTCAGTGTTGGAGAATTCTGACCAGAAGTTGAAATAGTCTTGACCATTCACTTTATAACTTGCACTAACGCAAGTAAAACTTTAAAAGACAGAATATCAGTTTAAACCAAAAGTCACTAAAGCGCTCATTCCCCGAAAAGCGACCAATTTGGGAGTCGGTAGGCGATCTTGATACCAATGAGTTGATGCATTATACTGAAAAACCGGAAACTTTTGTATGTACTTGAGTAAAGTCAACCACTTTGTGATGTCAAACAGATCAAGGAATTACTTACGTTATATGATGCTACTCTTTTAGTCTAATAACGGTATCTGGTCTACAGGTTAGTGACCGAATCAATTATGGTGTTTATGTATTTACACCGGAGATCTTTACTGCTATTTCGGGTGTTTCCACACAGCGAAAAGATAGAGGTTAGTTAATAGTAATTAATGGTGGCATGGTGCAAAGATTACCATTTTTGTCATCATGGTATAACCCTTAACAAAATCCTGATTCATATTTTTTCATGTTTCATGTATAATTTTGACATATACTCATATATACTCTAAATCTTGCAGGACCACAACAGATTATAAATTCATGGGTGACTGTACGTGTGTCTATTCTCATTGTCACGCCAGATATTGGTTTGCATAAAGATTAAGTCACTCTTACAGTGGGTTTGGACTAAAGTATCATCAATGTTGCTTGGGTGGTCAGGTTGCTCTAACGACGCCTTGCAAGTATGGTGATAGATTGTGTTTCAAGACATTTTATAGAAAGGGATATGTATATTTCACAATATACAAGATATTAGCTGTCAAGTTTACAAATACTGAATTACAACTGGTCAATGAGAGAGACATTATAAAATGACCGGACAATGGCTTTTTCCTTGTTTCGACGGAAAAAAGCAGTCGCTAACTATTTTCACTCAATCGGTGAGCCAAAGCTCAAAGCGAAAGTGCAAATTGAATTGTTAGTCAACTATAGTAATCGGTTGCTTGAAAAAAGAATTCGGATGCCGTACCTTGCTTCGTGATGATAAGGTAGATGATCTTACGAGGATGTATAAGCTCTTCTCTCAAATTCCCAAAGGATCGGATCCTGTTGCTAATATGTTCAAGCAACGTGTTCTTCTTTGAAGGAACAACTTTAGTCCAACAAGTCTGCGATCTTTGCGGGTAAGAAGCGATGAGATTGTTGGTGGTCCGCAGGAGCGGTGTTTGTCATGAAAGCAATTGACTTGCATGACAAGTTCATGGCATATGTTATTGATTGCTTTTCAAATCACACACTATTTCACAAGGCCCCGAAAAAGCCTTTGAGGTTTTTGCAATAAAGCTGTGGTGGTTGCTCTACCACAGTAGTCATGCGCATATTGTGACAATATCCTCAAAAGGGTAGTAGCGAGAAGCTTAGTGATGAAGCTATCGACAAAACTTTGGATAAGGTGGTTAAGATTCTTGCTTACATTAGCGATAAAGACCTTTTCGCAGAGTTTTATAAGAAAAAGCTTTCTCGGCGTTTGCTTTTCGATAAGAGTGGGAATGATGATCATGAAAGATTGATCCTCTCGAAGTTAAAGCAGCAATGTGGTGGACAATTCACATCTAAGATGGAGGGCATGGTGACAGATTTAACATTGGCGAAGGAGAATCATAGTCAGTTTAATGAGTACCTTTCAAATAATCCTCTTGCCAGTCGCGGGATTGATTTTACATTCACTGTTTTGACTACGGGGTTCTGGCCGATTTATAAATCCTCTGATCTTTGCCTGCCTTCAGAGATGGTGAAATGTGTCGAAGTGTTCAAGGAGTTGTACCATACAAAAATCAAACACATAAAGCTCACATGGATCTATTCTCTAGAGACGTGCAATGTGAACGGTAAATTTGCTCAGAAAACTATTGAGCTGGTTTTAACAACCTACTAGGCAGCAGCTCTTTTGCTATATAATGCTTCGGAACAACTAAGTTATTCTGAGATCAAGACACAGTTAAATCTTGCTGATGAGGATGTTGTGAGATTACTCTCATCCCTATCCTGTGCTAAGTATAAGATTCTTACCAAGGTGCCAAGCTCAAGAACCGTTTCTGAAACTGATGTTTTCCAGTTCAATTCAAAGTTTACTGATAGGATGAGGAGGATCAGGGTTCCTTTGCCACCTGTGGACAAGAGGAAGAAGGTTGTGGAAGATGTTGACAAGGACCGAAAATATGCTATAGATGCTTCACTTGTTCGTATTATGAAGTCTAGAAAAGTTCTTAATCATCAACAACTTGTCCTAGAGTACGTGGAGCAGCTTAGTCGCATGTTCAAGCCTAACTTAAAGGTTATCAAGAAGAGGATTGAAGATCTGATCACATGTGAATACTTGGAAAGGGACAAAGAGAACCCAAATCAGTTCAGATACTTGGCTTGATCTTTACAATTTATACTATCATAGGACAATTGGGGAAGGGGTTGATTTATTATGTTTTTTGATTTTTTATTTTGTAATGTATTTTCTTTAGTAGTTATATGGTTTGACTGCTGAAGTGATAACAAGATGAAAAACAAATAGAAAATACACACTCCCATGGGAAGAAAATTCACACAAAGATTTTGCATATGTAGGTATGGAGAAGACCATCTATTGGGCACGCAGATCCTAAGAGAGACAATTTTCCATTAGTGACAAGAGAAGGACATAATTTTCTGGAGGTACATTGCACCAACACGTTTCAATGTGAATTATGTATCTTATTTTTCTGTAAAAGATCCTAAGCACACTTTTTTCGGCTTATCGAGGATTTGTATAAACAGCTTATGGCTTATTAAGATCATAAGCGTCAGCTTGACAAGCTTATAAGCCGCAAAAAAGTTAGCTTATAAGCCTTTTCAAATTCATATGAGCACACATTAATAAAAACTCCCGAAAAAAACTCAAATTTGGACCAGAAATTGTTTAAGTTAACTTGACCCGATCAGTATTCAAACATACCATCAGACCCCGTTGACACTATTAATCTATAAAAATGAGGTATTAGAAATTCTGGACAAAAAAGTGCTTAGGGTCAACTTGACCTAACCTGATATATTTTTCGAATCAGGCTTTGCCGTCTTCTTTGCATTTTTGGGATCTCAAAACCTGTTTTTGTCTACTTTATAATAACAAATAGAGTTGCATATTATAATGATGGAGTGAAGGAAAAAGTGGGTTGGTATTCATTACTCTTTTCTGCAATTGGTTTGCCTTCACTCTTTAGCCACACTTTGCAGCATTACTTTTATGGAGTAATTGGGGAGAAAGCAATGACAAATCTTCGACAAGCTTTGTATTGAGGTACTGCATTCATACCATTTACTGTTACATGAATGCTTGATTCAGCTATTGCATTAAAACGTCCTAAATCAGCTTATATCTAGAATTAGATTATTATTAAAAGAAAACAACTTTTGGAAACATATCTGACACATTAATAAAAACTCAGGAAAAAAACTCAAATATGGACCAGAAATTGTTTAAGTTAACCTGACCCGGGCCTCATGCAATACATTACTGGTCTGAACTGGTGAGTTCTTAGAAAATGATGCATGGTCGTCTCAGCGAGGAAAGAAAGGATCAAGCAACTTCTTAACATACAAATTATTATAAGCTAAACTGGGCTATCCAAATACCAGTATTTTGTCATTAGTTTTGTCGGATTTAAAGTTATAAATTTATCGCGACTTCAAAGCACACTCTGGTGATAAATTATGATTTGCATTGTACTTTGTTGCTGCATTTTTTCTGTAACCATGATGCTTGGAATGGTCCGTATGAAATATCCTACTAAATAATTTGCACAATTAATCTCATTGCTATGGTTGTGTTGACAGGACTACAATATCGGTGTACATGTTTGAGAAGGATTCCAACAATGATTACTTCCAGCAAAGTGAAGAGTCAAGCCAGTTCAGGAGTGAGTTTGAAATGAGAAAAATGAAGCAGGTATGTTCTTTTATTCTATGTGTTTTGTGTATTAAAATTCATTTTGTGCGACTCTCGACCCTTTTGACACTTCTTTTTCTTAGGTAACAATTGAGCTCATTTAATATTTACCCGTTGATCTCTAATATACAAAACATAATAGAAATTAACTCATTACAAGTATATTTGATTATTTTTTGAAATGGCCTCCTCTATAAAATACTTCCACTGACATTCATCGTTAACTTTGCTGTATGTTTCTATCTTCTATAGGATCAAAGCCTGGATACGATATCAGAGGTTTAAACACATTGAAAAACAAGCACAAGATATGAACGAAGCTTGCTATCTTTTAATAATCTGCATCTCGCATTAAAACAATAAAACAATGCTAATACTTTTACAATATTGTATGACATGGAAGTGTTAGATGTTTTTTATTTGTAGCAACTGTTTCAAGTTTAGTTATATTTTTAGTACCCTTTTTTGTTTCAAACAATGAGTGTATTTATTTTTTTTATCACATAGCAAATGGTTTGTTTTCCCAATATACTATTTGAGGAGAGTTATTTTACATACCAAACTTTTCTCACATACCAAGGGACTCATCTCCACCATCCATCTAAAAATAAATCAATGGCTGAGATTAAAAGCATTTTATTATTTCACATATTTTTTATAATTTAAATATCTCTTAAACCGTTAATCGTTAAGCGAAAATATTTACACCATCGCGACGAGCATTTAATTATCTTTCTATAGACAGGCACCTTGATATACTTTCAACAAAAAAAAATCGTATTTTTCACGTTTTTTTTTTAAGTTTTTTCGTTTTTTACGTTACTGAAATTTGCATTAAAAAATCATATATGATAAAACACTAATTTGAATATCATATGTGATATTAGTGTAATATCATATATTCTTACGTTTTGTCCGTTTTAAATGCGTTTTATCGGTTTTCTTACGTTTTTGTCCGTTTCAAAAAAAATTTGAATAAAAATTTCAAAAAAATTTGAATAAAAAATATTTTTCAAATATATATATTTTTTTAAATATATGTCCGTTTTTTCAATATTTTTGAATTTTTTTCAATATGTCCGTTTTTAAAAAATATTTTTGTTCAATTTTTTTTGAAATTTTTATTCAATTTTTTTAAATTTGATATATTTTTTTCAAAATGTAAGAAAAGCAGACAAAAGCGTAAAACAACAATGAAAACGAAAAAAAACGGACAAAAACTTTTAAAAATGGGCAAAACGGATAAAATGTAAAACAACGGTCGAAAACGGATAAAAAATGACAAAAGCAGATAAAAGCGGACAAAAGCGTAAAAATGCAGGCGAAAAGGGATAAAACGTAAAAGCGGACGAAAACGAAAAAGCGAGGGAAAACGGATAAAACAAACGAAACGGATAAAACGGACAAAACGTAAAAATCGGGCGATAACTATTATTAACGGAGTGACTAATTGGGAAAACTATATTTTAAAAATAAGGACTAACGGTGCAAAATTTATTAACGAAGGACTAACAAAACAAAAACACTTAACGGATTTGCACTAATGAAGGACTAACAACAAAACACTTAATGACTGGTCGGATCGGGGACAAAATCCGTAAGATTTGTAAACCACAGGGACGAAACGCACTGAAAAAAAAGTATAAGGACAAGATCCGTAATTTTGACCAAACCACAAGGACGATTTATGTAATTAACTCTAATTAATTTATGTAATAATCTACTTGATATATGAGTAATCCTATCACTTCTGTATTATATTGATTTTGGCTTTAGATCTATAAGTATACACACATGTTAACATGTACACATAAATAAATCAACCGCGCATCAACATATCTTTCAGCCACGCAACATAAAGAATCTTATATAATAACTACCGTATGTAAATATGTAAGGTAATTGGTCGATAACTACATGAAGTGGGTGTAGTACACAATTATGTCAGCTCTTCAGTCTTCTCTTCTCCCATCCGATCCAGAAAGACGCTGAGTAAAAAAATCGATTCGAAAAGAGTGTGTGAGCCTGTCGTGAGTCTACATGGACTCGATAAATGTGTGATCATCTTTATCTTGGCAATGCAGCTTATTACAGTTGTATCCATGGTTTGTGTATCATCTTTTGTCGACCGTTTAGTTTAATGGATAGCATAGGAGATTCTTACTTAATATAGATACAACTCAGATGACATCGATTCATTTTAAGTTTTCACATCTCGCTTTGAAGGAGTACAATAATGCACTGGATGTTAATAGTTTAAACCCGGGTGAACATGTGATTGTTTTGCCTATATCTTTTTAACTTTTCTTGACGAATTGCTCTCTTTAATAACGATATGTATATTTGTCATATGATATTGTTAGACAATCGAGAAGATGGTTTCGGGTATGTATTTGGGAGAAATTCTTCGTCGAATGTTGTATTGGATGGCTAATGAGGCTGCACTTTTTGGTGAGACAGTTCCCTTGAAACTGAAAATGCCCTTCTTGTGAAGCTATTTTCTTTATAATCAGTTTTATACTTTCTTTAGTTCTCTACAAAATTTATCTTCTAATCATAGTAGGCACAACTTCACAATGATTATTATGTCGTTTATATAACACCTGAAATGTCTGCAACGCATCACGACTCATCTCCGTCTTTTGGTCTAAATAAGAAATACTATTACGGTAACATCAATTATAGTTGTAAATTATTTAATTTAACTTTTAATTACATTTTAGTATATATTTGTTCTACTAAAACCTAAAAATAAAAACCACAAGTCATACCCGTCCATCGGACGGTTTTGACACTAGTATATATATATATATATATATATATATATATATATATATATATATATATATATATATATATATATATATATATATATATATATATATATATATATATATATATATACTACATTAAAAGCATCAATATCCCCAACCAAAACCCAACCTCTATTTTTAAGATTCACCATCCAAACCTCGCATTGTCACACCCCAAATTACTGCTTTTGCAAATGAATGCCAAGATATGTATAGTCAATGATAATCCCAAGACATTCAAGACAATGATAATCCCAAGACATTCAAGACAATGATAATCCCAAGACATTCAAATTAATGATAATCCCAAGACATTCAAAGACAATGATAATCCCAAGACATTCATCAATGATAATCCCAAGACATTCATTCAATGATAATCCCAAGACATTCAAATTCAATGATAATGATATAAGATATGACTAAACATTAAGTTCAGTTAAGCATGTAGTTTGCAAATAGATATGAATGTCATAAAAGATGATGAGCATGTATCTCCCCCAAAACAGTTATGAAAACAAGTAAAAGCAGGGGCTATGAAAACTCACGGTAATCCATAAAAGTTAATGTACTTGTGAAAGTAAATGAAAACAGTTTGAGCATGTATCTCCCCCAAAAGTAATTCAAAACGTATAAAAGCAGGGGCTATGAAAACTCACGGTAATCCATAAAAGTTAATGTACTTGTGAAAGTAAATGAAAACAGTTTGAGCATGTATCTCCCCCAAAAGTAATTCAAAACGATAAAAGCGGGGCTATGAAACTCACAGTAATCCATAAAAGTTAATGTACTTGTGAAAGTAAATGAAAACAGTTTGAGCATGTATCTCCCAAAAGTAATTCAAAACGATAAAAGTTAGGGCTATGAAAACTCACTTGGTGGAATGATGCGAAGACAAAAGTGAGTACACCGAGATGTAATGTGATACGTTAATCTTGACCTATTGTGAAGGATATGATACGTCATGTGTTGCAATGTAATGCTATGCATGCACTTCAGATGTTATTTATACCATTTACTAAGTTTTGAAAATATTACTCGTCGACGAAAAATACTCTTTGACGCTTTGACCCTTCAAAATAACTTACATGTTTTTACGCCAAATGTCATCCTACAATGGTTTTATAATGATTTTGGTGAAATAAACACTTTTCGTCGCAAAAAAAAGGTCACGGAAAACCATGAAATCAACAAAATGACTTTGAAAACTAGCAGTAACGGTGCACGCCGATCGTTAGAGAACGAACTCGACGGTTTTGAAAGTTTGTATCGATATCTAAAAGTTTCAGCTCAGAGTTTTCGCTCAAAAGGTCTCGATCATAAAGATATCAAAGGCTAAAGATGGTGGTTTTGTTAATGTTGTGCATAAAATAAGTTTCGCCAATGTTTGAACATCCGTAAATAATTTATTATGACTCGCTTGACAAACGGCTTTTTGTTTTGAAAATATGGTCGATGAACTTGATTTTACTAGAAGACACTTCGTTATAAAAGTTTTGCATCATAGTTAAAACCGCAAAACATGGACGATATAGCTAATGAAATACTTGTAACGTAGAATTAATATAATTTTTCGTAAAATAATATTTACGGCAACTTTATGAAAACGGCCATATATTTGTCGCTTTAAACCGCTTACGTAAAATATGTCCTTAGCTTCAGATCGAAGTAAACTAATATATTTTTGACTAGTCGAAATAATTTGTGAAGCTTAAGGCCTGCTTTTGACCCGAATATATAGAAACAGCAAGCTGTTTTCAGAAAAAAATACGCTTCGCCATCAAACTTTAAAATTCACCACGGCTTCGTTATAACTCCGCTTTTATCCGCTCAAGCGCCACGGATTCGCTTTTAAAGTATATTTTCTAAATATCAAGGCCAAAATGTCGCACCATCAGTGGGTTTTTCCAGAAATTCGTTTTAAGGACAGATCACAAAATATAGTTTACGAAAATAGTTTTCTCGGACAAAACCTATTCTAATCCCTTCAAATCAACTCCAAACTAATCTAATCCTACCATACACCTTCTTAGGGTGTCATGGGTTCCTAATCACCATCGAGACCAAAGGATAACTTGGGAATAATTATAGGATGACCATATTGTATTTATAACTCTAAAATCAAGAAATAAATGGTATAAACTACATAACATGCATATAAGCTCCAAGAATGATAAGAAACATATGAAAATGTTAAGGAAACATAAAATGATGAGAATATGCTTACTAGTGCAAGTGAAGAGGTGGAGGTAACAAAGGATTAAACTTAGATATCCTTGGTTTTTATTTCAAAACCATGAAAAGGATATGATCTAGGTTGAAATAACACTTGAACTTGAAGAAAATCTTGATCCCTTGGTTGTTGTTGTTGAGGCCGGTTTTGGAGACCCAAAAGGAAGAGAGGAAAAATTTGTTTTACACTTTGATAATATGTAAATGTGTGAGAAATATCTTGAGTGCAAGACTTTTGTGCTTGAATGAAATTATTGAAAAAAACATAAGCCATGCCATAATTAAGACACTCCCTCCCTTGGCGTTTTCATGGATCATGTTCCCTAAATATATATATTTTTTTTATAAATTGTATTGTATAAACATTTACTTGTACAAGTTGTAAGAAAGTGTAAGTAGAATAAAGTTAAGTTAAGGTAAATGGAAGTTTTGGTACAAGTAAGTTTTAATAGGTCAAAATAGATTGTAATGTGATAATAAAATTGTAAAATACTTTCCTTGTGAAATTCGTAAGATAAAATAATTATCGTGAAGATTTTTAAGAGAACGACGTAATAATTAAACTTTAACGATTAAAATACCAAATAAATGTGAAACACTAGGAAAACTAAAATATAGTTTTTATGAACTAAATATAAGTTTAAAAATACCTCGGGATCATTTTTGAAAGTAACGTTAAATATACCAATAAAAACTCACGCGATAAAATTATTAAACATAATAATTACGCGTTGAAGGTGAAATGAAATGTCGTGAATGTACTAATGAGATGCACATGATGTCCATGAAATGTAGACTAATAATAGTCCATATGAAATGTACGTGATGACATGATCATGAATTCGCCGCTAAACCTCCAAGGTTACGCGAATTTGAAACAAGTAAACCAAGTTTACTAAAAATGTTGAAATAATGAGACATGAAATGTGTCGAGACATGACCTGAAGTACGGGTTGTCACATTCACTATCCAAAAAGGAATTCAATCCCAATTCAAATTGTTAGGTCTAACGGGTTTAGGGTTCGATGTAGCAACTTTCCATTCCCGAGCAAAACCCTCAAAGATTTTGGTAACCGATTTTACTTAATCTCACAACTCATCAAACAAGAACTGTCATGAGATTAGGCTAAATCGGTTTAGGTAACAACTTGTTTCTAGCTCGATCTTTGCAACTCATCAAACAAGAACTCACACGCGGATCAAACTGGAAACAAGTGGTTTGAAGAAAATTCTTTGAAAATTTGGCTCGACACGGATTGCTTACACATATAAGCTTCATTCCTTCATTGCATGATTCTTCCCGAATTAGACATAGGTGATCGCTATGTATAATTTAGAGTAACTATGCAATGCTTGGACTAATCGACTCATATGTTTGTTTGGTGTCGGGTCAACTGTCATAAAATTGTGATGAACATCGAGAGAGAAGACATGGAGAAGTGTCGTTAAATGATAGTTAAAGTAAAAGAATTAAAATCCTCGTAAATGATAACAAATCGGAAAGAAAATAAAGTACGATAGATGAGAATATTTTACAATGAGAGGTTTAGCAAAAGTAGTACATCTTAGGTTATAAAGATTCGGATACGATGGAAAACATAAACTTAGTACAACATGGTACATAAAGAAAACAAGATCGTTAGTTTCCGAACTTCTTCGCCTTTCGGCCATTGAAATCCTTTTGAGCTTCTCCTTCTAACATGTATGCTTTCCCATGAGCACTTTCAACTTGTTGACCTTGGTTGTGAGGACATTGATTCCTATAGTGTCCTTGCTCCCCACATCCGAAACATGTGACTACGGCTTTACCTTTACAATCCCTTGCTAGATGTCCCTGTTTGGCATTTGTGGCACTTGGCGTGGCAAAGACCGAGTGATGAAAGTTACATCTAGTACATAGTGGGTGTGTTCCAAGATATCCTTTTCCTTGCAGCCCTTAGCAAGGTGTCCCACTTTTGACAGATAAAGCATATACCACATGGACCATCATGATGTAGCGCATTGATGACATCGTGGTAAGTTTCGAGTAAGTTCTTTCCTTTGTTGGTGCAAGAACATAAACCCTGCGCTTTGTCTTCTATTCCGTTGTTGGTGATGGTTAGTGTTACGGTTTTGGTTGTTGTTGTTATAACCTCCCGGTCATTTTCCCATTTCCTTTTGTTGTGGTTGATTTGGTTATCGTCGCTGTAGTTGTTGTTTTGTTATTGTGGTAGTTGGTGCGGTTGTGATTGTTGTTGATGGTGTGATTGTTGTTATTGTTGTGGTGGTTATTGTTGATAATGTTTTCCTTTTCACAACTTGGGCCATGAGTATTTGAGTAATACGGTAGATTCTTCAATGGTTTGTGGATCGAAAGAAGTTTCATCTCCTTGGATATTTTGTGAAAGTCCTCCAATGAAATTTTCAATAGTTTCTCCTTGTCCGAAACCATAGCCGGACAAAGAACACCAACTCTTGAAACCTTTTGATGTAAGCCGCCTCGCAGCCAAAGTTAGCTTGGGCCTCGATAATAGCAAATATTGTCGTCGTTTTTCAATCCTTAATGCCTCGCTACACTATCCCTTACCAACTTTTGAATAGTCGCTGAGTCATTTCTGTGTAGCTTTCGGTGCCATATCTTCTTCAAAACAATAGGAAATGTGAGACGAGCAAAGTCCGATGTTAATAATAAACGCCCAAAGAAATGTGATAAGAATGATAAGTTTGAGGTTATTTTTCAAAATGATCACGGGTTCCAAAAAGACGGGTTATGATGTGTCGTAAGTGCTTCAAATGTATGATGGTTTAGTGACTTAATGTGTGAATAAAGTGTAACTCGACACGTTAGTGGTGAAACAAAGGAGTGAGAGCGACCGTGTGCGTGCTTAAAGGTTCATCTCGACATTCGACGCTATCGGTGATGAGTCGATTGATGTGAAAATTGTGATAGGGAATGACAAGGAATTCTCCACGTTAGAGTATGAGGAAAAGATAATGGGATGGGTATTTAAGGGCATCCATGTGACAATCATTGTGAAATGAAAGTAAATAACTCGAAAATGTACGTAAAAACCGCATGTAAAGTGAACATTCACTTGTGATGAAATGATGAGATGCTATGATAATGTAGTTATAGTCTAGGGTCAATGATGCAACCTAGTTCTCTATAATCAAGCTCGATGCCAATCACACACCCCAAATTACCTGCTTTTGCAATGAATGGAATTCGGGATTGATCGTCATAGCATCACAATCACAAGTATATTGAACGACCTAAAGTGTCGTTTGGAAAATACATCGCTTGATTTAATAAAACAATCGAGTTTACAAAGTAGGTCCCAAATGTAAATTAACTTGCGGAAATAAGTTTGTACAATTCAAACGATGTTTTAAAGTATGTAAAACCTGGCAGACGCGTCATCATGCGACTCCATGATGTGTCCAAATGCATGCCATGACGTGAAAGCCTTAGATACCGAGATAAAACATGCTAAAAGTGTCAACACAAAGGTTGAGTGAGTTCATAGAGTTTGTTTTGAAATGTAAAGCCTTTAGAAATCGTTTATGCAAGAAAGGCATTGTGAATCCACTCGCCTAAGTCCCGCCTATACAAAACTTGCAACTGTGTGTTCACAACCCATTGCCAAGATATGTATAGTCAATGATAATCCCAAGACATTCAAGACAATGATAATCCCAAGACATTCAAGACTCCCAAGACATTCAAGACAATGATAATCCCAAGACATTCATCCAATGATAATCCCAAGACATTCAATCAATGATAATCCCAAGACATTCAATTCAATGATAATGATATAAGATATGACTAAACATTAAGTTCGCTACATGTAGTTTGCAAATAGATATGAATGTCATAAAAGATGATGAGCATGTATCTCCCCAAAACAAGCTTATGAAAACAAGTAAAGCAGGGCTATGAAAACTCACCAGAATCCATAAAAGTTAATGTACTTGTGAAAGTAAATGAAAACAGTTTGAGCATGTATCTCCCAAAAGTAATTCAAAACGATAAAAGCAGGGCTATGAAAACTCACGGTAATCCATAAAAGTTAATGTACTTGTGAAAGTAAATGAAAACAGTTTGAGCATGTATCTCCCCAAAAGTAATTCAAACGATAAGCGGGGCTATGAAAACTCACGGTAATCCATAAAAGTTAATGTACTTGTGAAAGTAAATGAAAACAGTTGAGCATGTATCTCCCCAAAAGTAATTCAAAACGATAAAAGGGGGCTATGAAAACTCACTGGTGGAATGATGCGAAGACAAAAGTGAGTACACCGAGATGTAATGTGACACGTTAATCTTGACCTATTGTGAAGGATATGATACGTCATGTGTTGCAATGTAATGCTATGTATGCACTTCGTATGTTATTTATACCATACTGTTTTTGAAAATATTACTCGTCGATTTAAAAATACTCTTTTGACGTTTGACCTTCAAAAATAACTTTACATGTTTTTACGTCAAAATGTCATCCTACAATGGTTTTATAATGATTTTTGGTGAAATAAACACTTTTCGTCGCAAAAACAGGTCGCCGGAAAACCATGAAATCAACAAAATGACTTTGGAAAACTAGTCAGAAACGGTGCACGCCGATCGTTAGAGAACGAACTCGACGGTTTTGGAAAGTTTGTATCGACATCTAAAAGTTTCAGCTCAGAGTTTTCGCTCAAAAGGTCTCGATCATAAAGATATCAAAGGCTAAAGATGGTGGTTTTTGTTAATGTTGTGCGTAAAATAAGTTTCGCCAATGTTTGAACATCCAGAATAATTTATTATGACTCCGCTTGACAAACGGCTTTTTGTTTTGAAAATATGGCCGATGAACTTGATTTTACTAGAAGACACTTCGTTATAAAAAGTTTTGCATCATAGTTAAAACCGCCGCAAACATGGACGATATAGCTAATGAAATACTTGTAACGTAGAATTAATATAATTTTTCGTAAAATAATATTTACGGCAACTTTATGAAAACGGCCATATATTTGTCGCTTTTAAACCGCTTTTCACGTAAATATGTCCTTAGCTTCGTATCAAGTAACTAATATATTTTTGACTAGTCGAAATAATTTGTGAAGCTTAAGGCTCGTTTTTGACCGAAATATATAGAAACAGCAAGCTGTTTTTCAGAAAAAATACGCTTCGCCATCAAACTTTAAAAATTCACCACGGCTTCGTTATAACTCCGCTTTTATCCGCTCAAGCGCCACGGATTCGCTTTTAAAGTATATTTTCTAAATATCAAGGCCAAAATGTCGTACCATCAGTGGGTTTTCCAGAAATTCGTTTTAAGGACAGATCACAAAATATAGTTTACGAAAATAGTTTTCTCGGACAAAACCTATTCTAAACCAAAATCAACTCCAAAACTAATCTAATCCTACCATACACCTTCTTAGGGTGTCATGGGTTCCTAATCACCATCGAGACCAAAGGATAACTTGGGAATAATTATAGGATGACCATATTGTATTTATAACTCTAAAATCAAGAAATAAATGGCATTTACTTGTACAAGTTGTAAGAAAGTGTAAGAATAATAAAGTTAAGTTAAGGTAAATGGAAGTTTTTGGTACAAGTAAGTTTTTAATAGGTCATTTACTTTCATTTTATTTTCACCACAAAAAAATACACACACAAACAAATACTCTCAACTCACAACTAAACAACCCTCTGATCTCACACTCACACACAAACTCTCATTTTAAATCTAGAAAAAAAAACCTCATCTCTTCCATTATCCAACCACTACAACTCTCAAACCACGACCAACCGAAACGCTCATTTTAAATCTAGAAAAACCTCACAATTATCCAACCACTACAACTCTCAAACCACGACCAACCGACGCCGCACAACAGAAATTAACGCATCAACGAACCCCGCCACCACAGTAGCACTAAGAAATTAACGCCTCAACGAACCCCACCACCACAGTAGCACTGAAGTGTATTAAGTTATTTTATTTTATTTATTTATTTTTTATTTATTTTTTTTTTTTGAATAGATCTATGTATGAAACAAGTTTTTTTATTTTTTATAGATCTTTAATATTATATGTAGATCTTGGCATCAATAATATTTTGATTTTTTTGTTTCAGTCGTTGCGGGAATCTTACTCAACCACCGCCAATACCTCTCCACAGATCTAATGATATTTTGAGGTTTTTGTTGTGTTTTTTTATATTGATTTTTTAAGGTTTCATTATGTAGATTATTATATTTTTGAAGTTATAAAAGTACTTTTACATAAATTTTTTGAAGGTTTCGTTTTTGTAGATCTATAATTTTTTTTACAGATCTGAGTTGTATAATATCTTCGACAAATTTTTTTTCCAGATTTGTACTGGCCGGAATCTGACACCAACCACCACAGAAACACCACCGCCGGATCCTCTATACAACGAATAGTTTTTTTCTTGCATATTGAGGTTTGTATTTTAAATAGACCTATTTATTTTTGTAGATCTAAGTATTTTTATAGATCTATGCCTTTTTAGTTTTGAAGGTTTTTATTTAGAGATCTATGTTTAATTTATAGATATATGTATTATTTTGTAGATCTATGTCTTTGTAGCCGCCGCCGGAAGTTGATGTTGTGTCTACCGCTGCCACCGGAATATTTATGTAATGTTTGTATTAATTTTGTTTTTTTTATGTAATTTTTGTTATAAATTTTATGAAATCAATGTTTTACTGTTTATGTAAAATCTGTGTATTTTTTATATAGATCTATTAGCATACTTTTTAATTTGTTTTAATTTGTTGGTAAACTTTTTTATAAATTGTTGGTAAAATATGTAGTTAAAATATATGTAACGTTTTTTTTTTTTTTTTTTTTTTTTTTTTTATTTTTTTTAATTTTGCATTTTGTTGTTTAAATTTTATCACAATGTTTATTTAGTTATTTTGTAGGTAACTTTTGTTTATAAAGTGTAAGTAATTTTTTTTGGTAAATTATATTATTAAACATGGTTGTGTGAATTATTGAAATAATGTTGGTGTAGTTAAAATTTGAATTATCGTAATTATAAAATATGAAATCCATTGAAGTATGTGTTATCTTTATTAATGTTTGAGCTTTTTAAAACAAATTTTTTACTATCTATAGTATAATGGAGCTCTTTTTGAGTTTAGATATTCTCATCAGTTTTCAAGTATTTCATTTAAACAATATGTTTGCATAAGTTTAGGTTCATGTGGCTGACAACTTTTTGCTAATGTGAAACGGGACCATATACCTTTGCAAGAGAAAAAAAAGCATGATATATCGAGCCCCGTTCCAAATATGAATTTTCAAAAAGATATTCAAAGAGCTTACAACATCTTTGCAAGAGAAAAAAAAGGTGAAAGATATTCAAAAGAGGTTTGCTATACTAATGCGGTCAATTCTGGTCCTAACGTGGTGAATGCTCCTACTTCAGGTCCTAATGTCATTGGTAGTGAAACTAATGAAGTGAGGTCCTTTGCTAATGTTTTAAACCCGGAACGTGTATCTAGGAAAGTTAATTTTCGTGCCTTGGTAAATGAGATGTGCATTGAAAATCATGATACGGTGCTTCAAAGGTCATGCTATGGAGGTGTTTTCAACCGTTATGAAAATACACTTGTTGGCTTCTTTGTTGGCAAGAATGTTGCTTTTCCTTTGGTTCGAACTACGTCACTAACAAGTGGGGAAGTTTGGTTTAAGAAACTTATGAAGAATGATGATGGTGTTTTCCTCTTTAAATTCGATTCTAAAGAGGGTGTTGAGAATGTTCTTCAACGGGCCCTTGGATTATTCGCAATTCTCCTCTCATTCTCACTAAATGGACTCTGATGTGCTATTGTCTAAAAGTGAGGTAACTAGAGTTCCGTTTGGATTAAATTGCATAATGTTCCATTACTTGCATATTCGGAAGATGGGTTGAGCTTAATTGCTACTCAGTGGGTAAGCCGATTATGCTAGATGCTTTACTAGTTCCATGTGTGTTGATTCATGGGGTCGCATTAGTTTTGCACGTGCTCTTGTGGAATTATCATCCGAATCGAGCTTAAACATGTGGTGACTATGGCGATCCCTAAAAGGATGATAGTGGTTTTACTACGGCAAGTATTAAGGTGGAATATGAATGGAAGCCGCCACACCGTCATGGAATGTAAAGTGTTTGGACATGTTAACGATTGTTGTCCTAAGTGTTTAAAGGATCAAAATGATGTCCCTCCCACCTCTAATGTGGAGGAACCCGATGATGGTTTTAAGGTGGTGCGAATCGGAAAGCCAAACCTAAAGGTACGAAGATGACGGGTGGTATTAATTTGGGTAAGGGTCCTAGATTTGCACCTAGGAAGCGGTATATGTTGCTAAGACGAAGACACCGGCACTGCTAGTGTTAATGCTAAAGGTACACCGCTACTACATCTAACTCTTTTGGGACTCTTGAGGTGGAAGTCGACACGGCATCCCAAGTATCGTGATTGATTCTACTATCGACGCGGTGAAGACCGGGAGTCTTCCGGTACTACTAAGGAAGGTGTATTGATGGTTCTCGGGAAGGACTCTCGTATTGATATTGGTGCGGCTTCTAAGCCTCCGGAGATTGTGAATTCTTCGCTACCAAGGTAACTAATCCATTTTCTAAAGTGGGGAATGTGACTGTTCGACAGTGAAGAGGATGAGGTTTTGGAGCCGAGATAACCCTATGGCGTCATTTTTGGCTTCGGGGTGGTGGGGTTTTGATCTTGAAGATTTTGATGATTATGATGAGCAAGTCTACGATCTACCGAGACACTTGGAGGATATGTGACATGTATGATGTTAGTCTCTTAGGTCGTGGTAGGAAGTAAATTTGGTTGTTTGGTAGTTCATAAGATTGACATGTCTTTCTTATGTAATTTGTTTGGTTAGTGCACTTTTAGTGTGTGTTTGTTGCCCATGTAACGGGCCGAGGTGAGATTCACTCTCATCCGTTGTACTTAAATTTTTGGTTAATATATTTTACCGGGTGCGTGATTACTCCCTTTACCCAAAAAAAAATAAGAAGCTTGACTTGGCGGTGAGCATCGTCGGTCGAGGATCAATTTTCTTAAAAAGTGGTTATAGTTTAGGTTTTATTAAATACCTAGTTCTCTATAACCTTGAGCTCTGATACCAATCTGTAACACCCCAAATCTCGGTACAGCGTAAGACTTAATCAAGTTTTCGGGGTGTTACAATTGGATTGGTATCTCACACAAGTATAGCAAACAAGATATTCATTATCATTCAAAACCAATCCCAAATTTAAATATTCAAAACATTAATCCCAAAATGTAAATATTAGGCCCAAACATGATTTAATAAAAACAGGTCCCCATAAATTATCAGAGTCGATTATGATCCTTGAACCATGCCTCCTTGCCAAGCTTCCACATAACACGTACTCCAAACATCACTTAGTTACATGAGAAAAACATGCTAAAAAAGGTCAGCTAACGCTGGTGATGTCACAATTCTCAATTTTCGGTCATTTCTCAAACTCTATATTCATCATTTCATATCAATTTATTCATGATTTTTCATTTCACCTTAAACGCGTAAATTTCATATTAAATAAACGCTATCGCGTAAGATATTATTTTGAAAATTTAATCCGATACTTCCAAAAACTATCCCGACATATTTTTATACTTACATTTAGTTTATAAAAATAATATTTTGAGTTTACCTAGTGTTTTAAATTTATTTTGTATATAAATCGTTAAATTTATATTATTACGACGCTTTTCTTAATAACTACACGATAATTACTATATCACTCAAATTTTACAAGAAATGTATTTTTATAATTTTTATGATCTAAATATATTTTATCTTGACCCGTGAAAATTTATTTTTATCTAACGCTACCTTAAATATTCAAATGTGTATACAACTTACTAATATTACTTAACAATATTACAAGTTACTACTATCCTCAAATAACTTTACCTCTACTTACACTTATACATTTACATAATAATAATAATAATAAATATGTATTATTAAATACATGATGATTTTCAAGATATGCAAGATTTGCTAGATCTTTCATTATATACTTTTACACTCCAAGTCATTTACACATACATCAATAATTATCAAAGTGTAAAAGTCAATCACTCTTTTCTCTCTTCCTCTCCAAACCGTCCACCCTTGATGATCAAGAAGGAAATCTTCAAAAATCTTCAAATCAAGTTTTACACAATCTAGATTACACTCTTATTAAGGTTTTGAAATAAAAACCTAGGGTGTTTAGGTTAATCCTTGTTCTAATCACCTCATCATAGTAGCTTGTAAGCATATTACTTTCATTTTATATCTTTCATTTTCATTTCATAAGTATTTCATCATTTTCTTAGCAAACATGCAAGACTTGTGTATATTTATACCATTTTTACCATTGTTTTTAGAGTTTAATATATAAAAGTCATCCTATAATTATTCCCTTGTTATATATTGGTCTTGATGATGTTTAGGAACCCATGACACCCTAAGAAGGTGTATGGTAGGATTAGAATAGCTTTGGAGTTGATTTGAAGGGATTGGAATAGGTTTAGTACGAGAAAAACTATTTTCGACAAGTTATAAAAGTGGTCTGATCTTGTTTTGCATTTCTGGAAAATCCGACAGTAGGCACAAATTTTTGGCCTAGATATTTAGAAAATATACTTTAAAACGAATCCGTGGCCGCTTGAACGGATTAAAACGGAGTTATAACGAAGAAGTTATGAATTTTTCAAGTTTGACGACGAAATATATTTTCTGAAAATTTCAGCAAGGTGTTTTTGTTTTGTACGAGTCAAAAACGAGTCTTAAGCTTCACAAATTATTTCGACTTATCAAAAATATATTAGTATACTTTGATACGAAGCTAAGGACGTATAATACGTAGAAAACGGATTTATAACGACTAAGATATACACGTTTTCATAAAATTGCCGTAACTTATTTAAGAAAAACTATATTATTTTTACGAGACAAGTGTTACGGTAAACAAAACGACCATGTTGAAGGCTATTTTTAATTATGACGTAGAACTTTTTGTAACGAGATGTCTTCTAATAAAATCGAGATCACCAAGCATATTTTTCAAAATGACTAACCGTTTGAATAGCGGAGTTGTAATAAATTATTTACGGTTGCTTAAACTTTGCCGAAACTCACTTTTTACACAACATTTGGACAAAATCACCATATTTAACCTCTATTATCTTTATGTTCGAGACCTCTATGACGAAAACTCATGTACTAAAACTTCTAGATTTTGATACATGCTTTCCAAAACCGTCGAGTTCGTTTCCTAACATTCGACGTACACCATTTTACGACTAGTTTTTCGAAGCCATTTTTGTCACTTTCATGAAATTTCCGACGACATTATTTTACGACGAAAAGTTAAAAATTTCACAATAAATCATTACGAAACTATTGTAGGATGACATTTTGACGTAAATACTTGTAAAGTAGTTTAAGAATGGTCAAGACGTCAAAAGAGTATTATTTTCAAAATTCACAAGTGGTATAAATAACATACGAATTGCATGCATGACATTACATCATAACTCATTGCGTATCATAACATTCACAATAGGTCAAGGTTAAAGCATCACACTACATCTCGGTGTACTCACTCTTGTCATCATACCAATTTATCAAGTGAGTTTTCATAGCCCCACTTTCTATTAATTGTTTACAAACTTTTGGGGGAGATACATGCTCAAACTATTTTCATTTACTTTCACAAGTACTTTAAACTCTTACATATTATTATGAGTTCATACCCCGCTTTTACTCGTTTAAATTCTTACAAACTCTTTGGGGGAGATACATGCTTAAATACTTGTTTTACTCGTGAACACTCAAACTATTTATACAATTGTGTTACACTATACTTATACTCATTGGACTTTATGTGTGGTTTATTGCGATATGTGCCTTAATGTGCTAAATTTGTTTTCAATTATGCATCAACATACATACTTTAGCAACCGGTTAACTCCTGCGGGAGCCGGCCAAAACTCTTTTGCCAAACAACATTACTTATACTTTAGACTTGGTGCGTGTAGTGACTAGACTTAAGCAAACATACAAGAATTAGTGGCTCCAAATTAAGTTGTTGGAAGGCTATTAATTTACAAACATACAAGAATTAGTGGCTCCAAATTAAGTTGTTGGAAGGCTATTAATTTACAAACATACAAGAATTAGTGGCTCCAAATTAAGTTGTTGGAAGGCTATTAATTCACAAACATACAAGAATTAGTGGCTCCAAATTAAGTTGTTGGAAGGCTATTAATTTACAAACATCCCAATATTTATATGTTGGAAGGCCATTTTATGGATACATTAGCGTGAGCGTTGGAGGAACATCCCAACACGAGTGTTGGAAGACCCTAATGGTGACATTTATACTTTTAACTACCTTGATGCGCATAATCATAATTGTCATTCTATTTTTAGCGATGGGTTGTAAACACACAGTTGCAAGTTTTGTATGGGCGAACTTGGGCCGAGTGGATTTATGATGCCTTTGCTTTGTAGACTATTTTAAATGACCAAAAACTTTGCCTTTGTTACATGAACGCTCTTTTAAGGCTTTACTTGTTAACCAAACTCTATGAACTCACTCAACCTTTGTGTTGACACTTTTTAGCATGTTTTATCTCAGGTATCTAAAGCATTCACTTCATGGCACGCATATGGACATATCATAGAGTCGTGGTGACGACGCGTCTCACTTGGGTTTTATAAACTTTAAAACATCGTTTGGCTTGTAACAAACTTATTTCCGCACAAGTTGATTTTCATTTGAGAGTAATACTTTGTAAACTCGGATTGTTTTAATAAATTAAACGATGTGTTTTCCAAACGACACTTTAGGTCGTTCGATATAACTGTAACTTTGATGCTATGACAGTCCTCCCCAAGGTATTCAATTCCGCTGCAAAACAGGTAATTTGGGGGTGTGACAGGTGAGTTCATAGGTTTAAATTCAAGTTAAAAGTAGTGGACATGTAGAAGTTAATTTGCTATGCGAGACCTAAGATAGATAAACATCAATCACAAACAAATATCATATCCGATATCATAATGGGCCCCTAGCGACACTAGCCAGCACAGTCGTAGCAAAGTCTAGAACGATTGCTAACCCCGGACTAGGTCGAGGTAGAAGTCTATACTTAGCTAGGAAAGTGTTATAGCAATTAGGATTGCTCTAGACTAAGGCAATAGCTACCACATATCTATCTAATCACTCAAGCACATAAGCAAATCAAAATACTTTAGAAGGTCCAAAAATAGTAGCATGATTCTCACCCCAATTTAGTTAAAAACATAGATAAAAGTGGGGCTATGAAACTCACCTCAAGCAACGCACAAATAAACACTAGCAGAAGATAACAGCTAATCACGGCACAGCAACTATCGACTCGGCACAACCTATTAATGTAAACTCATTTTAATATATATTTCCCAAAATCAACGTTATCTACCCCAATATATTCCTTTTCGTTATCTCCAAAAATGTCTTGTTTCACCGTTTAGTCCTAGCGTTTGGTATCCTCATGTGGATGTATCGACTCAATATGATATCATGAATGCACTCAAACAACCACAATGTAACTCAATGCAACAGAATGAGACATCTAAGCGATAAGCTCCATAGTCCAATAAGTTTCGGAATAAATAGTAGACCTTATTGAATTCGTCAACTCGATAAACACAATTATTTATTCGTGTCGCTTATTATCCTATAAACCGGTCGCATCCTAACGAGTCATAAGGATAATTCACCCATTAATATTGTCATCCAACGTGCCTAACGGGCTCTTATTAGATTCGTCAACCTAATAAGTCCGTCATCCACGTGGATCGACAGTATTAATGTTAGGTTATCCGTAACCCATGCATACAACGTAAACAATTTAAATACTTGAAACTAGTATTAAATGCCCATAATTGGCATATTTCGATAAACATGCACTCGAAATATTAATTACTTATTTATTAGAAAACCTTTCCATTTTTAGTCGTTATTTCCATTTAAAATAGTAAATAACAAGACAAGTCTTGTTATCGATATTTTTGGTATAAAAGCCTTTTTATTATTTATGTTTCATAGTTTATTAGCATTTTCATAATATTTCGTCAATT
This sequence comes from Chrysanthemum lavandulifolium, assembly GCA_022545495.1. Taxonomy (NCBI): domain Eukaryota; kingdom Viridiplantae; phylum Streptophyta; class Magnoliopsida; order Asterales; family Asteraceae; genus Chrysanthemum; species Chrysanthemum lavandulifolium. Next base: position 131,270,326 of record CM040242.1, on the reverse strand, counting down.
TCAATATTAGTTTCATATCACTATTCGTTTCGAGTCCACAAGCACGAGTCATCACTTCTCGGCTTTTAATCAATCAATAGGCCAAACTATACTAAAGTCCATGTTACGGCGTTGTCGGAGTCAACTATTGACTAAAACGTCAAAGTAACACCGACGTTGCTCAAAGTTGACAATTTATATATTAAGTCCAAATAAAAGTCATAATAGCGCAATTCAATCTCAAATCCAACCAATCAACCAACCAAATATACCCGAAACCAATTTTATGACCCTAATAGTCATGACACGGTCACGGTTAAGACCACGTGAACCAAACAAGCTCTAGAAGCTTTTCGGCTCCACTCGTCTCATCCAAACACCAACAATATCAACCAACAAGCTACCACGACAACCCGACCCGGACCCTTGGTCCAAGTGGGTCTCGTACGCCACCCATAAGTCACGTACGAATCCCTAGTGGCTCGTACGCCTCAACAAACACTCCCAAACGCTACCAAATGGCTTCTACCACAAACAAACACAATCAATCAACCTCCAATCATCATCCAAACATCAAACTTAACAACTAATCCTAATCAAAAACATGAAACATGACCTAAAATGCAAAAACCCAACAATATGATACACTGCATGATACCAAACCACTAGTTATATGTTTTATTAGTTGTAAAATAGTTTTAGACCCAAGTTTCACCCAAAACCCACCATGGTCGAGCCATAAAGAAGCCATACGAGGCTTGTCAAGACCAAAACAAGCTTGACCCATGTTTCATTTACCTTTTTACAACCCGATCTACAAGATTTAATGAAAACCCTAGAATCACGAATCTTATTTGTAAGATTTGGAGGTGTTAACGTAGGCTTTTGTGAGAGATTTATATATGGATGGAAAGAGGAAAGAGAGATCTACAAAATGGTGGTGGAGGTGAGATACCACTCGCCGGAATTTGGCCGGAAAATGGCCGGAGAGGGGTGGCGGTTATGGTGGTGGTGGTTAGGGTTAGGGTTTGTTTGTAGAGAGAGAAATAGTAGTGAGAGAAAGTTGGTGTTAGTGTGTGTTTTAGAGAGAGAATGAAAGAGTGGAAGTGAGGAGAGTTGGGGGTATAAATACTTGGACAAAGGACTAAAATAAAAATGTAGGGGAGGGGAGAGGGCACCGGCTAGGGTAGAATTAGAGGGACCGAAGCCGTAATTTTTCATAAACGAGTGTCCCACGACTTTCATTCGACTTTCTATTATGTTTATTTACGTTTTTCCACGAGTTTTGACTATTTATTTGTCAAGTTTCGAGTTACGGTCTAAAAGTTACGTTATTTCTTGTTTTAGTCTTTTATTGTGCCGAATCGAATAGTGCCTATAAAAAGAGTTAAAACTCACACGATAACTCATCCAATAATCAAATAAATCATAAAAACCAATAAACGATATCAAATCAAGTCATGGTCTATAAAGATAGTGATAAAGGCAAAAGCTCGGTTTAGTTTAACGTAATGCGGTTACCTAAAATAGACTCCCTAAATTGCCAGTTGTCACAGAAATCCCCTTTTTGTAAGCTTTTGCACAATCAAGGTAATCTTCATGAGCGGGTGGATAGGATTTGTAAGGAGTTAGATGAGGTCCAAAAGGCCATTGATAAGGATCCATCTAATTCAGCCATTCGGGATGAGCATGCTCACTATCTTCTTGCATTTAAGGAGGCTATATTAGATGAAGAACAGTTCTTAAAGCAGAAATCTAAAGTTTAGTGGCTTCATGCAGGTGACTCTAATACAACTTACTTTCATAATATTGTTAAAAGTAAATGTGCCCGTAATCGAATCGAATGGGTTCGAGACTCGAACAATGTCTTGTACGAAGGTAAGCACGTTGCAGGTGCTTTTGTTGCTCATTATGAACAGTTTCTTGGTATTGAAGGGGATTGTAGCTATTTCGATGATTATGATATATTCTCTAATGTTCTTCCTCACCAATTGGCTGCTTCTATGGTTCATCATGTTACGGATGCTGATATTAGGGAAGCTTTGTTTTCAATGGGGGATGATAAAGCTCCTGGTCCTAATGGTTACACTGCAGCTTTCTTCAAGAAAACGTGAGATGTTGTGGGTGTTGATGTTACATTTGCTATTCAGGATTTCTTCATTAATGGTAAGCTTCTTAAGGAAATCAATCATACCATTATATCCTTAATCCCTAAAGTGTCTACCCCTTCTAAGATTAATGATTATAGGCCAATTTCTTGTTGTAATGTCCTTTATAAATGCATTAGCAAAATTATTGCTAACCGTATTAAAGAGGGCCTTGGTGATTCGGTTAGTATTAATCAATCAGAATTTGTTCCTGGACGTCATATCTCTGATAATATATTACTTACCCAAGAGCTTATGCGGAATTATCATAGAGGGAGAAGTCCGCCTAGGTGTGCGTTTAAAGTTGATATGCAGAAGGCATATGATACGGTTGATTGGGCGTTTCTTAAAGCTATTCTAATTGGGTTTGGTTTTCACTCCAAAATGGTTGATTGGATCATGGTGTGTGTCTCATCTACAACTTATTCTATATGTGTTAATGGGGATCTTCATGGGTGGTTTAAAGGTAAGCGGGGTCTTAGGCAAGGTGACCCGTTACAGAGGTGCTAACTCTTATTTTGCAGAAAAAGGTTCTAATGCAGTGGAATTTCAGTTTCATCATTTGTGTGAACAACAGAGAATTATTAACCTTTGTTTTGCAGATGACCTCTTCTTGTTTTCTAGAGGCCATCCGGATTCTGTTAATGTCATAATGCAAGTTTTGGAGTATTTCAAGAATATCTCGGGTCTTGTCCCGAGTATCCCTAAAAGTACAACTTTCTTTTGTAATGTTCCTAATGCTATGAAAATTCATTATTCTCGATCTATGCCATTTGCAGAAGGTTCTCTCCCTGTCAGGTATCTTGGGGTCCCTCTTATATCATCTAGACTACTTTATAGGGATTGTAAGGTTCTTGTGGAAAAGTTGGAAGGCTGTGTGAATGATTGGCGTAATAGGTTTTTATCTCTCGCCGGTAGACTTCAGTTGGTCAGGTTTGTGTTATCTTTGATGCATTTATATTGGGCTTTTGTTTTTATCCTTCCTACCCGTATCATTCATGAATTGGAGCAGCTTATGAGGGGTTTCCTTTGGTGTCAAGGAGATATGAAAAGGGGTAAGGCCAAAGTTGCTTGGGAGTCTGTTTATAAGCCTAAGCAAGAAGGAGGTCTAGGTATTCGTAGATTGGATGATTCTAACATTGCTCTTATGAATACACATATTTGGAGTATTTTGACACATAAAGAGTCCTTATGGGTTCAATGGATTCATTCTTATAAACTTCGTGGTAGAAGCTTTTGGGATGTCCCTTGCTTGGGTGATGTTAGCCGGGGACGGCGCAAGCTCCTTGCAATTAGAGCCAAGGTTCGTCCTTTCATCTGGCATAAGATTAATAATGGAAAGGCTACCGGAGGTACGTATAAGTAAAGGACAGTGCACATAGATCATGGTAAACAACATCAAAGAATCAACCACGTAGACGATGTTTTATATCAAACTTTAATGCATAGTATTTGTTTTATGCTACCTGCCTGACCCTTATATGCAAAGTGACAAAACCAATCACCTGTTTCAAACTAAACAAAGATATAAGCCATCTTTTTAATGATAAAAAACTTAATATAGACGCAACTCCATAACATATATATAACTCTCTCCCCTAGGGGCGATTTCCGGCCACCCCTCCTCCCCCTCCGATCTGATTAAACCATCATCAAAACCGTCTCTCTATTATTCATAAAATATGCAATCGGTGTTTGATTGATGCTAGTATCTGGGGAGGGGTATGTCACGCTTATTTTTTCACACATATAATGAAAATCGCTGCCTATTTTTAAACCCTAATCGATCCTAGATCTGGTTCTTTTGAATCGTTTTTTTATTAGGGTTTTTATTATCGTTTTTCCGAAACCCTAAATCCCTAAATCGATTTTCATAATTAACTCTTCCAAATCGTTGTTTGTAGGGTTTCGATTATCATTGTTTGGATCTGATTCATTGTAGCGACTGTCAAACTGCCTATCTAAAGTCGGTTGTGGTTTAATCGAACCTTATTATCCCTTAACATCTTGAGTTGGTTTTTTAATCGACTTTTACCTATATAAGGTCGATTCCGTTATGATGCTGCACTTTGGTTTCATTCCATTCGATTCCCTGTATTAGGGTTTCGTTTCATTCTATGTGCTTTGGTCTGCTGGTCCTTAACTCATACACTATACTCGTTAAGGGTGTGGTGATTTTTATGGTTGCAAGTAACCCGTCCTAGGGTTTTGGATTATACGTGTGCATCAGATATTTGGTGCTACAAGTCTATCGTGGTTTTGGGTACATCTTTATTGGTACTGTAAGTCCTTCGTGGTTCAAGTGGGTTTTTGAGAGAGATGGAAGTGTTACTGCTGTTCGCTAATTGGAAGTTATGTTTTACTCGTTTCTTATTCAAAAAAACGTTTGCGATTATTGTTGTAAGTTAGGGTTTGACAACCCTAGTTTCGTCTATGACTGATCAAGATACATTGGGTTTCATTCTTAGCTTGAGTTTCACCACATTGAAACTTGTAGTAGATGAGGTATTGGATCGAGTTGTAGTGCTTGTTTGGGTTTATTTACCCTTGGATTGTTGCATGGTGCCCTTGTTCTTCTTGTATTTGATTATCGTGGTGTCCTATTCATGGGATATTGACGTTATTGGCTGTTTGGAAGGGGATCATGGCATGAAGGTTGCTGGTTCGTGAAACTTTGAGTCTTGATTAGCTCCATGATTTTCTCTCGGATTGTGTTGGAGAATGGCTCAAGGATTTCTTTGGTTGGTTATGCAAGTTCAAGCTTTATGTGGATGTAACATAAAAAATTACAATACTACTCAAGAAAAGCACTTGAGCCTTCTATATCACTATGGTGGTCCATCTTAACTTCCATAAAGAATCCACGAAGAAACATCCAAGCAGTCTTCAACCCATAATCTGTTTGTAGTAGAAACGAACACCACAAACAAAACCAACACAAGCCCCATCCATCAAGTCTAAGTATACACAATACGAACCAAAATTGAGTATTAAATGGACTTGTACATACAAATAGGGTTAAACCCTAACTTCCCATAATGATCGTAGGAGTTTTGAATAGGAAACCAATAAGCTACAACATCCAAAACGACCAGTAGCAATCCGAGTAGTGATTTTTGAACAAGAACCAACTAAACTTGACTTACACAAGATTACCTTTACTTCCACTCTCCCAAACATGACCAATCTGCCCAAGATTTGCATCATAAAAGCCATTCCAGCAGCACATCGAATCATGTCACCAACAACAATAGGGTATAAAGACACCCTAACTTCCAAAAGATCATGTTACGTACCACCAATTAGTAAACACCATGAATGCCAGTAGTAACATGATAACACACACGATCACAAGACCTCCTACTAGAAATATTGAAACACAAATCATGGGCAGGTCTTGAAAACAGCATCAAGGGTTTTTGAACAAGGAACCCTAACAACTTGACTTACATCTCTCTCATACCCCACTTACATAAACACTGACATCATCATAGAACATGCAAACACAAACCAATCCCAAAGATGAGATAACATGCAGTGTGACTTCCACAAACCAAACACACTTGTAATCCCCAAAACCCTAAACGGTTTACTTGCACTTTAATAAAGACTAAACCCTAAACGAGTAAAGTTTTGAGTTAAGCACCATCAGCAAACCACAAATCGTAAAAAAACCAAAACCAAAAGCTTTGATTTTGCAATTAAAGAATAGCCACCAAAAGAATACAATCGACCAGAATAATAAACCCTTGAAGGGTTTCGATATGCACAAGATCGAATATAATCACCAAACCAACCAGATCGCACCATAAATTAGATCGATTAGATAATAACCGACCTAAGCCTTGCAACCATGTAGCGATCAGAATCAACCCTAATAATCGATCCTTAAATATGTAAAGTCAAAACCAATACAGCCGACTTTAAGAATCAAAGAATAAAGGAACGATAAGGATAACAATAAGCGATCCTAATAAATCGTAATAAGGATTTGATAGGTACAAGGATCGATCATAGAACAAGGGACAAATTGGAAACCCTAAAAAATACGCTTGATCCCAAGAGTCGACTTAAAACCAGTGTTGCAAAACAAGGCCTACAAGGCCGATTAATCGCCGATTAGGTGCTGCAAGGCCACCAACCTTTCCGATTTATGTAAATCGGTCAAACAAATCGGTCAACCGTGGTCAATGGTTGTCAATGACGGTTAATGGTGGTCAAACTTGTCGAAAAGCTTCATATCTTGCCGAAAATACTTAAAACTACCCATAAAATTGTTTGAATAACTTATGGTCATTGTTTATATCTATTACAAGATGTTTTTCAAGAAAAATATTGCCGAAAATACATAAACTTGTCGAAAATACCTAAAACTTGTCGAAAATACCTAAAATTTGCCGAAAATACTAAAAACTTGTCGGAAATGCCAATCCGATTAATCGCCGATTAATCCCGCCTAGACCGATTACAAGCTACAAGGAGGTCGACCGCCCGACTACCGATTCACGATTTTTGCAACATTGCTTAAAACAGATTAAAAGTAATGATTTTGATTAATAGGTGTATAACACGAATGTTACACACGAATCAAGAGCAAAAAACATTACAGAAAATCATGTTCTAGGGGTCGATTGATGGGAAAAGCGATTGAAAGTTGAGGGATGTTAGGGTTTCGCAATTCATATATATATATATATATATAAAATAAAGAATATACAAATTTTGATTAACAAACCCTAAAAACGATTCTGCCTTGGTGACTTTTTTGCGACTCCCTCCAAAAAAAAACGATTTCAACCTGCTCTAATCCATTCTTTATTACGTTAATCTGCTCCACTCACTCAATTACACTCGTGTTTTTGATTGAGTACCTCAAATTCTTGTAATCGTTGAGTTTTTTAGGGTTTCTTGGAATCGCTATTCTTTAGGGTTTCGCATACTACTGCTGCTGATTCTTTAATCATTCTTGCCTATCATGGTTGACGTTGGTTAGTTAATTTGTGCTTATACTCATGCTTTAGATCTATTAAGGCTATCGTGGTTGAAGATTGACGTGGATCTTCTTGTTTCTTCCTGCGTTTCTCGTTTTTTAGGGTTTCGGATATTTGTTTGTGTTTCTCATTTTTTAGTCATTCGCTGCTGTTTGATTCGTTAGTATGGATAAGAGTGGTGATGTTAATGTTGATTTGGAAGCATTGGATGGGCGTATGCAACGGTTGAAAGGTAATGATGCTGGTCTTGATGGTGCGTCTAAGCCAAAATTGGCTAGAAGGGTTTTGCGAAACCCTAATCATTCTAACTTGACTGCTGGTGAATACCCTGCTACTGTTACATTAGATGGACTGATTTCTCGTGATACTGGTCGTAGTGTGGGAGAAGTAGGGCTGTTTGAAAGCCCTAACGTGCAACATGGTGAGCATGACTCATTATTTTGGAACGCTGAAGCTACTCTTTCTAGTCAATATGTTAAATTTGATTTCCCAACACTTGCTGAAGTTAGTGGGTTAGAGAAAAGTGGTAGTCAGGTGGGTACACAAACTATGGATGTGACACATGATTTGCCTAATTTGCCTTCAGGAAACCTTGCTTCAATTCATGAGGTGAGTAACGTGCATATTGAACCTAATTTGCCTAAAGGTGATGGGATTAGTGTGGCTAGTCAAGCTGGTAAGTTTAAGGGTATTGTGACACATGATTTTCAACCACTATTGTTCTTTCGTCTGAAATTAAATCACCAACGTACTTGGGAGTTACTAGTGGATTACATCATGTTCCTACTGTGAGTACTCAGTCTATTCCTACCAAAGGTAAATCTAACTTTCGTACACTTACAATTGATAATATTTTTAATGGCATTGACGTTTCCATTCCTCATAAGGTGGTTGAAAATATTAGCACTACATTTGATAATACCTTGTATGGATATTTCATTGGTAAGCGTATTGCATTTCCAGTGTTCGAGTACTTTGTTCATAACAATTGGGCTAAGTATGGGCTAAAACGTATTATGATGAATGCAAAAGGCTTCTTTTTCTTTAAGTTTGATTCACAAGTTGGCTTGGAGGCTGTTTTAGAAGGTGGTCCGTGGATGATAAAAAACAACCCTATTATACTTAAAAAGTGGACCATGAGTACTAGTTTGACGAAAGAGGAATTAACCCGTATCCCGGTATGGGTTAAGATTCATGATGTTCCTTTACAGGTGTTCTCTGAGGATGGTATTAGTATAATTGCTACACATATTGGTAAGCCTATTATGCTCGATTCTTATACTAGCTCTATGTGTATTGATTCTTGGGGTAGGAGTAGCTTTGCTCGTTGTTTAATTGAAATTGACTTTTATGCTCCCCTTAAGGAATATATTATTGTTGGGGTACCCTTTATTGATAGACTTGGATTTTCTTCGGAAACTATTCGGGTAGAATATGAATGGAAACCTCCTAGATGTGATGTTTGTTTGATTTTTGGCCATTCCGTTGATACTTGTCCTAACAAAGTTGTGACTAAACCAGTCGTGGAGGAAAATAGTGATGGGTTTCAACAAATGGGTAAAAAGGGTAAAACTATGAAGGGTGCTAAAGATAAGAAAACTAGGAATCTATTTAATGGGGTTCCAGTTGGTAGAAATATGCAATATAGGCCTAAACCTGTCACCACTCCTTCTACTAGCAAACCCTCCCAAGGGGAAGCTAGTACTAGTTCTGGTCATCCTCCTACTTCTGTAGATGCCTCTATTTCGACACAACCTCGTAATGTTACTCATAGTAATAGCTATCCTACACCTAAGGTAAGTAACCCATCTTTGGCTGCTAATGTGACTACATCTTTGGCTGCTAATGCTAAACAAAAGTCACTGCCAAAAGAAAAAAAACCCTAAAATTCTCTCTCCCTAGGGGAGATTTCAGGCTGCCGCCCCCTCTTATTTTCCGGCCATTATATCACTCCTATTCGTCCTCTCTACCTATATTGGGTATGCAATACGACTAGGTTGGTGGTATTCCTTTTAAGGGTGGCGACAGGTTGTTTTTGTTTGTAAATCTTTGGAAATCTTCTCTATTTGATCGTCAAACCCTAGTTCGATTGTTTAATTCGTTTTTTGTGGTTTCCTGGTGATCATGTGTTATACCTAACCGATTGATCTTTCCCTTATCTAAGGGAGTCGATCTTTAGGGTTAGGAGTGTTTCATGAACGAATCCCTTGGTGCACTATTGTCGAAATCCTAATTAGGGTTTCTTATTTATTGGCCTGATCTTTAACGCATACAAGTCTGCTTGGGGTTTGGTTCTGCGTGGTGATTTTATGTCTGATGGTATTGCAACGTTTGAATGGAACCCTCTTTAGGGTTTCGTTTTATTTTTTGATAATGGATCTGATCGTGAATATGAAAGTTAACCCATATTTGGGTTTGTTTTTTTGAATGCATGTTCTATATCTGATATTGGTTGTGTTAAGTGGATTTTGAGAGAGTTGTTAATCGTTGGATGTTACGGGTTTGATATCCGTATTGTTTGTTAATTCTGGTGCTTGCTACTACTGTTATGACCTGCTCATGTGAATTCTGAATGGAGTAGTAGTAGTACGTTAGGGATTGTGGTAACCCTTGGTTTCGTGACGTGCTATTCAAATTATCATGGACATGTTTGCTGATTTTTAATTTGGTCTTGGGTTCGTATTAGCTGGAAGTTAGGGGTTGTTAACCTATGATTATGTTCTATGCTCGGTATCACAATGGGGTTTGGTTTAGCATCTCAACGCACACTTTTGGAGCGAGTTTGCTTGCTGCTCTATCCGTGGTTTTAGAGTCTTTCACCAATCGTTGTGCGAAATTTGTGAACTGATTCTTTTTGCTGATTACATGATCGTGGAGCTGATGTGCGTTGGATTTATATGCATTTGTTGGTTTTTCTTATTGGTGTTCTGGTTTGCATCTCAACATACACCTTTGGAGCGAGTTTTGAGCTTGCTGCTCTATCCGTGGTTTTAGAGTCCATCACCAACCGTTGTGTGAAACTTGTGAACTATACTTCAATTTGAGGACCATGATATTGTATAATTGGGCGTATTGAAGTTTGGACTACTATGGTGACTTGAAGATTCAAGTTTTCTACTTGAAGTGCATTTATTTTATTCTTTTATCATTTGTAGTCGATGTTTAGTTATAAGTGTGATGCATCACGCTTATATTGTAAGTTATAGGAATGATGTTGCATTCCTATAGGAGAGTCTGTAAGTGTCCTAAGGGACTGAGATGAGGGATTCACCCTCATCCTTTGTACTTCAATGTTTTTGGCGTAATATATTTTACCGGGGTGAATTAACCCTTTTACCCAAAAAAACATCTAACCCGTTTGATTCTTTGGCTACTGATGATGATGTTGATGCGAATAAAGAATTGGCTGATGATGATGAGGTTGAAAATGTATTTGATGAATCAGGTAATCTATTTGATAAACCGGGGGCAAGCACTCCTGTTCTAAATGTTCCTGATATTTAGTATCGCCTCATGGAATATAAGGGGTTTGAACCATTCCCCTAAACAAAAAGAGGTTAGACAGGTAGTTAATGAAAATAACCTTAGTGTGTGTGCGATTTTGGAATCTCTTGTGGATGCTACTATGGTGTATGATACATGTCGTAATGTGTGTCATCGATGGAAGTGGACGTCAAATGGTAGTCTTTGTGATAAGGGGTCCCGTATTATTCTTGGTTGGAATGATGACATTATTGATGTTATGATTATGTCTCAAACTAACCAAGTTATGCATGTACAGGTTAATATTTGTGCTGACATCAAAACCTTTTTTTGTTCCTTTGTGTATGCAGATAACTATTATGGGAATCGTCGTGCTCTTTGGACCAACCTTGTGTGTCATGCTGGTTTTATGCGTAGTAGGCCTTGGGTCTTGTTGGGTGATTTTAATGTGGCACTTAACTTGGAAGATCATTCGTGTGGTAGTTACACTCCTGACATTGCTATGCACGAATTTAAAGATTGTGTTCAGAGGATGGAGGTTGAGGATGTTAATAGCATTGGTCTTCACTTTACTTGGAATCAAAAACCAAAAGGCTCATGTGGTACATTGAAGAAAATTGATAGGGTGATGGGTAATCTGCAGTTTTCTGATTCTTTTCCAGGTTCCTTTCCTATATTCCAACCATATCGTATTTCGGATCATTCTCCATGTGTTCTCCATATCCCTCAGGTAACTATGCTTAAGCCTAAACCTTTCAAGTTCTCTAACTTTTTGGTTCATAAAGATGGGTTTCTTGATATGGTTACTGGAGGGTGGAATCTTAATGTTCATGGTTGTGCTATGTATCGTGTTGTTCAACGTTTGAAGGGGCTGAAATCCCCTATTCGTAAGCTTTTGCACAATCAAGGTAATCTTTATGAGCGGGTAGATAGGATTCGCAAGGAGTTAGATGAGGTCCAAAAGGCCATTGATAAGGATCCATCTAATTCAGCCATTCGGGATGAGCATGCTGACTATCTTCTTGCGTTTAAGGAAGCTATATTAGATGAAGAACGGTTCTTAAAGCAGAAATCTAAAGTTCAGTGGCTTCATGCTGGTGATTCTAACACTGGTTACTTTCATAATATTGTAAAAAGTAATTGTGCCCGTAATCGAATCGAATTGGTTCGAGACTCGAACAATATACTGTATGAAGGTAACCAGGTAGCAGGTGCATTTGTTGCGCATTATGAACAGTTTCTTGGTATTGAAGGGGATTGTAGCTATTTTGATGCTTATGATATATTTTCTACTGTTCTTCCTAACCAATTAGCTGTTTCTATGGTACGTCATGTCACGGATGCTGATATTAAGGAATCTTTGTTTTCGATGGGGGATGATAAAGCTCCTGGTCCTGATGGTTGTAGGTAAGGTGGTTACGTGCGCTATTCGGGATTTCTTCACTAATGGTAAGTTACTTAAGGAAATCAATCATACCATTATATCTTTGATCCCTGAAGTGTCTACCCCATCTAAGATTAATGATTATCGGCCTATCTCTTGTTGTAATGTCCTTTATAAATGCATTAGCAAAGTTATTGCTAACTGTATTAAAGAGGGTCTTGATAAGTTGGTTAATATTAATCAATCAGCATTTGTTCCTGGGCGTCGTATTTCTGATAATATATTACTTACCCAAGAGCTTATGCGGAATTATCATAGAGGGAGAGGTCCGCCTAGGTGTGCTTTTCAAGTTGATACCCAAAAGGCATATGACACGGTTGATTGGGCGTTTCTTAAAGCTATTCTGATTAGTTTGGCTTTCATGCCAAAATGGTTGATTGGATCATGGTGTGTGTCTCATCTACATCCTATTCTATATGTGTTAATGGGGATCTTTATAGCTGGTTTAAAGGGATTGGTGATGGAGGTGCTAACTCTTATTTTGCAAAAAAAGGTTTCTAATTTAGAGGATTTTCAGTTTCATCATTTGTGTGAACAGCAAAAAATTATTAACCTTTGTTTTGCAGATGACCTCTTCTTGTTCTCTAGAGACCATCCAGATTCTGTTAGTGTCATAATGCAAGCTTTGGAGGAGTTCAAGAATGTCTCGGGTCTTGTTCCGAGCATACCTAAGAGTACAACTTTCTTTTTTAATGTTCCTAATGCTATAAAAGCTGCTATTCTCCAGTCTATGCCATTTGCAGAAGGCTCTCTTTCAGTCAGGTATCTTGGGGTTCCTCTTATATCATCTCGTCTACTTTATAGGGATTGCAAGGTTCTTGTTGAAAAGTTGGAAGGTCGTGTGAATGATTGGCGTAATAAGTTTTATCTCTTGGGGTAGGCTTGGTTGGTCAGTCATGTTATCTTGATGCATCTATATTGGGCCTCTGTTTTTATTCTTCCTACCAGTATCATTCATGAATTGGAGCAGCTTATGAGGGGTTTTCTTTGGTGTCAAGGAGAAATGAAAAGGGGTAAGGCCAAAGTTGCTTGGGAGTCTGTTTGTAAGCCTAAACATGAAGGTGGTCTATGTATTCGTAGATTGGATGACTTTAACATTGCTCTTATGACTACGCATATTTGGAGTATTTTGACACATAAAGAGTCATTATGGGTACAATGGATTCATTCTTATAAACTTCGTGGGAGAAGCTTTTGGGATGTCCCGTGCTTAGGTGATGTTAGTTGGGGATGGCGCAAGCTCCTTGCGATTAGAGCCAAGGTTCGTCCTTTCATTTGGCATAAGATTAATAATGGAAAGGCTACCTTTGTTTGGTTTGATATGTGGTGTGAGTTAAGCTCTATTCGTGATTCGCTTACTGCTAGAGATATTGCTCGGGCTGGGTTAAGTTTATCAGATTCAGTTTGTGATGTGATAACTAATGGTGTTTGGCAATGGCCTCCTGATTGGTTATCTAGGTTTCCATTGTTAGCTGCTATTCCGATACCTAGTCTTAACGAAATTGATGATAGTTTATTATGGCGCACTTTGGATGGTAAGCTTAGTCGTTTCTCGGTTTTGGCTGCTTGGGATTCCCTTCGCCTAAGGGCGGACCAGGTAGAGTGGTATCATATTCCTTGGTTTTCTGACTTTTCTCATTGTATTCCGAGGCATGCTATACATTTGTGGCTTGTTATTAAGCAAAAATTGAAGACTCAGGATTGAATGCGCCAATGGGATGCTGGTCCAAATGTTGACTTGGACTTGCTTAGGTGCCCGCTATGTGAGTTGGTTCCGGACTCTCACTTGTTTTTTGAGTGCCAGTTTTCTATGCAGGTTTAGATGCAGGTTCGTGGTTTATGGTATGGATACAGTCCCACCTTCGTTGGATAATGTTGTTACATTCCTTATTCCTATTTCAAAGGGGCGGTCGGTTCGTAGTATCATATCTCGGTAACTTCTTGCTGCTGCTTTCATACTACATTTGGATGGAACGCAATTCAAGGCTCTTCAAGCAAAATAAGTCTACTGTATCTGAAGTGGTCCAAATTATCGTCTCCACCATTCGGTTGAAGCTGGTTACATTCAGATTCAAGAAGATAACCCCGCGGGCTTGTCTGATTCTTGATAAATGGAAGATTCCAAGTGTTTCTATTATACACGAAGGGAGTGCCATATCTAGGTTCATTGTGTTTATGGCATGTCATAAACACTAGTTTATCAAGCTTCTAGCTTGAGGTTAATGTTGTACTTCTGCCACATTCCATTTGTACTTAACATTATTTTGGGGTATATATTTACGGGGTAAAACCCTTTACCCATATATATATATATATATATATATATATATATATATATATATATATATATATATATATATATATATATATATATATATATATATATAGGGGAGGGTTAATGTGAGATCAAACTTAAAGTTGCAAAAATAAGATCAAGTCTAAAAACCACTAAAACATTTATAAATAACAATTTTAGCAATAATACACAAAAATATAATATTATAATATAAATTAACATTTTAGAAACTAATAATCAAATGATACATGAGTTTGAATTAGGATACACCTGATACACATTACACTAATAAATATTCCAAAATATGATTCACATACAAAAACCTGATACACATTACACTTCTAATCAAAGTGTATCACCTAGGTTTCGTAAATTTTAAAAAGAAATCTATCAAAACTTTAACATTTTTAGTTGTAGCTAATAAAAAAAATTGTTTTTGTTATAAGGAGAGTGCCACCTCATTAATGCCACTTGGCAACATATGCCATGCTGTCCTCTTTGTATTACTAGTAAATGCCAGCAATTTCATAAACATACGCCATTCACATGCTCTTCTTCAAAAACACATGCCATTCTCATAACAAACATTTTCCCTGATCTTCAGCTAATCACAATCAATTCCATTCATATTCCTAAAAATTAACCTACATAATCGGTGCACAAGAAACATTGATCTTAATTCTAAAACAAGTCTGGATTCATTCAAAACAATCGGAACAAATCAACACAAACCCCAAAACAATCAAAATCAACAAACACTCCACAATCAAAAATAAATAAAAACCCTAAAACAATCCATAATCCGTTAATGATCGCAAAGCATAGAGAGAAAGATTTATCAAAAATTAACCAACTTTAATTGAAGGTATTTTTTTTTGTTCCAATTATAATTTAATTAGGCTAGCCAATCATGTTTGATGTATAATGAATTTAAGATCAGTTTCTTATGCATTTATGTATTTTGGTTATTGATTATTTGGTTTTTGTTTTTATAGATTGTGTTCAACTAAAAGATAAAATATTTGATAAATTTTGTATACCAAGTGTGTGATGAAAGTCCACACTTGAATTTGATATGGAAACATGTTGTTGTTTTTGAAATTTAGTTATTGGTCTGATGAGATAGCTTAGAAATTTATAAGCTTAGGTATGCTATGTCATTTGGTCATTCAGAATCACAACTTGCTCATGATCACACACCATTCTCAAAGTATCCACCAATGAAAGTAATAAATATCAGTTGACCATTGTGTTTTATACAAGTGGTGATCAACAAAATATGCTACCTCTGCATCAATGGCTTTATCATTAACAAGTTATTTATAAATGCAAGTGAGGGGACTACTAAAAATTTCCCTTATGTAAAACCAAACCCTAATTTTTTCTCTCTCTAGGGGCGAATTCCAGCAGCCTCTATACCTATAATATTCCGGTCACCTTCTCTTCTATAATCGTCTCTCTACCCTTAAACA
>CM040242.1:131139943-131254414 GCA_022545495.1 Chrysanthemum lavandulifolium | reverse complement strand
CAAGAACAACAACAACAACTACTACTACATCTGAAGATTTTCCATGTCACCTAACATTCAAGTAATGCATCGTGACATGCGTGGTCGTCGTGAATCCTTGCCATTTCAAGTCTTGCCTCTAGCAACCTTACTCTTGTCTCTAGCACATGTTTTTGTGATTCCGACAAGTTTATCCCAAGATCTTTTCATGGCGGCTCGAGTACTATGTTGGTGCGGATCCGGAACCTTGAGAAGAGATTGTTCTTAAGTACTCGTCAAATGCATCCTTCCACATAAAATATCCACACCCATTATCTTTTACGGTTGTTACATAATAAGAAAATTATAAGAGATTACAACTCAATTATTTGTATATTTACATAAATAAGAAATGTATGATTGTTCACCTTTGACAGAAGACATGAATAATATTGTCGTCCAGATGAATATTCTCTATGTGATGTTCTTAATTTTATACTTCCTGCTCCACAAGAACACATAAAAGGATTAAATGGCTTCATCTCAGGTTTTGAAAATTGTGTGAAGATAAGAGGTTGTGAGGTTGAGTGGTTTTGATGATAAGAGGTTGTGAATTCTATATAATGTGTTTGTCATGTTTTTTGGTGAGAATTCTTGGCGCCATTTTTGGTGGGAACTGCAACAATTTGGACATATGTAATAATAATAATAATAATAATAATAATAATAATAATAATAATAATAATAATAATAATAATATATAATAATAATAATAATAATAATAATAATAATAATAATAATAATAATAATAATAATAATAAATAATAATAATAATAATAATAATAATAATAATAATAATAATAATAATAATAATAATAATAATAATAATAATAATGTATTGATGTATACCATAGCACATGTACTTGGTCATTTAACATGATACTTATACCATAGCACCTATACTTGGTGGTTTAACATGATCGTAAACCATAGCACTTATACTTGGTGGTTTAACATGATCATATACCATAGCACCTATACTTGGTGGTTTAACATGATACGTATACCATAGCACCTATACTTGGTCGTTTAACATGATACATATACCATAGCACCTATACTTGGTGGTTTAACATGATCGTTATACCATAGCACCTATACTTGGTGGTTTAACATGATCGTATACCATAGCACCTATACTTGGTCGTTTAACATGATCGTATACCATAGCACCTATACTTGGTCGTTTAACATGATCGTATACCATAGCACCTATACTTGGTGGTTTAACATGATCGTATACCATAGCACCTAACATGATACGATACCATAGCACCTACACTTTTAACATGATCGTATACCATAGCACGATACTTGGTTGTTTAACATGATCGTATACCATAGCACGTATCTTGGTGGTTTAACATGATCGTATACCATAGCACCTATAGTTGGTCGTTTAACATGATCGTATACCATATCACCTATACTTGGTGGTTTAACACAATCGATACCATAGCACCTATACTTGGTCGTTTAACACGATACGTATACCATAGCACCTATACTTGGTCGTTTAACAGGATACGTATACCATAGCACCTATACATGGTCGTTTAACATGATAAATATACCATAGCACCTATACTTGGTCGTTTAACATGATACGTTTACCATAGCATGTATCTTGGTCGTTTAACATGATACGTATACCATAGCACCTATAGTTGGTCGTTTAACATGATACATATACCATAGCACCTATACTTGGTCGTTTAACACGATACGTATACCATAGCACCTATACTTGGTCGTTTAACACGATACGTATACCATAGCACTTATACTTGGTCGTTTAACATGATACGTATACCATAGCACCTTTGGTCGTTTAACATGATACGTATACCATAGCACCTATACTTGGTCGTTTAACATGATACGTATACCATAGCACCTATACTTGGTGGTTTAACGGGATCGTATACCATAGCACCTATACTTGGTGGTTTAACACGATCGTATACCATAGCACCTATACTTGGTGGTTTAACATGATCGTATACCATAGCACCTATACTTGGTTGTTTAACACGATCGATACCATAGCACCTATACTTGGTCATTTAACGGGATCGTATACCATAGCACCTATACTTGGTCGTTTAACATGATCGTATACCATAGCACCCATACTTGGTGGTTTAACACGATCGTATGCCATAGCACCTACACTTGGTGGTTTAACACGATCGTATACCATAGCACCTATACTTGGTCGTTTAACATTATCGTATACCATAGTGCGATACTTGGTGGTTTAACATGATCGTATACCATAGCACGTATCTTGGTTGGTTAACATGATACGTATACCATAGCACCTATAGTTGGTCATTTAACATGATCGATACCATAGCACCTATACTTGGTGGTTTAAAATGATCGATATCCGTAGCACCTATACTTGGTCGTTTAACACGATCGTATACCATAGCACCTATACTTGGTCGTTTAACATGACACGTATACCATAGCACCTATACTTGGTTGTTTAACATGATATGTATACCATAGCACCTATACTTGGTCGTTTAACACGATCGTATACCATAGCACCTATACTTGGTGGTTTAACATGATCGTATACCATAGCACCTATACTTGGTGGTTTAACATGATCGTATACCATAGCACCTATACTTGGTCGTTTAACATGATACGTATACCATAGCACCTATACTTGGTCGTTTAACACGATACGTATACCATAACACCTATACTTGGTCGTTTAACACGATACGTATACCATAGCACCTATAGTTGGTCGTTTAACAGGATACTTATACCATAGCACCTATACTTGGTCGTTTAACATGATACGACAATGTTCTTCTTGCATGGCCTGAACCCATCTTGGGTGTTTTAGAGCCTCAGTGACACTTTTGGGTTCTATATCTGATAGGTAATCAGCATATAGACATTCATTGGCTGAAGCTGAAATTAACTTAGCGGCCATGCTTCTAGTGAGCATGCCCTCAGTGGGTTCACCAATGATGTTTACAAGCTCAATGTCCTGAGATTTTGTCCACTTACTTTGTGGTCTAGGATCCGAACTTGAGGAGGTCACTTTGGAGACTCGGGGTGAGTTACGGTGCATTAGCCACGTAATCATTAAGAACATCTGTTGAGATGTCAACAAGACTAATAGTGAATCAATGGTGAAAGGATATAAATAAAACACAAGAGTAATTTTCAACGTCATATTCTTATTCAAGTGAATCGGAAGAATCGTTACCCTAGTACTGCGGAACAATACTAGGGATTGAAATGACAAAGTGTTTGAAACTCCTCTCTAAGCTCGTGCTATGTCCGAGCACAACTAAAGTACCCACCGAGCTATCTCGGGGATTAAGTTGTATTGGAGGAGTGAAAAATGGCTTCGCATGTATGTGTGTTTTACAATTCACAAGCTTAACCTTTCACTCCATCTCTTATGCTATTTATACAAGTATGAGTTTTAACTCTTTCCTAAATGACAAAGCGACAATTTGCGTAAGACAAAATCTTGATGTATTTTTTCTCTGCTTACAAAGACTATATTAGGTAAAGGGACCAAGTCACTTTCTTCATGTCGATCTTGATCTTTGAGCCTCTTAGGGAAGGTTGACTTCTTGAAGGTAAGTACTCGTCTTTATCGCTTCAAGCATAACCGTTTTGTCCCGCCCATTCTTGATCTTCATAGTCTTGATCTTGATTTGCCAGTTTGTCTTGATGTTTGTAGTTGGAGAGAAGTTTGAGGATTCGATAAGTTATTGTCATCACTTCCGAATCCACCATCTTCTTCTTGACTCCGTCTTCACCCTTTAAGTTCCGCCTTCTTGGTGGAGAGACTACTTCTATGTCTCTTCTTGGCGTCCCTGAAGATGGCTCACCGAGAGACTATGCACTCGATGGCGTGTTAGTGTTTAACGGTCTAAGCACTTAGGTTATTTTCTATTCAAATCCTAGATTAAGGGGTTTGGGTATTTACTGAACCCAACAATGTCCCAACTCCACCATCTCAAACAATAGTTTCTCAACCAGATCAAACAACAGGTCCTCAACTAGCTCAAACCAGTGATCCTAGCATTACTAACAAGTACGAAGAGTTACTTGCTAGGTCCACCCAAAAGTTGTACCCAGGTTGTGATATGACTATATTGGGCTTTACGTCAGAGCTTTCGCACATCAAGGTCTTACATAAAATAACTGATGTCGGGTTTAACAAGATTCTAGCTCTTTTGCAAAAGGCATGTCCCCCTAGTAAAGGATTCAATTTCCACCGTCATACTATGAAATCAAGAAGACATACAAAGATATCGTGTTAGGATACGAATCGATCCATGCTTGTATAAATGATTGTTTTTATTTTGGGGATCGAGATGAGAACAAAGTCTCAATAATTGTCCAATGCAACGCGAGTAGATGGAAAACCAAAAGACAAAGGGAAGAAAGTTGCCAACAAGGTGTTGCGTTACTTTCCGTTAAAACCTAGACTACAACGTATGTTCAAGACAAAAGACATCGCAAAGTGGATGACTTGGCATTCTCTTGGGCAGTCTAAGGAAAACGGTAAGATGAATCACCCGTGTGATGGTCAAGCATGGAAAAACTTTGACATAATGAAACCTCGAGTTTTCGTGACCTAAAACGTCCGATTAGGGTTGGTGCGATGGTTTCAATCCGTTTGGCAACATGAGTCAAGGTTCTGACATGTGGCGGTGATATTGACAACATACAACACGCCCCGCGGATGTGTATGAAAGACACTTCTTTAATGTTGACGATGTTAATTCACGCCCTAAATCACCGCAAAGGACATTGATGTTTTCTTGCGACCTTTGATCAAAGAAGTCAAAGAGTTATGGATAGGAGAGTGGACTTTAGATGCTGCACGGTACTCATTTCAAAATGAAAGCGGCGGTTTATGGACTATCAATGACTTTCCATTCAAGTAGTTTATGCGGGTGGATTGGACAAGGCTACTATGCATGCCCCACATGTAATCAGGATACTCCATCGCTTCCTATGAAGCATAAAATCGCTTATGTTGGGTATAGAAGATTCTTACGCGTAAGTCATCCACTAAGGAAAAAACATAAGGAATTCCAGGGTAAACCTGAAAAGAACCATCCTCCTAAAAGCTTTACCCATGAGGAAATCATGATTCAAATTAGTAAAGTCTTTAAACGTGTCTCAGGGAAGCATCCAAATACTTTAAAAAAAACCCTAAACCAAATCGAGAAATCGAATTGAATTGGAGTAAGCATTCTATCTTCTACGAACTGGAGTATTGGCCCGTTCTTCTACTAAAACACAATCTCGATTTCATGCACATCGAAAAGAATGTGCTTGAGAGTGTGCTGAATACCTTGTTAATGAACGACAAATCCAAAGACACGCTAAAGGCAAGACAAGACTTGAAAACTTTGAGAGTTCGAAAGGAGTTGTGGCTCGTTGATAAAGGAAATGGGAAGTTCGATAAGCCTCATACAACGTACACTTTCACACCAGAAAACATAAAACTTTTTTTGTAAATTCATCAAAGGAGTTAGACTACACGATGGGTTTGGATCAACTTCAAGAAAAAGTGACCGGTGATGATAACAACATAACGGCCTAAAATCTCGTGGTGTCATATAATGATGCAGCGGTTACTTCCTTATGGAGTTCAGCGATACTTACCTAAAGACATTTCAACCCCATTAATCGAGCTCTGCTTATTCTTTAAGTAGATTTGTGCTCGAAATTTGATGCAGCAGGACATGGAGAAAGCTAAAAAGCAAATGATCAAGAATCATAGGAGGTGAATCTTAAAGTGAGGGATTCGTAGTTTTGGATCCTATTTATAATTGATTGTTCTGATTTGGATTTGTTTGGTTTATCACTCCTTATTGGTCTGGTTTTTAGTGTTTTATGCGATTAAACCATGGGAGAAGGTTAGTTGCTGGTTCGTGGTGGTTTAAACCCTAACTTTCGATTAGGGTTTTATTATCTGACGCTAGGGTTGTCTCGCTTGTGTTTGTCGTAATATTGGGATTGTTTGTGGGTTTTAGAGATGGAGAAGGGTTTTCTTGACAAAGATGGGTTTTCGATGAAGGATTCAAAATTGCCACCAACTTGGCGATCAAGTTGGTGCAAACACGAACACGATACCGTATAATAGAGTTGATATTCGTGCGTTGGAAGCTAGGTTTAAGCGTCTCAAAGGTGAACGTGGTATTGAGGGTGAAAATCTTGATCCGAAGTTGCGTAATGCTACTAGGGTTGTTCTAAACCCTAGCACGCATGATACTCATTCGAATCGTGGGGTAATACTAATCTGGATAAAACAAATTTTAGTGATACGTTTGTGGGTGGATCGATTCGAGCACTAAAGTTGATGATGTGGTGAATTCGGTCCTAACGAGGTGAATACTTTTACTTGAGGTCCTAACGTGGTGAATACATCTACTTCAGGTCCTAATGTGATTGGTTGTGATAATAATGAAGTGAGGTCATTTGCTAAGGTTTTAAATCCGGGCGTGTCTCTAGGAAAGTTAGTTTTCGTGCCTTGGTGAATGAGACACGTATTGAAAATCATGATACGGTGCTTCAAAGGCTGCTATGGAGGTGTATTCAACGGTATGAAAATACACTTGTTGGCTTCTTTGTTGGCAAGAATGTTGCTTTTCATTTGGTTAAGAACTACGTCTCCAACACGTGGGGTAAGTTTGGTTTGAAACTAATGAAGAATGATGATGGTGTTTTCCTCTTTAAATTCGCTTCTAAAGAGGGTGTTGAGAATGTTCTTCAACGGGCCCTTGGATTATTCGCAATTCTCCTCTTATTCTCACTAAATGGACTCGATGTGTTATTGTCTAAAAGTGAGGTAACTAGAGTTCCGTTTGGATTAAATTGCATAATGTGCCATTACTTGCATATTCGGAAGATGGGTTGAGCTTAATTGCTACTCAAGTGGGTAAGCCGATTATGTTAGATGCTTTACTAGTTCCATGTGTGTTGATTCATGGGGTCGTATTAGTTTTGCACGTGCTCTTGTGGAATTATCATCGATGTCGAGCTTAAACATGTGGTGACTATGGCGATCCCTAATAAGGAGGATAGTGGCTTTACTACGGCAAGTATAAAGGTGGAATATGAATGGAAGCCGCCACCTTGTGTGGAATGTAAAGTGTTTGGGCATGATAATGCTTGTTGTCCTAAGAGTATTAAGGAGAATAATGATGTTCCCTCACCTCTAATGTGGATGAACACGATGATGGTTTTAAGGTGGTGCGAGAATCGGAAAGCCAAACCTAAAGGTACAAAGATGACTGGTGGTATTAATATGGGTAACGGTCCTAGATTTGCACCTAGGAAGCGGTATATGTTGCTAAGATGAAGACACCCAGCTACTAGTGGTAGTGCTAAAGATACACCTATTACTACGTCAAACTCTTTTGGGACTCTTGAGGTGGAAGATGACTCGGGCATCCCAAGTATTGTGGTGATTCTACTAAAGCGGTAAAGGCGGGAAGTCTTACGGTACTACTAAGGCGGTATTGATGGATCTTGGGGAAGGACTCTCGTAATATTGGTGGGCGTCTAAGCCTTGATGGGACTTCTTACGCTACCAAGGTAAGTAATCCATTTTCTAAAGTTGGGAATGTGACTGTTCGAGACGGTGAAGATGAGGTTTTGAAGCAGACAACCCTATGGCGTCATATTTGGCTTACGGGGTGGTGGGGTTTGATCTTGAAGATTTTGAGGATTATCTTGATCAAGTCTCGATCTACCGAGGCACTTGGAGGATATGTGTGACATGTATGATGTTAGTCTCTTAGGTCGTGGTAGGAAGTAAAATTGGTTGTTTGGTAGTTCATAAGATTGGCATGTCTTTCTTATGTTATTTATTTGGTTAAGTGCACTTTTAGTGTGTGTTTGTTGCCCATGTAACGGGCCAAGGTGAGAGATTCACTCTCATCCGTTGTACTTAAACTTTTTTGGTTAATATATTTACCAGGGTGCAGGATTACTCCCCTTTACCCTAAAAAGCAAATGATCGAGGTTATGATTAATTTAGAGCAAATATTTCCTCCTGCCTTTTTGACATAATGATTCATTTGGTTATACATTTACCCGAAGAGGCTATTCTAGTGGCCCTATTTACTACAGGTGGATGTATCCATTTGAAAGATACATGAAAAACTAAAAATTATGTCCGAAATAATGCCAAGCACGAAGGTTCTATAGCGAGAGGGTTATGTTGCGGAAGAAGCATTAACTTTCATTCGCGTTATCTTAAGGATGTCGAGGCGAGATTGTCGTCTTGACGAAATGATGACGGTTTTCTGAACAACCAAATAAATTCGGTGTTCGGTCAAGTAGGCAAACCGGTGGGTAGAAACGCCGAATCGGTTGAATCTGAGATGTTATGCGAGCGGTTGTATGGTTTATACTTAACATGATCCCGAAATAGATCGAACATCTGGCGTACAAAGTATGTTTCTTCTTTTATATTTTGAAGAACCCTTTTTTTTCTTAAGTTATTTGTTTAGATGACTTATTCATTACCTTTGTGCGGTGAATTTCCTAACAATACCGTGAAACAAGTTTTCCTCCTGGTTCAATCACAAGGTAAGCGCATTAGATATATTACCTTGTAGTCGAGTTATTGCTCATCTAAATCTGTTTGTATCTCTTTCGTAGATTCGTGAAAAGAGCGTGGCAAAAGACCCAAGTTGTAGTCCCGAGTTACTCTCTTTGGCATGTGGACCTTCATCTAGTGAAAGTACATACCCGCATGCATAGTGAGCGGTGTGAAGTTCTTGGTGCATCGGTCGATAAACTTCATACCACTCAAAGCGATGGAGTTTCAACACCGGGCTGATGGAGCTATGTATTATGGTCAACTGGAAGAAATTCTAGAGCTCACTTATATGGGCAACCGTAAGGTTGTGTTGTTTCGATGTATATGGTTCGACACGTAACCCTACTAACCTACGCCACGCTCAGGGCGTTCTTACATTGAACATGGCATACATCATATTTTGGTGAGCAGGATGCTTATAGAAATCAACAATACATTCTTGCGACACAAGCAACACAAGTCTTCTACCTTGAAGACCACGCTGAGCGACCACCTCATTGGAAGGTAGTCGAAGATGTTCATCATCGAAGATCATCATCGGGATGTGGTAGATTACGATCAAGATGTTATACATGGCGGTTCATCGATGTTGCATTGTCTGCTTGGTTTGTTGGTTTTGGTATGCGAAATTGAGTGTAAATGATGAATTAACAGTGGATGCCCCACGGATGTTGTTCTTTGAAGAAGATCTTGATTTTGTTACTAATGAAGATAACATCGTTGCTCATGTCCTTGATGATGATGATGTTGACGTGTCTGATGATGATGAAGTGAACCCCACTATTGTTGTTGAAGAAGTTTTATCTAGTGATGATTCTGATTATGACAATTAATTGTTTTTGAATTGTAATTTGATTATGACAATTATTGTTTTTAAATTGTAATTTGAATGAAATTGTTACTATATGTTTATATGAATGTGTATATTAGTATTAATTGGTCCATGAAATTATGTGTTCTTGTACTTGTACTTTTACAGATGGCGTGTGTACAACCTAGATCACACAGCAGGGGGATCTTGCGGTGATCCACCAAGGCGACCCTCATTTACTATCTTAGCCGCTATTCGCGGGTAACAAATTGTGATTTTTTTATTATTTTATTTTTATTTTTATATAATTTTATTGATAAAGCGAATTTTTTACATGTACTTTCACAACTCAATAACTTATATTTGTAGGTTCAATGATCATCGGTGAGACAACAAATCGGACCTTAAGGAAGGCTTTTAGGAGAATAATGACGACCTTTGCCTATAAGCTTTGATCACAGATGATCAAGGCACCTTCTCACGGTTGGCACTTATGCACATGATTAAATAGTCTTATTGGGGAACAAGTTAGGCCACTTCCCTTGATTGCGATTGGGAAGAAATTCTTGATTCTTATAAAGGCGCATATAATCTTCGCTTCTGAGTTATATTTATTGTTTATTTTATTTCTATTCTTATTGCTATTGACCGTTTAGATATGCTTGTTATATTTAAATTGTGTATTTGTTTAAATCGTATACTTTTTGAGACCTATTTCAACTGGCGCCTTGGTTGAATAATGAGAACAATTCGAGTTGGAGATAATCTTTATACGGTGGGGAAAGGGTAGGACTTGGGCTATGGTTACAATGAGGATGCTATACCAGAAAATACAAACACAGGCTCAAGTCTAAATACTTTGATATCCACGAGGCCGCATGGCAGGCACATCCGCCACCCAAAAGCTGGTGAACAGAACCAATAGGAATGGGAGATGTTGGTTGGTGGTGGTTAGACCAAAGCGGATGACAAGATCGGCGAAATGCATAAAATCGATCTAAAAACAAGATTTTAACTCACCAAGGTCGACGATCGTTCGTTCAAGGCGAAACCATCATGTAAGACTCGTTATAATTTTTGTGATTTTTAAAGGTTTTTATATTGTTTATATTTACCTCGTTATCAATTTATTTTATATTGTATGTATAGAGGTCAACAATAACAATCAAAATGAAGACACGATTGAAACTTGGAGGAAGGGCCATTCAAAAAGATGGCACATTTAAGACCGAGGGAGAGCGAGGCGTCTTCGTAAGTAATTTATCTCTTAACATCGTCATTATATTAAGGTACTTCTCATTTATTATTTTTTCCTAACTTACTTTTTTTCTTTCTTTCTTTTTTTTGTTTTTGAAATTACAGAATGAGATGAGGGCCCTTCGAGGAGCAAGTCGAGCCGGTGTCATCCGTACATGAGCGGCATAGAAATATTGCGTGTAGTTCCGAGTGACAACCGCGAACATGGCGGCGGGGCGGAGGTTACACAGTGGTGGCTCAACCTCTTGCGAGGTTCACACGTGGGCATGTTGCTCAAGATTACGTTACTAGGGAGCATATGGCGGGGCGATGAGGAAACCAAGGTCGCAAGAACGGGCTCGTCGGTGAGGTAGAAGCTCACTGGCTGGGGAGCAGTGCTGCCCACGCCGCATTGGGACATCGGATCTTACCTTGAGCTTTTCACCCACTACAACTCACAAGGTAACCCATTTTGACTCCACTTTCCCTCGGTACCCATTCCTTGCCCTTTTCCCCTCTCGGCCCTTATGGTTTCAAGGTCCCATTCCGGCCCTTATGGTTTCCAAGCTCCCATTTTCGACCCCAATAATGCATTTGCCGGTTGTTATCGCCCCACCTTTCCCAACTCTATCACGTGCCCGGGTAGTAGTTCGAACTATGCAATGCCGCCACCAGACCTTAACCGGTACAACTCACAAAATAATCCTCATTTGGGCCAAAACGATCATGTTGATAATAATGATTTGAATAATAATAATGATAATAGTGAGGATAATAATGAGGCGGGCGACGAGTCGGGTGACGAGTCGGGCGGCGATTCGGGCGGCGAGTTCTTTGAGGAGTAGGCGGGAAGTTAGTTTGTGAATTTTAGACTTATTAATATTATGGAATAGTATTGTATTCATCGAATGTTATCGTGGATTTATGTTAACTTTATAACTTTTGGACATGTTAGCTTTATAAGCTAGTGACTTGTTAGTTTGAGACATGTTATTTAGGAAATTTGCGCCTTGTATAGTTTAAGAGTAGTTTACTTTGTATCATATTTGTTGAATGGTATCGAGGAATTGTGGAATGTTATTCGATCCGTTTAGTAATTTGGTATTGTATCATATTGTCGAATTGGTATTGGGGATTGTCATTGATTACAGGTTGTATTTGTTTTGGTAGATTTTTCCCGGAAAAACTGCAGTTTGCTGCATTTTTTTCCCCACCCAGAAAAATTAGGGACGACAATGTCGTCCCTAATATACACTAGAAATGTCCTCCCATTCTGAACCACAAGGCCATGTGTATCGTCCCATTTTTTATTTTATACCACGTGGAATTACAGCACGACATAGTCGTGCCTTTCTGTATTTAAAATTTTATTTTATTATTATTTTCAAAAGATAAATAAATTTAAAAACAATTTGGTACGACACTCTTGTACCAATTTGCAAAAGACTGTCGTGCCAAATTGTGTTTTCACGTTGAATTACTTTTGGGCCCCACGCTGTTGTCGTGCCAAAATTTCAAAGGTAGTGTCGTGCCAAATTTTTTTGGGTCAACTGAAATGGGTCTACCAAAAAGGCTCGACATGTCGTGCTTTTTTCGTTAGGGTCGACATCGTTTGTATTTTGGGCACGAGAATGTCATGCCAAATATCACATTTTTTTGTAGTGTTTATGAGGTTTGAGAGTTGACTTCGGGTTTTTAGAAATAAG
This sequence comes from Chrysanthemum lavandulifolium, assembly GCA_022545495.1. NCBI lineage: Eukaryota > Viridiplantae > Streptophyta > Magnoliopsida > Asterales > Asteraceae > Chrysanthemum > Chrysanthemum lavandulifolium. The sequence continues at coordinate 131,242,029 of CM040242.1, read as the reverse complement.
CTCCTACTGAAAAAAAAAGCTCTTCAAAAATAAGCATCTATTCAAAAGAAAATTGTAGACTGACACACTTTACATTTTTTTCTAAAAGATAAGCTCCGAAACTATATAAATAAGCTTTTAAATAACGTTGAAAATTTCTCCCACACCTCACAATGTTTATGTACAATTATACATGTCCTGATGTCCATATGTTTGATTTATAATTCTTGGAACATGTTTGTGTGACAATTTTTATGTACAATTATACCCGTCCATATATGTTTGATGACAAAAGTTCAATATATATCTTAAATTTACCATAGATCCAATTACCAATTATAGTCATTCATTTTTCTAATAAAATAAAATAAAATAAACTTTCACCCCTTTTTAAAAAATTAAATATCTCGCAAACCGTTAATCGTTACGCGAAAAAAAAACATACCATCGCGACGAAAATTAAATTATCTTTCTATAGATATGCACTTCTATATATTTTTAACGATTTTTTTTTTCAAAATTTAGGCCCCGAAAAATCATATATGATTTGATTTTTACAAATCATATATGATTTTTAAAAATCATATGTGATTTGTAAAAATCATATGTGATTTGTAAAAATCATATGTGATTTGTAAAAGTCATATATGATTTGAAACAATCACATGTGATTTTTGAAAATCATATATGATTTTACAAATCATATGTGATTTTTCTGGGCGCAGTTTTTGAAAAAAAAATGTCGAAAATATAGAGAAGTGCATATCTATAGAAAAATAATTTAATTCTCGTCGCGATGGTGTATTTTTTGTAGTTTGAAGATTTACTGTTTGCAAGATATGTTGTTTAAAAAAATGTGAAAATGGTCTTTTTATTAAATTTGATCAAAAATGAATAACTAAGATTGATTTATTGAATCTATAACAAATATAAGATCTATATTGATCTCAACTCTATGTTTGATTTATAATTCTTAGAACATATTTGACACATAAGTATCTTAAGAGATTTTAAAATATCTTAAAAGTATAAGTTTAATCTAATTGGCAAACTTGTAAGGGGGCGTTTGGTTGGGGAATATTAGGGTATATTGGGGTATTTGTATTTTAATTCCCTTCAAATATCTTGTTTGGTAACTCAAATGAAGTAATTTACAATTTCACGAATTGCCAAAATAAAGAGAATTAGAATGACTCCAAAAATTGAATAATTTTAATTTACTTGGAAATTTTTTTATAAACTTTTTTTCTTATTTTTTTTATAAACTTTTAAATAGAATATTTCTGAAATTTTTTTTATAAACTTTTTTTATAAACTTTTTATAAACATTTTTTTAATTTTTTTATAAACCTTTTATATAAACTTTTCTAAAAAAATTTATAAATTATATATAAATTTTTTAATAAATTTTTTATAAGCTTTTTTTTATAAATTTTTTATAAACTTTTTATAAAAATTTTATAAACTTTTAAATAGAATATTTATGAAATTTATCTTAAAAAAATAAAAAATATGTATAAATTTCTGTCAACCAAACATGCGAAGGTATTTTAATCCGAAATTTTAAATTCTCAAAAATTAAAATTTTCTAGAATTTAAAATTCCGAAATTTCAAATTCCCCAACCAAACGTCCCCTAAGAAATTTTGAAAATCTATATTTATTAATCTGTTAAAATCTAATGTTAATACACTAACTTATAAAAAGAATCTCGAGTTTTTAACTCCCACTCATACTATAATTTCTTTTTTTTCTCTTTTTGATTCTCGACAGTAGCAACAACAACAACAACATATGAATTTTCACTTTTACATCCACTTTCAATATCAATATTAAATAAAAATTTTGAACATAAAAATTTAATTACAGGTTTAATTGGTAACAACTGAACATGCTCTTACAATTAGTTTGATGGGTCGAATGGGTATGAAGACCGATCACCAAGAGCTTAATTGGAAGGGACCCAAGATGAATTGAGACGAATTGGTACTCGATCAAACTTCCTTATGCCTCAATTAACAAAACCCCCATGGTAATTTTCAAAACCCCTTTGATCTAAGAACCCTAATTTTCGTACTTTTGATAAGATATGATATAAACTTGTGAGGATTCGTTGGCCACTGGTCGGATTAAATGGGGCACGGGAAGGAAAGTTTTGACTCCTCTTTCTTCCATGGAACCTTGAGGAGGCCGTTTTGGGCAAAGGTCACCATCTCTTGGTGGTTTCTTAGGTAGACTCGTGATCTTCTATGGAGAAAAGAGAAAGGGGAAAATGATGTATCAAAGAATCTGAAGTTTGGGAAAGCGAAGGGAGAGGAGCAGGAAAAGTGAAGGAGACGTGTTGTAGGTTTAGGATTAGGTTTAGGGTAGAATTATTATTATTATTAATTTTATTATAAATGTATTATGTATACTCTGTACTGTATAAACTGTTCCGCAAGTGGTAACGTATCCTTACTTAAAATACTTTCCGGTCATCCGTAATTTAAATTTTTTATATTTCCGAAGACATTTTGATGAGCGAATTAATAAGGTATTATTGTTATCTTGAAATTAGAAAATAAATTCCGTGCCAATACTATCATGGTGTCGGTATGCGTGTGGTGTCGGGACTTCAGAAAACACGAGACGACTTCTTGTTTTTAAGTCATAATAATTTCTAAAATAAAAAAAAATCATTTTCTGACAAAAATAACTTATTAAATAATAGTCTAAAATTTACGGGTTGTCATATATATATATATATATATATATATATATATATATATATATATATATAAGAGAGTTAACGTGAGATCAAACTTAGTGTTGTAAAAATAAGATCAAGTATAAAAACCACTTAAATAATAATTTTAGCAATAATACACATAAAAGTAATATTTTAATACAAATTAAAATTTTAGCAACTAATAACCAAATGATACATGAGTTTGGATTACTGATACACCTAATACACATTACACTGATAAATATTCCAAAATCTGAAACACATACAAAAACATGATACACATTACACTTCTAATCAAAGTGTATCACCTAGGTTTCGTAAATTTTAAAAATAAATCTATCAAAACTTTAACAATTATAGTTGTAGTTAATAAAGAATTTATTTTTGTTGTAAGGAGAGTGTCGCTTGACAAATTTTAGTTGGATCTCATTTTAACAACTTTAAGTCTGATCTTATTTTTCTAGATTATATATATATATATATATATATATATATATATATATATATATATATATATATATATATATATATATATATATATATATATATATATATATATATATATATATATATATATATATATATATATATATATATATATATATATATATATATTTATTTTGAGAACCACTTGTTAAGTGCGAGCTGCGAGAACCCCTTATGTACTCCTAGTAATGCATATTGTGCAACATATAAATGCAACATGGATTTTTTGAATTATTAATTTTTTTTATTTAATCCAAAAGGGTATAATAGTAAAATTTAATTTATATTATTTTTGATTTTTTAAAATAAATCATGTTTTTTAAAAACATTAAATTTTCGAGTGTTTTTTTATAACAACCAAGAACATAATGTTAAACACAAAATTCGATATAGATTGAAATACAATTAAAATACAAATCTCTAATAAGAAGAAATACATGAATATAATCAATCTTTACACTTGTGCACAAACAATAATTAATGTAAACGGACATATATGCACAAAACATATATGTTTAAAGTTTCTCGTCATATTCTTTTTGAACATGTGTGCACGCCTTCCAAGAACTATATGTACTTCCAGTATGTGTGCACGCATTCAAAGAACGTCACGCCTAGAAAAAATAATAGCAAAGATTAAATACTTTTAAAATAAAACTCAAGATAACATTACACACATGCACAAGCTTAAACTAACAAACACAAATAAAACAAGAGACATATTTTTTTATGTATGCAAAACATATATAATCCAAACACAAAACATATATGTTTTATAGTTCAAAACACAAAACATATATGTTTTATACGTAAACATATATGTTTTTATACGTAAACATCTATGTTTTATACGTAAACATCTATGTTTTATACGTAAACATTTATGTATAACTCTTTTGTTGATTTTTATATCAAACTTAAAACATATATGCATATCCTTTTCATTAATTTCAAGTTTCTCAAAATATCACCAAAACAACATATCCAAAACTACTTGAAACAAAAATCCAATATCTATAATTTTAATTGATAATGAGAACTGGACTTTAATATGATTTTACCACTCTCGTTCTCTATTTACAGAACCCATGAAAATCCAATATATCTGAACTAAAAATCCAATATATCTAAACTAAAAAGACTTCCCACATAACTCAAAGACTAATACCACTTATGACTATACAAAATGAATTACTTATCACTGATGCAAAATTGAAACCAGGCCCACAAAAGAAATATAATTCCCTTATGAAGCTAGACTAATCAAACTCACACCAGCCAAAAAGTGACAGACAATATATGGAAAAAAAGCAAAAACCAAACCTTAAATTGTCGACGTCGTTTTTTTTTTATCTTTGACCAAGAATACAATATATACACGAATCAAGCAAAGTTGCTCCTGTCAATTTCCGGCGATATGGTCAACCAAGATTGATATTTCCAATCAAAACACACAATTATGCGGGTAATATTGACTATCACCTCCTATTATCAATTTAATTTTCAAAAACCTTTTGAACGAACAGTAAAAATGAACAAAATGGTATTTTATATGTTTATTAAATTAATGATAATACGTTCTTATCATAATTTTAAGCAAAGATTTCAAAGTACTCCTAGTAATGCACACCTTAAAACAAAATGGTATTTTATATGTTTATTAAAATAATTCACACCTTAAAAAACTATTAAAAAAACATAGTAACAAACACCTGTGAAGAAAATAATTAACAAAATCAAGTGAGACCAGTGGGGATATCAACGCCAATAAAACTATGAATAATATCATATAGGGCCACGTGAGGCCACTGGGATATAAACATATGTTAAGGATCAAGGATTTTTTCCCTAGCAAATGAAAAACAACATACAATGACGGCTAGGTTTTTTTAAGAGAGAAAGATGATTGATCGGGTTTTTTTTAAACATGATGAATGATCAGTTATAAATTAGATTTAGAGAGAGGTGGCACTTTTTGGGTATAATACAAATACCTAAATTGCCATTACATTTATTTAACTAATGGCCTAATCGTTTAGTTATTATTTACGTTAATATCACAACTAATCATAGCCATTGATCAGACAATCTAATGGTTCAAATAGGGTTCTCGCAGTTCTCGCACTTAACAGGGTTATCAAAATAAAGATACACTATATATATATATATATATATATATAAGATGAGGCATGCCACATATTATTCCATGTGGCATCCCATAATGCCACGTCATAAATCCATGTCATCGAATAGCATTTTTTTTAATAGCATTTTTTTATAAAACCAATTATACTAATAACTTTGCATTCATAAATTTCGAAATTAATAATTATTTAAAAAAATATGTCCATTGCAAGATTCGAACACATGTCTAAACATCCACAAACAAACACATCAACCAGCGGAGCATTCCACTTTTTGTGATTTATCATTGCATTCCCATATTGATATACTTACATGAATTCGGCTAATCCTTTCATTAAGTGCCACCCTAAAATTTTGCATTAACAAACGGAAGCAATTAAATCTTAATCGCCCCTTTCCTCACTCTCTCTAAAAAAACCCTAGCGCTTCAATTCTCAGTAGAAAACCTATTATGCTTCTTTTTCATTCGTGCGCCATTCTATCCATCCCAAGTTCCTAAAACCGTAATTTTCAAATGCACACAAACGCCTGTTCATCACAAATCAAGTAACATATAGCTGTATATGATAAATTATAAAGGATGCATGATGTTTTTAGTTGTATATGATATGCACGTAGTAGTTGTTTCTTATTAATTGCATTATGGAATTGTTGTTGATATTTAACAATGGCCAAATCAGCTTTTAGTATGTTATTGGAATCTGTACTTACATATTTTGCACACAAAAGCACCACCCAATCTGTTTCAATGATAGAACATTATTTTATATATGATACATTGGTACAATTTACTACAGGCACAAGTGAGGTTTTCGTTACCAACAGTTGGAAACCGAGAAATATAAATTGGGCTGTGAATGCAAGAGAGTATAGGGTGGCATCCACGGTGTTAGGTGACGACAATTACAAAAGGTTTAATGAGTCTGTAACCATCCTACAAACCATGACTCTTAACCAGTTATATATGGCCCTATTACTGATCCACCAGTTCCCCTCTGTGCGTGCGTCGATATGTTTTATTTAAAATCAACTCATAAATGTCATATTCATTCTCGATAAGATGGAAATAGATGAATATTGTCAGGTAAGTTACTCCTAACACTCATTACCTAACTGTATTATCTCAAGGTACGAAGGAACTATCTCGAAGGAAGTCCATGGAATAGGTGCACGATGTAAACATAATCTGTATTGACATTATGATATTACTTTATTTATTTAAGATGCGCGATGTAGACATAACCTGTATTGACCCATTCTAAGTAGTTGTATTTACGCAACTAAGTAAATGTATTTATTTAACCTGAAATATATGAACATAACCTATATTGGCGCAATTTTTAGGCATGATTTTTGTTTCCAATTTTCTGTTTTATAGCTTACTTCCTGGAACCACACGGTTCCAACTTTATATTTAGTTGCGTCAATTGACCAGTCAAGTATGCATGGTGAAACGGTCACTTTGTTTTAACCAACATAAACGTCATCGGAGATAAAAAGAGCACACGATTTTGAATGACAGTTCACGTGTGATCAACAGATTATGTTGTTTTTAATAATACCATCTCGGACCCATAATAATGCTTTTAATAATGTAATTTTTTTATCAACAGATTACGTTTTTTTGTGAATAGAACAACTGATTGGTCAATTGATGAGTAATCGAACAACTTTGCACATAGATAAAGAAGAACATAGAATAGTTGAAGATTCAATATAAAATGGGCATCTAGAGGATAAAGGCATCCTCAGTGCATTAGACTCATTTGAGTGCAATACACTGCCACATTCACTGTTCTATTTATTTCCCATGAACTTCACATATGGTAAGCAAAAATTCTCAATCTATTTATATTATATAACCATTTTGAAGTCTGAATTTAGCTATAAACATTTTTAACAGTAGTTTATAGAAGATTTAAAAACCGTTTTCAATCAGTTTTTATTGGGATGAAAACGATGCTCATGTTGATTATAACAAGCTGGTGTGATGAGTATTTGGTTTTTGCTTTGCAGGTGTAATCACACGCAACATCAACGAATAAGGGGGTCTGTTTAGGTCGGATACTGATATAGCTGTGAATAAGGCCATTTTTAGCCATGTCTTTGATATCACTAGCTCCAAGTGCCCTACGTCTGCAACTAATATTGACACAAGGTGAAAGTCACATGCCGCACAACAGTGTTTTGCTATTATTAATTCAAATCAGTATCTGTACATATGAGTCTTTTCCTTCCTCTTGAAGGATTTGAAAACAAAAAAATCCAGTGGGCAAACCGAGAAACGAGCTAGAGAACAAGAAGCTGAATTGTGCTCCTGCTTATATGTGTTCAGCCGTGAGTAAACTCTTACCTTTTTTTAAATTTAATCATTAATGGGTACTTATTCTTGGGATTTATAAGCATGTGAAAATAAAGCTTAAACTTTATCAAATGTGCTTATTATACTGGTATGAATTATTTTTAACACATAATGACAAATGAATTATTTCTGTAATGCATGTTTTTGTCAAGACAGTGGCTTTGAAGGAAGGCTCCTGGACCTATCGTCAATGAACCAAAGTAAAGTGATCACACAGGTCATAGTATTAATAAGAATATTTTCATCTGTTTGATCGAGTTATTATAATTTATAGATAATCATAACCTACTTACCCGTTTGATAGAATTTAACATTAGAGACCATAAAGTTGAAGACTTTAGTCTTGAAAAAGAGGGAGATCCTAATAAAGATATGTTATTTATTTATAGAAATGTTCTACTAGGTTACCCGTGGTGGAGCTCAGTGACTCGAGCATGTCAAGTCTTATTTAACAGTATATATTTTGTGAAAGAATGGGATTTTGGTGTAGGAACCAAGGAGCTAATGTTACTGACATGTCGGGTTTTACCGAGTTTCGATGAGCTGGAAACCGAGTTGACTCGTCCACTGCCACCTGGCGAGGTGGTAATGGTGACACCGTGGATGACAATTGGCCAACTGAGAGAGAAGGCGCAGAGCGCACTTAGGGATACATATTGTCTAATGGATCATTTTGTAGTGAGTCAAATTGGGGGGTTAAAAGGGATGTAGGACGATGTGTTGCTATCATATGCAGTGTTGGCATGCGAGCAAGTTTGGGTTAGAGGGTTTGGGCTGGACTTGGATACAGTGCTTAGGTATGAGGGTGGTGATGGGTATGCAATAGAATCAAAGGTCGAGTTTTTGTGTGGGACTCGTGATGATGATGGAGAGAGTATGGTGGCCTGCGATGAGTGCAATGTGTGGAGACATACAAAACGCAATGGCATAAAGGATGATGAACTCGCACCTGCATACTTTGTCTGCAGTGATTGTGATGCTAAGAGCAAGAGTGAACTTTTAAGACAATAAGTTTGGTTTGGAGGTAAGAAGGCACATTGAATTAATAAATGAATCCATTATTGTGGTAAGGCCGACTCCAATTTACAATTTGTCTTAGTCTATAGCTTATACTATATGTTTTCACAGGGTCATTTAATTAAGCTATTCTTTTCTCACTGAATTTTATAAGTTTTTTTTTTTTTTTTTTTGGGTAAAGGGTTTTACCCCGGTAAATATATAACCAAAAAATAATGTTAAGTACAAATGGAATGTGGCTGAAGTACCACATTAACCTCAAGCGAACGCTTGATAACTAGTGTTTATGACATGCCATAAACACAAAAGACCTAGCTATATTACATCAACTAACTAGGCATAAACAAGTAAAAAGACTTGTAGCAAGCGAGCATCCCGCATCCAGCCACTCCACAAAGGGAGCAAGTTAACCCAGGAAGTCTGCCTCCTTAAAAACCCTTTCCAAGAAAAACCCATAGGGAAAAACCTTGGATTAGGGAAAAAGAGTACAACCCTTACCCGGCACTCCCTTCGTGAGTAATACATATACTTGGAATCTTCCATTTATCAAGGATCAAACGAGACCGCGAGGTTAGCTTCTTGAACTTGAAGGTAACCAGCTTCAACCGAATTGTAGAGACAATGATGCTAACCACTTCCGCAACAGTAGACTTCATACGCTTGAAAATCCTAGCATTACGCTCCATCCAGATAAAGTATGTAGTAGCCGCAAGCAGTAACCGAGAAATGATGCTACCAACCGACCGCCCCTTAGATATAGGAATAAGAACATTAACAATACTCTCCAAGGAAGGCGGACAACATCCATGCGATAAAAACCGGACCAAACCAAACCCATAGAAAACGGCACTCAAAAAATAAGTGAGAATGAGAATCCGGAACCAATTCACAAAGCGGGCATCTAAGCGAGTCCAAATCAACATTAGGACCAACATCCCATTGTCGCATCCTATCTTGTGTCTTCAGCTTCTGCTTAATAGCGAGCCACAAGTGTATTGCATGCCTCGGGATACAATGAGAGAACCAAGGAACATTACACCAGTCAACCACATCAGCCCTCAGACGTATAGAATCCCATACACACGAGACTGAAAAACCACAAAAATTACCATCCAACTTGCGCCATAATAATCCATCACCAGTATCATTAAGGTAAGGGACCGAATTGCATCTAACAATGGAAAACGAGATAACCAACCCACCGCCATCGCCAAACACCATTAGCAATCGATCACAAACCGAATCGATAAATTAAAACCTGCTCGGGCAATTTCTCTAGCAGTAAGCACATCACGAATTGGGCTTAACGCACACCACCTATCAAACCAAACCGAAGTGTCCTTACCATTATTGATCTTATGCCAGATAAATGGACGAATCTTTGGTCGAATCGCAAGAAGCTTGCGCCATCCCCAGCTAACATCCCCCAAACATGGGACATCCCAAAAACTTCTCCCACGAAGTTTATAAGAATGAATCCATTGAACCCATAACGACTCTTTATGTGTCAAAATACTCCAAATATGTGTAGTCATGAGGGCAATGTTAAAATCCTCCAAACGTCGAATACCAAGACCACCTTCTTTCTTTGGCTTACAAACAGAATCCCAAGCAACCTTAGCCTTTCCCTTTTTCATTTCTCCTTGACACCAAAGGAAACCCCTCATAAGCTGCTCTAACTCATGTATAATACGAGTAGGAAGAGTAAAGACTGAAGCCCAATACAGATGCATCGATGATAAAACAGACCTCACCAACTGAAGCCTACCCGCAAGAGATAAGAACTTATTTCGCCAATCATTCACACGGCCTTCCAACTTTTCAACAAGCACCTTACAGTCCCTATAAAGAAGTCTCAAGATATAAGGGAACCCCAAGATACCGACAGGAGAGAACCTTCTCGCAAATGGCATAGATCGAAGAATAGCGACTTTAATAGCATTAGGCACATTACAAAGAAAGTCAGACTTTTAGGGATACTTGGGACAAGACCCGAAAAGTTCTTGAAATCCTCCAAAGCCAGGATAATGACATTAACAGAATCCTGATGGCCTCTAGCGAACAAGAAGAGGTCATCTGCAAAACATAGGTTAATAATTCTCTGCTGTTCACACAAATGATGAAACTGAAAATCCACTGCATTAGAAACCTTTGTCTGCAATATAAGAGTTAAAACTTCCATAACCAGAGTAAACAAATAGGGAGATAACGGGTCACCTTGTCGAAGACCCCGCTTACCTTTAAACCAGCCATGAAGATCCCCATTAATACATATCGAATAAGATGTAGTTGAGATACATACCATGATCCAGTCAACCATTTTTGCGTGAAAACCAAACCCAATCAGAATAGCTTTAAGAAAAGCCCAATCAACCGTATCATAAGCCTTCTGAATATCAACCTTAAACGCACATCTAGGTGGACCTCTCCCTCTATGATAATTCCGCATAAGCTCTTGGGTAAGTAATATATTATCAGATATACGACGACCCGGAACAAAGGCAGATTGATTAATACTAACCAACTGACCAAGGCCTTCCTTAATACGGTTAGCAAGGATTTTGCTAATGCACTTATACATGACATTACAGCAAGAAATAGGCCTATAGTCATTAATCTTAGACGGGGTAGACACTTTAGGGATCAACGATATAATGGTATGATTAATCTCCTTAAGAAGCTTACCATTCATGAAAAAATCCCGAACAGCAGATATAACCTCAACACCCACAATATCCCATGATTTCTTAAAGAAAGCAGCGTGTAACCATCGGGACCAGGAGCTTTATCATCCCCCATAGAAAATATAGCCTCCTTTATCTCCGCATCCGTGACATGACGAACCATCGAATTAGCCAATTGATATGACAGAACATTAGAAAATATACCGTACTCATCAAATGGACTACAATTGCCTTCAATACCAAGAAACTGTTCATAATGAGCAACAAAAGCATCTGCAACCTGATGACCCTCATACAAGACATTGTTTGCATCTCTCACCAATTCAATTCGGTTACGGGCACATTTGCTTTTAACAATATTATGAAAGTAAGCCGTATTAGAATCACCTGCATGAAGCCATTGAACCTTAGATTTCTGCTTTAAAACCCGTTCTTCATTTAACGTAGCCTTCTTATAAGCAAGAAGATAATGAGCATGTTCATCACGTAGATCTGAATTAGACTGATCAGTATCAATAGCCTTTTGGACCTCATCTAACTCCTTCCGAATCCTAACTACCCGCTCATGCAGATTACCTTGACTATGCAAAAGCTTACGAAAAGGAGATTACAGCCCCTTTAAGCATTGAACCACACGATACATAGCACAACCATGAACATTAAGATTCCATCCCGCAGTAACCGTATCAATAAACCCATCTTTATGAACCAAAAAATTAGAGAATTTGAACGGTTTAGGCTTAGGCTTAGTTACCTGGGGAATACGTAGAACACACGGAGAATGATCTGAAATACGATAAGGTTGAAATATAGCAAACGAACCTGGAAACAAGTCAGCAAATTTAAGATTGCCCATCACCCTATCAATTTTCTTCAATGTACCAAATGAGCCTCTTGGTTTCTGATTCCAAGTAAAGTGAAGACCAGTACAATTAAGATCCTCAACCTCCATTTTATGAACACAATCTTTGAATTCGCGCATAGCAATGTCAGGAGCATAACTACCACATGAATGATCCTCCAAATTAAGTGCCGCATTAAAATCACCCAACAAAACCCAAGGCCTACTACTCATAAACCCAGCATGGCAAATAAGATTGGACCAAAGCGCACGCCGATGAACATAGTAATTATCTGCATACACAAAAGAATAGAAAAAAGTTTTGCTGTCCGTCCGAGTATTAACCTGAACATGCATAACCTGGTTAGTTTGAGACATAATCATAACATCAACAATATCATCATTCCAACCAAGAATAATACGGGACCCCTTATCACAAAGACTACCATTTGACGTCCACTTCCACCGACGACAAACATTACGACATGTATCATACACTACCGACGCATCAACATGAGATTCCAAGATAGCACACACACTAAGATTATTATCATTTACCACCTGTTTAACCTCTTTTTGTTTAGGGGAATGGTTCAAACTCCTTATATTCCAAGAGGCGATACTAAACATCAGGGACATTCGTGATGAGTGTGCTGCCCCGATTTGTCAAACAAATTACCAGATTCATCATAAACATTTTCAACCTCATCATCATCCGCCAAACCATTATTCTCATCAACATCATCACAAGTAGCCAAAGAACCAAATGGGTTAGATGTAGATATATTAGGAGCCAGAATCGGATTACTTACCGTTGTTGAAGCATGGGCAGGTTGACTACCCTTATTAGACATATCAGTAGGGGCATTAGATGTAGACAAATTTCCTACCAGATTGGGTGAATGACCCTTACTAGTACTAGCACCTCCTTGAGGAGGTATGCTAGTAGTAGGAGTATTAACAGCTTTGGGTCTATACTGCATATTTTTACCAACTGGAACCCCATTAAACACATTACCACTTTTATTTTCCTTAGCATTCCTCTTAGCTTTACCCTTTTTCCCAACTAGTTGAAACCCATCACTCCTATCCTCCACAACCGGTTCAATCACAATTTTCTTAGGACAAGAGTCAACAGAGTGTCCAAAAATCAAACAAACATCGCACCTAGGAGGTTTCCACTCATATTCCACCCTAATAGTTTCAGAAGAGAACCCAGGTCGATCCAAATATGGTACCCCAATAGTAATAGATTCCTTAAGGGGAGTATGAGAGTCAATTTCAATTAAACAACGGGCAAAACTACTCCTACCCCAAGATTCAACACACATAGAGCTAGTATAAGAATCAAGCATGATAGGCGTACCAATATGTGTTGCAATAATACTAATGCCATCTTCAGAAAATACCTGCAACGGAACATCATGAAGTTTAACCCATGCCGGAATGCGGGTTAACTCCTCTTTCGTCAAACTAGTACTCATGTTCCATTTTTTAAGAATAATAGGACTATTCTTAATCATCCACGGACCTCCTTCAAGAACAGCCTCCAAACCAACCTGAGAGTCAAACTTAAAGAAAAAGAAGCCTTTTGCATTCATCATGATCCGTTTTAAACCATACTTAGCCCAGTTGTTACGTGCAAAAAACTCAACCACAGGAAATGCAATACGCTTACCAATGAAGTATCCATACAAGGTGTTATCAAATTTAGAGCTAATATTTTGTACCACCTTAAGAGGAATGGATACGTCAACACCATTAAACATATTATCAACTTTAATTGCATGAAAGTTAGACTTACCTTTTACCGGGACACTTGCTGAATTAGCACCACTAGTAACACCAACGTATGACTTAGGTGATGTATTTACCTCCGCACTTTGAACAATAGTCACATTACCTTGAGGTTTCTCCACGGTAGAGGGTGAATCATCAGTGTGAACCACCTTCAATTTACCCGCTAGATGAGAAACCTTAACGTTATCTCCACCAGGAAGATTAGTCTCATTACCATTATCCACACCACCTTGTTCCTTGGACGCACCCAAAACACTAGCAATAGACCCCAACGAATCAGAAAGAGAAGGAAAACCATGCATGCTTGTCGATGTAACATTAGGTCCAGCATCCCAAGAAGATCCATACTCTAAGTTTTCTCCTTCTACGTTAGTAAAACCAGAATCTAGGCTTGTTTTTTCCATAGTACCTTGAAGAGTATCATCCTTTGGCATTCGAGTGTCATCAGAAACAATATTGTCGAAACCTGGATTATTATTTTTTTTTGGGTAAAAGGGTTAATTCACCCCGGTAAAGTATATTACGCCAAAAAACATTGAAGTACAAAGGATGAGGGTGAATCCCTCATCTCAGTCCCTTGGGACACTTACAAACTCTTCTATAGGAATGCACATCATTCCTATAACTGACAATATAAGTGTGACATACCACACTTATAACTAAACATCGACTACAATGATAAAAGAATAAAACTACATGCACTTCAAGTAAAATACTTGAATCTTCAAATCACCATAGTAGTCCAAACTTCCAACGTCGTCCAAATATACAATATCATGGTCCTCAATCAAGCACATCCACAAGTTTCACTAGCAGTTGGTGGGGACTCTAAAACCACGGATAGAGCAAAGAAGCTCGAACTCGCTCAAAGGTGTATGTTGAGATGCAAAGCAGAACACCAATAAGAAAACCCATAAAATACGTATAAAACCAACGACATCAACTCCATGATCATGTAATCGGCAAAAGAGTCGGTTCACAAGTTTCGCTGCGATTGATGGAAGACTCTAAAACCACGGATAGAAAGCGACAAGCATAAAACTTGCTCCAAAAGTGTGCGTTGAAATGCTAAACCAACAACCCCAATGTGATACCGAGCATAGTAAAAGAACCGGGTTCAAAAGAACCACTTCCATAGTGAGCACCACATCTTCAATGTCATCATTGCTTGACCATGAGTGACACCAACTTCCAAACAGAACCGTAGCAAAACACGTCAAGAGTTGTATCTCCAAACAAGCGACACGTCAAGGATTCGTCCTCGTCGGACACAACTAGTAGCGACAACGAACAATCGACCATAGACAAAAATAGGGTTAAGAAACCTAACGTATGACCACCATATGATCCGATTGATGACCCAATCATAACCAACGTCCTTCTCTCCCATAACCCACTTACAAACACACTCATAACACTACCCATATCGATCTTACCAATAGATAATCAATACCCAACCGTGGGTATACTTCCAGCAAAAAATAAACAAAACCCTATTAGGGTTTCGTTCAACCTTGTAGCACCAAACACGATAGGATATAAAAACCAAAAGGTTTTATTATCATTCAGCATAAATCCAACCAACAAAGATCGATTTATAAATAATAAGTCTGAACCGACTTATATCATTCAGTGAACAGATCGAATCAAAAGGAAAAGAAACCCTAACACCGATTGAAAAATAAGTAATCATTGAGGGATAAACCCATATTTATGCAGAAGTCGTTTAGGGTTAATAAAATCAATAAAACTAAACCTTAATTAATGATCGATTAAAGAAACCGACTAAACAGAAAACGATTAGGTGTTTAGTTTTAGGCAGCGATTTCACACGATAAAGAACAATAAGCAAAACACAACCCCTCCCAAATAAACACATCCATCAAACCGATTGCATATTATAGAGAATAATAGAGGCGGTTTGAATGGGATCTTAGATCAGTCGGAAAAAGAAGAGGGTTGGCGGAAATCGCCCATAGGGAGAGAGTTTTAGGGTTTTTATGCTCGGTATCACATTGAAGATTTGCAACTTTTGGATGCAACTAGATCACATTTCTGTTTTTCCAAAGATTTTTCATTTTGGTATGATTTTGCAAAAGCGACTTCAAAACTGTGTTCACGTTTTTCTTTGGTTTTAAAAATGTTGAGTTGGAACTTATAGCATTCATTATCCTTAGTCAACAGTGCAATTTTATCTTGCAGTTTCTTATTAATCTCATTGCAATTTTCCAGTTGAGATTGGGCGGTCTGAAATAAGTTGGTCATGAGGTCAAGATCTGGATTAGACAAAGGTTCATCTTGTTCAACTTGAGTCTCAACATAATCATTATTTAGATCCTCAAATATGACCACGGAGTCAACTTGATTATCAATATTAACCATGAGGTCATCTTGATCGTCAAATATAACTACGGGATCCATTTGATTATCGTCGGAATGAGATGTAGAAGGCTCATGTTGAACACTATGTGCCTCGTCGGATGCAGATGTTGGCAGAGATATCAGATCATTAATGAGTATATTTGGATCAGGTACCTGAGACAAGCCATCAGTGTCATACAATGGGTCTGTGTCATTCATGTGGAGCTCTTGCATGTTTGCCATTAACATCACAGCTGCATTAGCTTGCAAGTCATCCATGTCATCATCAGAATCTGCATCAGCCATGAAGCTCTGTTCCTTGTTGGTAAGTTGATATATGCAAAAACACATACCATTTGTTTACCAAAATAGACCCAAAATAACCAAGAAAGAGCCGTTTATTCTTAATATTTGTTGGTTTCTTGATTTTATGCATGTGCAGGTACGGATTTGACAAAACACACAAAAGAAATGCAAATCAGACGAAAACCGAGCACGAGAAGGAAAAGAGTGCAAAAGCTGAACCAGGAAATCAGAAGTGAGTGATTGTGAAAGATTTTGATGTTGAAAAGATGATTTTTGAAAGATTGGATCAACTTTAAAGAATTGGTAGAATCAGTCCTTCAAGTTTCAGCAAATGTCAGAAAATACCCTTGAAGTTTCAAAGATTATCAGAATTTACCCCTGGAGTTTTCATTGGCAATATTGGTCCTTGGATTATTTGGAAATGACAAGATTGACCCTTGGAAATACTTCTCAAAAATGGCATCAATGGTCCTTGTTATTTTACAAATTACATGAATGGTCCTTATGGTTAATATTCGGATTTCAAAGATAAAATAACACCAAGCCCAAAACCAATTAATCATACCCATTATCCCAAGCCCAACCAGCCCATCCCACGGTCAACACCCCAAACCCGGTCAATTCTTTTACCATGGTCAAAACCGGTCAAACAAACATAAAATAAACCCAAAAAAACTTACTGCCTAATTCTTCCCCAAATTTACCCAGGTGTATGAACCCTAAAATACCCTTCGTTCAATTGAGCTTAATTAAAGCAATTAAGGGTATGCTTGGAATTCCGTGTACTTTCTGACATGTCAGGAATGACATGTCAGCAATCCGTGTGCCTCCCTTGCTTCTGATTGGTTGATGATACGTGGGAAGAGTTCAAGGGCTGAGATTATAGAAGGATTGATGGGATGTGATCTAAGGGTGGAGAATCATTGAAAAGAAGCACAAATTTCACTCTTCTTGAAGCTTCCAAGCTCATGGTGTAGCTATAAATACCCACGGATTTCTCACAGATTAGTGTGTAGATTTTAGTAGTTACTTTCATTGTTATTTATGTTCTTAGTCTGTTTTTCAAATAGTTAAATCAAATTGTATTTCATTCCTGTCACACCCCCAAATTACCTGTTTTGCAGCGGAATGGAATACCTTGGGGAGGACTGTCATAGCATCAAAGTTACAGTTATATCGAACGACCTAAAGTGTCGTTTGGAAAATACATCGTTTGATTTAATAAAACATTCAGAGTTTACAAAGTATAGGTCCCAAATGAAAATCAACTTGTGCGGAAATAAGTTTGATACAATTCAAACGATGTTTTTAAAGTGCATAAATCCCATGTGTGACGCGTCGTCACCACGACTTTATGATATGTCCAAATGCATGCCATGAAGTGAATGCCTTAGATACCTGAGATAAAACATGCTAAAAAGTGTCAACACAAAGGTTGAGTGAGTTCATAGAGTTTGTGTTGAAATGTAAAGCCTTTAAAGAATATTCATGCAGCAAAGGCATTGTAAATCCACTCAGTTCCAAGTTCCGCCCATACAAAACTTGCAACCTATGTGTTCACAACCCACTGCCAAAATGTGTATAGTTTATGTTCAAGCGCATGATGACAAATGAATTCACATAATAGTGCGTAACTTAATGTATTAATAGTTAATTGACATAACACATATGAGTGTTGTTTCAAATTGTTCCAAGACCATTAGTTCCATGATTATACCAAGACATTTAGTTCAATGATTATACCACGACATTTAGTTCAATGATTATACTAAGACATTTAGTTCAATGATTATACCAAGACATTTAGTTCAATGATTATACCAAGACATTTAGTTCAATGATTATACCAAGACATTTAGTTCAATGTTTATACCATGACATTTAGTTCAATGATTATACCAAGACATTTAGTTCAATGATTATACCAAGACATTTAGTTCAATGATTATACCAAGACATTTAGTTCAATGATTTATGATATAGAAATTCTAAGTATGGCAATACTGTTACTTCGCATGACTAAACATTCAGTTCAGATAAACACATAGTTTGCAAATAGACATGAATGTCATAAAAGTAGTTGAGCATGTATCTCCCCCAAAGAGTTTAATAAAAGCATTAAAACAATTGAAAATGGGGCTATGGAAACTCACCTGATGCAATTATAATGATGACAAGAGTGGATACACTGAAATGCGGCGCAATCTCTAAGCGCGACCTATTATGAATGATATGCTCTAATGTAAATCATGAAACAATGTCGTGCATGCAAACTCATATGATATCCATACCACTTGTACATTTGAAAATAATGTTTATCATCGAAATATATGTTTATGACATCTCGTCATATTATAAAATACTTTACAAGTATTTATGTCGAAATGATATCATACGATAATCATTTAATGATTTATTATGAAATTATAACTTTTAGTCAGTAAAATAATATCATTTGACAATTTCATGAAAGTGATTAAACGGCCTTGAAAAGCTAGTCGTAAAATGGTGCACATTGAGTGTTAGGAAACAAACTCAACGGTTTTGGAAAGCTTGTATCATTATATTAAAGTTTTAGCATTTAAGTTTTTATCCTAGAGGTCTCGATCATGGAGAAAATCATAGGCAAAGTAGGGTACTTGTATCCAAAATATTGTTTAAGGGTAGTTTTCGGCAAAGTTTAAGTGGCCGTATCTTACTCGTTACAACTCCGTTTGACAAATGGTTGGACATTTTGAAAAAATAGGCTAGGCGAACTTACTTTTACTAGAAGACATCCTTTTCTGAATAGTACTCTATCAATGTTAAAAACAACCCTCAACATGTTTATTCGCGGCCGATATGTTTGTCTATTAGAAAATATATTAGTTATACATATATAAAATAGTTACGGCAACTTGTTTAAAATGTGAATAACTTAGTCGTTATAAATCCGTTTTCTACGTTTCATATATCCTCGGAATCGTGATAATATATACTAATATATTTTTGATAAGTCGACACATTTAATAACGCTTAAGATTCATTTTTGACTCGTAAAAAGTTGAGAATACATGCTGAATTTTCTGAAACAAATAGTTTTCGTCGTTAAACTTGAAAATAGCATAACTTCTTCGTTATAACTCCGTTTTAACCCATTCAAGCGACCACGTTTTCGTTTTAAAGTATATTTTCCAAATATCTAGCCCAAATATTTTTATCAACTGTCGAAAATTCCAGATTTCACAGAAAAGGTCAGACCCTTAAATATATTTGTCGAAATGAGTTTTTCTCGCGCAAAACCTATTCTAACCAATTCAAAACAACTCCGAAGCTATTCTAATCCTACCATACACCTTCTTAGGGTGTCATGGGTTCCTAGACATCACTAAAAGTGATATGTTTCAAGGAGTAATTATAGGATGATAATTATATATATAACACTTAAAAACATTAAAAAGTGGTATAAACATCATTATGACTTGCATGTTTTTCTTAAATATGATGAAATGAACATAAAATAAATATGAAAGATGAACATGAATATGAGATGCTTACTAGTAACTTGATGAGGTGAAGTGAACAAAGGTTAATCCTAACACCCTAGGTTTTTATTTCAAAACCTAAACTAAGAGTGTAACTAGAGTGTATAAAACTTGTCTAGAAAATTTTTGTTGAACTCCTCTTGATCCTTATGGTTGGCCGGTTTTGTTGAGAAGAGAGGAAGAGAGAGCCTTTTTGATCTTTTACACTTTGTGAATATTAAGTTGTAAGTGTAATTTTGAGTATAAAATGATATACAAGTGTAAGATATTTTGCAAGTCAAATGACTCACCCTACAAGGGTGTATTAGTTTTAGATAATACATTTTTTTAATTATGTATATTAATGTATAAGTGTAAGTAGATGTAAGTTAATTAAATATAAGTAGTAACTTGTATACACATTTGAGTATTTAGGGTAGCGTTAGCTAAAAATAAATTTTAACGGGTCAAGATAAAATATATTGAGGTCATAAAAATTATAAAAATACATTTCTTACAAAAATTGAGTGAAATGATAATTATCGAGTAGAATTTACGAAGACCGTCGTAAATATTTATATATAACAATTTATATACAAAATAAATTTAAAACACCGGGTAAACTAATAGTATTATTTTTATAATCTTAATATGAGTATAAAAATATATTAGGATAATTTTTGGAAGTGTCGGATCAAATATTTAAAATAAATGATTATGCGATAGCGTTTATTTAATAGGAAAATAAACGTTTAATGAAAAATGCAAATCCATGCATGAACTAATATGACGATGATGTTGCTAATGATGTGTAGACTAAATCTAGTCTATGTGAAATGTCCTGAAATTACGAGTTGTCACAATTCCTCGGTTTATTCAAATAAATTTTTTTGGGTAAAGGGTTTACCCTGTTTGTAAATATATAACCAAAAATATATGTTATACAAATGGAATGTGGTCAAGTAAGCTAGAGAGCTTGTACATTAACCTCAAGCGGAAGAGCTTGATAAACACTAGTGTTTATGACATGCCATAAACACCAAAACCTAGCTATATTACATCAACAAACTAGGCATAAACAAGTAAAAAACTTGTACCAAGCGAGCATCCCGCGCCCGACCATTCCACGGGGAGCAAGTTAACCTGTGAAGTTTGCCTCCTTAAAACCCTTTCCAAGAAAAACCCAAAGGAAAAACCTTGGAGTAGGGAAAAGAGTACAACCCTTACCCGCACTCCTTCGTATACATATACTTGGAATCTTCCATTTATCCAAAATCAATCGAGACCTCAAGGTTAGCTTCTTGAACTTGAAAGTAACCAACTTCAACCGAATAGTAGAGACAATGGTGCTAACTACATCAAGAATGAAGACTTCTTACGCTGAATGTTCTAGAATTGCTCCATCCAAACGGCACGTAGTAGCAAAGAAGCAATAATCTAGAAAGGATACTACTAACCGACCGCCCTTAGATAAAGGAATAAGAATCAGAATAATACTCTCCAACGAAGGTGGACCGCATCCATACCGTATAAACTCCGCACCGAAACCAAACCCGCATAGAAAATTGGCACTCAAAAATAAATGAGAATGAGAATCCGAACCAATTCACAAAGCGGGCATCTAAGCAAGGCCAAATCTACGTCAGACCAACATCCCATTGGCGATCCTATCCTCGAGTCTTTAGCTTCGTTGAATAGCGAGCCACGATGTATAGCATGCCTTGGAATACATTGAGAGAACCAAGGAACATTACACCATTCAACCAAATCAGCCCTAAGACGTAGAGATTCCCACGCACCCGATACTGAAAAATAACTAAAATTGCCATCCAGGTTACGCCATAATAATCCATCATCAATATCATTTAGAGTAGGAACCGGTAGAGCATCTAACAATGGAAATCGAGATAACCAATCTAATGGCCATCGCCAACCATTAGATTCAATAAGATCATAAACCGAGTCAGATAAATTAAACCCCGCTCGTGCAATATCTCTAGCAGTAAGTAAATTACGAATCGGGCTTAACTGACACCACATATCAAACCAAACCGAAGTGTCCTTCCCATTATTGATCTTATGCCAAATAAAAGGACGAACCTTTGTTCTAATGGCCAGAAGCTTGCGCCAACCCCGCCTAACATCCCCAAACAAGGACATCCCAAAAACTTCTCCCACGAAGTTTATACGAATGGATCCATTGCACCCATAACGACTCTTTATGTGTCAAAATACTCCAAATGTGAGTAGTCATAAGCGCAATGTTAAAATCCTCCAAACGACGAATACCAAGGCCACCTTCATTCGTTGGCTTACAAACAGATTCCCAAGCAACCTTAGCCTTTCCCCTTTTCATTTCTCCTTGACACCAAAGGAAACCCCTCATAAGCTGCTCAAGCTCATGGATAATACGAGTAGGAAGGATAAAAACAGAAGCCCAATATAAATGCATCGAAGATAAGACAGATCTCACCAATTGAAGCCTACCCGCAAGAGATAAGAACTTATTGCGCCAATCATTCACCCGACCTTCCGCTTTTCAACAAGCACCTTGCAATCCCTATAAAGAAGTCTTGATGATATAAGGGGACACCAAGGTACCTAACAGGAGAGAACCTTCAAACGGCATAGATCGGAGAATAGCAATTTTAATAGCATTTGGAACATTACAAAGAAAGTCAGACTTTTAGGGATACTGGGACAAGACCAAAAGTTCTTGAAATCCTCCAAGGCCCGTGATAATGACATTAATGTAATCCCGATGGCCTCTAGCAAACAAGAAGAGGTCATCGCAAAACAAAGGTTAATAATTATTGTTGCTCACACAAATGATGAAACCGAAAATCAACCGACCAAACCTTTTTCTCGCAATATAAGAGTTAGCACTTCCATAACCAACAGAACAAGTATGGCGATAACGGGTCACCTTGTCTAAGGCCCCGCTACCTTTAAACCAGCCATGGAGATCGCCATTAACACATATGGAATAAGACGAGATGATATACAAACCATGATCCAATCAACCATTTTGGAGTTAAAACCAAAACCAATCGAATAGCCCTAAGAAAATTCCAATCAACCGTATCATATGCCTTCAATATCAACCTTAAACGCACATCTAGGAGGACCCTTCCTCTATGATAATTCCGCATAAGCTCTTGGGTAAGTAATATATTATCGATATACGACGACCAGAACAAATGCCGATTGATTAATACTAACCAACCGACCAAGGCCTTCTTTAATACGATTAGCAAGGATTTTGCTAATGCATTTATACATGACATTACAAAGAAGAAATAGGCCGATAATCATTAATCTTAGATGGGGTAGACACTTTAGGAATCAAAGATATAATAGTATGATTAATCTCCTTGAGAAGCTTACCATTAATAAAAATCACGCACAGCAGCCTTACCTCAAGACCACAATATCCCATGCTTTCTTAAAGAAAGCAAACTGTACCCATCGGGACCGGAGCTTTATCATCCCCATAGAAAATATAGCATCCTTAATCTCCGCATCCGTAACATGACGAACCATCGAACCACCCAATTGAGGAGGAAGAACATTAGAGAATATACCATAATCATCAAAAGAGTACAATTTCCTTCCACACCAAGAAACTGCTCATAGTGAGCAACAAAAGCACTCGCAACCCGATTACCCTCATACAAGACATTGTTTGCATCTCTAACCAATTCAATTCGATTACGGGCACATTTGCTTTTAACAATATTATGAAAATAGGCCGATTAGAATCACCGCATGAAGCCATTGAACTTTAGATTTCGCTTTAAAACCGTTCTTCATCTAATGTAGCCTCCTTATATGCAAGAAGATAGTGAGCATGTTCATCCCGTAGTTCGTAATTAGACGGATCTCAGATCAATAGCCTTTTGACGCCATCTAACTCCTGCCGAATCCTAACTACCCGTTCATGAAGATTACCTTGACTGTGCAAAAGCTTACGAAAAGGAGATTTCAGCCCCTTTAAGCGTTGAACAACACGATACATAGCACAACCATGAACATTAAGATTCCATCCCGCATTAACCGTATCACAAAACCCATCTTTATGAACCAAGAAGTTCGAGAATTTAAACGGTTTAGGCTTAGGCTTAGTAACCTGAGAAATACGCAGAACACACGGAGAATGATCAGAAATACGATAAGGTTGAAATATGGCAAACGAACCTGGAAACAAGTCAGCAAATTTCAGATTGCCCATCACCCGATCAATTTTCTTCAATGTACCAAAGGAACCTCTTGGTTTCTGATTCCAAGTAAAATGAAGACCAAGATTATTAATATCCTCAACCTCCATTTTCGAACACAATCTTTGAATTCACGATAGCAATGTCGAGCATAACTACCACATGAATGATCCTCCAACTTAAGAGCCGCATTAAAATCCCCAACAAAACCCAAGGCCTAGTACGCATAAATCCAAAGATGGCAAACAAGATTAGACCAAAGGGCACGCCGATGAACATAATAATTATCTCGATATACAAAAGAATGTAAAAGTTTTGTCAGTCCGCCCGAGTATTAACTCGAATATGCATAACTCGTTAGTTTGAGACATAATCATAACATCAACAATGTCATCATTCCAACCAAGTATAATACGGAACCCTTATCACATGTACTACCATTTGACGTCCACTTCCACCGACGACAAACTTTACTACATGTATCATACACCACCAAGCATCAACATGAGATTCCAAGATAGCACATATACTAAGATTATTATCATTGACCACTTGCTTAACCTCTTTTTGTTTAGGGGAATGGTTCAAACCCCTTATATTCCAAGAGGCGATACTAAACATCAGGGACATTCATAACAGGAGTGCTTGCCCCTGATTTATCAAATAAATTACCTGTTTCATCATAAATATTCTCAATCACATCATCCTCATCTAACTCATTATTTTCATCCGCATCGTCAGTAGCCAGAGAACCAAACGGGTTAGATGTAGTCACATTAGCGCCTAAATTTGGGTTATTAGTTTTAGGTGTAGGATAGATAGTACTAGAAATAACTTTGGGAGCAGATTGGTTATCCTTATTCACCTCAACATCTTTAACAGTAGGAGAAGTATTATGTGAAGTAAAAGGACCTACCGGGTTAGATGTAGCCACTTTAGGATTAGGGGCTTATCCGACTAGTACTAGTACTTCCTTGAACCGGATTGCTAGTAGAAGGTGTGGAGACAGATTTAGGCCTATATCGCATATTTTTACCAACAGGACCCCATTAACAATTCCGGTTCTATTATCCCTAGCATTCTTTTTAGCTTTACCCTTTTCCCAACAACTTGAAATCCATCCCGGTTTACCTCCACAACCGGTGTAGTCACAACTTTCTTAGGACAAGTATCACAAGAATGACCAAATATCAAACAAACATCACATCTAGGAGGTTTCCACTCATATTCCACCCTAATAGTTTCAGAAGAGAAGCCAAGCCTATCCATGTATGGGACCCCCACAGTAATAGATTCCTTAAGCGGAATATGAGAATCAATTTCAATTAAACATCGAGCAAAACTACTCCTACCCCAAGAATCAGTACACATAGAACTAGTATATGAATCAAGCATAATCGGCTTACCAATGTGTGTTGCAATAATACTAATACCATCCTCAGAGAATACCGCAAAGGAACATCATGTAGCTTAACCCATACCGGATACGGGTTAATTCCTCTTCACAAACTAGTACTCATGGTCCACTTCTTTAGAATAATAGGGTGTTTTTGATCATCCACGGACCACCTTCTAAAACATTCTCCAAGCCAACCCGTGAGTCAAACTTAAAGAAAAGAAGCCTTGTGCATTCATCATAATCCGCTTAAGACCATACTTAGCCCAATTGTTGCGAACAAAGTACTCAACCACCGGAATGCAATACGCTTGCCAATGAAATATCCATACAAGGTGTTATCAAATTTAATGCTAATATTTTCTACCACCTTACGAGGAATGGACACGCCAACACCATTAAAAACATTATCAACTTTAAGTTCACGAAAGTTAGACTTACCTTTGACAGATTAGCTTGAGTACCTTGAGTATGAGTCGTTTGAGAACCACTAGCAACTCCCACATATGTTTTTGATCACTGAATTTCGCTTGTTTTAACAATCGGGCTCTCATTGGTAATAGTATTATTCGACACAAGATTTTTAACTTGCCAACAAGATTACCCACACAAATACCATCACCTTTAGGAAAGGTATCTTCATCTTGAGTAACCACCGATCACCACTTTTGCAACCCCAATAGTCTCCTCAAGCGTAGGAAAATCAGATTGAGTATAGCGATTAGTAGCATTACCGTCTCACCCCAAAACAAATAATCATGCACATTAGTATTATCATTCAAATCATAGTTTACCTCACGATATTGCAAACTAATGTCATGGTTCGAATCAGCAGCAAACGAACTCCCAGAAGCAAGATTCGAATCAACATCAGATGTGGTTGGATTAGGGTTGCGTAGAATCCTCATAGGCAACTTTGGTTTAGGCGCAACATCACAACCAACTTCATTCCCTTTCAACCTTTTCATTCGAGCATCCAAAGCTTCCAAATCAACGTTAACATTAATACTCTTATCCATATTGCAATCAAGAACAGTAAGGAACCAAGAGAAATCCAGAAAACAAAATACGAATCCCTAAAAACCCTAAAAAGACGATTAACAAAAAAAAACCAGGACCACCACGGCAATCTTCCAAATCGATGGCCTTAGTACATCTAAGGCATGAATTA
Organism: Chrysanthemum lavandulifolium; assembly: GCA_022545495.1. NCBI lineage: Eukaryota > Viridiplantae > Streptophyta > Magnoliopsida > Asterales > Asteraceae > Chrysanthemum > Chrysanthemum lavandulifolium. The sequence continues at coordinate 131,215,034 of CM040242.1, read as the reverse complement.
AAGCACTAATAAGCTAACCAAAATCAACCATGATGAGCACTTATGATAATAGATAGCGATTTCAAAGTGACGAAACCCTAAAATAAAAACGACAAAACCGAAACCCTAACTCCTAGCGATCACAAGAACCAGGTATCAATTACGTAAAACACAAAGAGAATCACATAACTGGAACCGATTCAAGCAATAGAAGGGAGGATAAAGTTAGAATGATGTCGATCTTAGATGGATTTAGGGTTTCAACTTTTCTCCGTAGCAAATCGGTTTTAGGGTTTAGTCACAACTGCATCACATAAGTCTAATATGGTCAGTAGAATCTGAGTTTAGAGTTGTTTAGAATTGTGATAAGCTTGGATAATTGATTAGCTTGGGTAAAATTTCATATCAGTCTTCATAAGTAGTGTTTGGATCGTTAGAGTAAACTGCAATAGAGGTTAGTATAGTGTTTAAAATTAGTGTAAACAGTCATAGGTAGGTGTTTTTAGTTAAGTTTGGTCATTAAACAGTTCTTGCATTTGCTCATAAGTCAAAATTCACTTTAATCCAATTTTTTTGTTTACCACAGTTAGATTTAGGAGTATACAATCTTGCATTTAGTTGTAGAATCAATTAGGATAGCTCAATTAGGTCATTAAACATCTCAAAACATCATTCAGAATCTGCTTGAATCAATCAAGTTTCATAAAAGTCAAATTTGCAGAATTTTCAAAATAGTCAAAATCCTACAACAATTAGAAATTGCCTTCACTTTTGTATTTTTAACTCATTCATTATAAGTCCATTTGAGTTGCAATTTTGGATTTCATAACTCTTGTTGGTTGTGTTTCCTAAGATAATTTTAGAATAATTTCATAATTTTTCTAAACCAGTAAAATAGCATTTGAAATAGGCTGTTTTCACAATATTCCCCCTGTACCAGTAATGCTGATGCAAATCAGCATTGACTGATTCTATCTCAGCTTATTAATCAGCTTCTCAAAAGCTCATAACAGCTTCATTTTGGCTAAATTTTTGACCATAAGCTCTTTACTAGGTTAACTTGGGATTTCAATTGGAACTTTACATTTAGAGCTTATTTTATAGCTTTTGTATAAGCTGCAAGTTAGGTGGTGTAGGCTGTTTGGCTTGTTAGCTGTTAAGATTTGGAATTGAGATTTTGACTTAAGTAATGTGCTACTTCGATCAAGGATAGTTGCAATAGGTAGTATTGAGTTGGTTTAGACTTAATTTATCTTAGTATAGATTCTAGTAGCTTACAATAGCTTTTAGATTATTTTTCTAGTGCTTATTCATATCAGTTAGCAATCTAAGAGCTTAATCTGTGATCACTGGTTGTGTTTGATATTTTTCATAGATTCACAGTAGTATTTAAGACTTTTCTGCAAATATTTCATAATTTTCCATTGCCATTTACTATTTTTCTGCATTTAAAAACTGATTTTAGCATTTTTTAAATAGCCTTTAATAGAAATAAATCAGAAAAAGCTTAAAAAAATAAAAAATTTATTAGCATAATAAAAATCAAAAAGACAATAAAAATATTTTTCCATATTTTTCCTAGTTCAAATAGCATTTTCTAGCTATTTAATTAGTTTTAAATAGTTTTAAATTCATAGAAAATAGAGAAAAAGTCAGAAAAATACAAATCCAGTTTTGAAAATTAATTTTAGTTAGCTAAAATATTTGAAAAATAGTTTTGTACTTTTCTCATAAGTTTTCATAATTTTTAGTATTTTAGATCTATTTTAAAAGTTAAAAATTAGTTTTTAATTCAAATAAAATCAAGAAAAATCATAAAAATTAGTTTTAAATTTTAAATAAATTTTGAATTGCATTTTTAGCTGTAGAATAATTTTAGATCACTTTTAGGGGTTAATTTAGAATAGTTTGCATTTAATTCATGTTTTATATAATTCGTAATTTGCATATTAGTTTAAATTTGCGTAATTAGTTGTAATTTCTTTGTTTGCATAATAGATTTAGTGCCCTTAATTGCTTCCCTTTATAATTCCTTGCCCTGTTGTGTAGAAACTCCCAAAATTCCCTATTTCACATTCAAATCCCGAATAACGCGACGTGAGTTGAAAATTCAATTCATCTCTCGCTTGGAACGATGCCGGTGCTCAAATCTAATACATTTGAGTTACCCAAATACTACAAAACTTCTATAATTGGTTTCCCGACGAATCATAAGTGTTCCACCAGCTTCATCCTTGAGAGCCAAGAGTAAAGCCTCTTTGTGATAAGCGCTGCCTCTTGTTCTCGGCTTTGGGCATGCATTAGTCAGATGACCCTTCTCGTTGCAGTTGTAGCATCGAAGACCATTAACCCCAGTCTGAGCATTTCCTTGACCATTTCCAATGCCATTTCCAATGCCCATTGTTGATGTTAGGATCATTTCCAATGATTCTGAACCTCAAGTCTTCCTTGACCAATTCCAATGCCCATTGTTGATGTTAGGATCGTATTTATGGATGATATGGTGAATCGGGAGCTCTAGGAAGATGGAAGACCACCATCTTCAAGATAGTGAGAGATCCTAGAGAGAGAAGGGAAAACTAGTGTGTGTTTTATTAATGAAAGATGAAAATTACACTAAGAGTCTCACCCTCCTAGGAAAGTCTAGGAGGGTATTTATAGCCTAGCACATACTTCTATTACAATATGACATAATAAGTCCATGTGTTTTGGCTAACTAGGATAGATAATGTAATCCCATAAATGTCGTTCCATTTCCGTGTTAGGAGCGATTCCAACAATCTTCCCCCAATGGGACGACATAAGGGATTACTTACAACATTTCCTCCTACACGTAACAAAACAAATAAAGAAAAATCTTCATAAGCTCTTCAAATGCTGAGGATGATGAAAGTTTACGCTCTTTGTCTTCTTCTTGTACCTCAACTTGAGAACCATTTTCTTCACTTGTAGGCAAATGATGTAATATGCATGAATTGGATTAACTTCCCCCCAATTCATGCTTCCCTCCAAACTGACAACCGTCCTTTTTTTGGGTAAAAGGGATTTTTCACCCCGGTAAAATTTATTACGCCGAAAAACGTTGAAGTACAATTGAGATGAGTAAGTCCCATGTCCTCAGCCCGTTACATAGGCGACGACAACTGCATAAAAGCAGAACAACTACACAGCTAAATGCTGTAAATAACAATTACTTTCAAAAAATAATCTAAATGTAATAAACCAAGGTTCAAAGAACCACATCCAAATTAGTGAGCAACTCAATCTTCAAAAATATACCATACATTTCCCCCGGGTGCAGCACCAACATCCACTTCCAAACGCACCATAGCACCACGAAAGATGCTACCAATGATATTCAAACCCATTTGCGACTGCTATTAATATTTCGCATGATGCAAAATACATCTAAAAATTTGTACACCACAAAGTAGATTGAATCAAACACCAAGAATAGGGTTTACAATACCCTAACTGCCACGCATCTTAATGCCACGACATTAAACGATATCTCGATCCATATCAGCTAGGTAGGAGTGTAACACATAATACGGATCATAGAACGAACAATAAGGTTAGTGACTAACCCTAACATCCCAAATCAAACACGTTTTTCAGACGTAGACCGCACCACCACGATCCAAACTGAAAACACAAACAATAGGGTTTAGAACACCCTAACTTCCAAACAACTCACTCACAAATGACCCCAATGATATGAATGACATCCAGAAATTAAGGTCTGAGTTGAGCAAGGTATGAGTGACCCATCCGACCATGATAATAACCATGTAGATAATGGAAGCCACACAACCATAATAGAGAATCACTAAAAAACAGGAAGAAATCCATACGAAACCCATCGGCTCGTTTGAAGCAGAAAATCAAACCTTTTTTAGTGAAACATCATTAACTAGGGTTACACAAAAAACCCTAACGTCCATCATCAACTAATCGACCCATATGATTAGAAAAGATATCCAGAAATCTGGTCAACGAGAACCATCATGTAGTAAACACTGCAACTTACAATTCAGGTAGAATTGCCTGCACTTACAAGCCATGACTTTTTATACAGAAACGTACCATCTCTCTAACCCACTTGCATAGTAATAAACCTTCAACCATTCACGAAGAACCCAAAACAGGTACACATACAATACGAATAAGAAAGTAGATTCGAAACTTTGATGTAGTGAACATTTCTTCTAACTTTTGAAATTTTCAGTACGCAATGGAATTTATAGATGAGTAGTAAGCCACACAAGGTAAATCTGACTTATTGTGGAAAATCCGTTCGGGGGTAACATGCAAGAAATCCACAAGATCTTCTCACATATGTAGATGCTTCACACCAAACAAACCACGAAAGGCGAAATGAAACGACTTCCCCCTGAATGTTGCGGTCTATCGGAATAATAGTTACCTATGAATCTGCAATTACTCGATAAAATGACCGTGTGTGAGGCATCGCAACATCATATTTAGGTAACTTCACACACGATAACTCTGTGAAAGTGAGACGATAACACCAAAGTGAGAAATTTGAACCACAGATTGTCTCATTTCTTCCCCCTAATTGAAGAAATTCATGAAGGGAAACGGGTTTTCGAAAAAAAACAAGAAGAAGTAGAACCCCGTACACTCTCTTCCCCCCGATGTTTTCAATGAATCAGAATCATACACCACGTATGTTGATGATGAATTGAGACAATGAAACCATGTATGTCCAATTAATCAAACAATTGTGAAGTACCATAAATATCTCGTGAGACTCAATCTGCGATAAGACTTCTCTCGCTCGCTTATACTCTTCTCGCCTAACTCTTTATCGACCCCATTATCATTCGGCGACTCTTTGTAGTGACTATCGATGGAGAAAACCCAATATGATGAACTTGAGATGAAGTAATATAACCCGAACTTGTGACTTAAACTTGCACTATTGTCGACGAAGAACCCTTTTCCTTTCCGGGTTGATTAACCGGATCGAAAAGGGTAAACTTAAAGTTTCGAATTATCCACGACTTTTGTGACACTTGAGCACAACAACGTAACTCCTTAAAAGTGATAGCTATACGCTGTGAGCACAACAACGTAACTCCTTGCATCAGGTATAACTAGATAACTCAAGTCTTTGTCATTCATAAAGGTTAAAACTGGAACAAGGATCTCGAAAAATCATGCATCCAACCAACCCCGATATCTTCAGATACTAAGTACACGCATCCGTGATATCCCACTTCAACCTCAAATAAATAATAATGAATTCTCGCCGTAATCACATCATGCGGTTAAATGCCCAAAAATAGCCTTCGTTACTTGGTTTAAATGAATTTGATAATGGTTTCCCGATCTTGTAAAAAAAAAATTGTATCCTCGTGAAAAAATTTGTCATAACCAAAATACCACTCCTTTATGCCAACGAATTATACCAACAAGTATCTCAATGTATTAAAATACATTTGAATGATTAATTATCAGCTTAAAATATTTTTGATATAACACTCGGATCATAATAACCCAGATAATATTCCGCCCATTCCAAGAGTAGTTAAAAAATTCAGCCAAAGAATAATGAAATGTTGCAGCCCAAAATTATCATAGTCCACTCCAATCAAAAGCCCAAGTACAAATCTACTCACCGTCAAGCCCAGCAATACAAACGAAATCCATAAACGTAAAAATACGTTGACCAAACCCAACAATAAAAAAAACCCTAAATTCTTGCAATATAAATACGCTTTCTAACTCATAACCCTAATCACTTTTGACACTTTGCAGCCTCTACACTTTAGAGTTGAGATCAATATAGAACCCATATTTGCCATAGAACAAATGAACCAATCATAGCCCTCCATCTTTTATCTAAATTAATAAAAAAATTATTTTCCACCTTTTTTTTTAAAACAACATATCTTACAAACGGTAAGTTTTCAAAATATAAAAAATACACCATCGCGACGAGAATTAATTATCTTTCTATAGATATGCACTTTATATATTTTGACAAACATTTTTTTCAAAAATTCGTCCAAAAATCATATATGATTTTTACGAATCATATATGATTTTCAAAAATCATGTATGATTCGATTTTTATGAATCATATATGATTTTTACGAATCATATATGATTCTCAAAATCATATATGATTCGTAAAATCGAATCATATATGATTTTCACAAATCATATGTGATTTTTGTTGACCAAATTTTGAAAAAAATGGTTAAAAATATATAGTAGTGCATATCTATAGAAAGATAATTTAATTCTCGTCGCGATGGTATAATTTTTATCGCGTAACGATTAACGGTTTGCGAGATATTTATTTTTTTAAAAAAGGGTGAAAGTTAATCATAATAAAAAAATGAATGGCTATTATTGGTTCATTGGATCTATGGTAAATTTGTGATCTATATTGAACTTTTGCCCTACACTTTATTCTCCATGCAATAAATCCAACCAAACACAGCCACAATAATCAATCATGTCTCTATTTTCTTTCTTTGTTTAAACGAATGACACAAATGACAAAGGGTTCAAGATCTTGTCATGGTAAGCCTTTTAATTTACCTTTAACATTTGCAATAATCAAATGAAGGGCAAATGAAGACTGTTTAGTCTTTGTTTGTCCCTTTTTGTTGTTCGAATATTTAAAAACAAAGAAGATCAGTCATCATAACGATCGATGATGAATTTATCTCTTTTGGTTTTTTGTCTTTGGATGAAACTTTGAGTACCAAGAGAATATAAAAACTGAGATCTAATAGTTATTGTGTTTTATTTAGTCTTTAGATTGATTGAGAGATGATGGAGTGATGTGAGGGTTATGGGTTGAGTCTAGATGTTTTTGATCTGTGAAGTACATGGTTTAAACTCATTTGATAATTGATAAAGATTGATTGAGAGATGATGGAGTGATGTGAGGGTTATGGGTTGAGTCTAGATGTTTTTGATCTGAAAAGTACATGGTTTAAACTCATTTGATAATTGATAAAGGTTGATTGAATGAGTAAAAGAAAAACCAAGCTGTGATCATAGGTTGTTTGTTGGATGTGAGTCATAATAGTTACAGTTTATATTCACTTTGATTTCATTTTGTATCATGGACTAATGATGTTTGTTAAACTATGGTCGTGAGTTTTTTGGTATGTTTGGTTTTGTGGTAATGGTCAATATCAGTTTACGCATAATAGTTTTCTTCATATCTTGCTCGAAAAACTTCTTTCTTTATCTCGTAACTCCTTATTCGTAGCAAGATTTTATGCGTAAAAATGTTCTTGGACTTAAACCTTACGCGTAAACATCTTATGAGTAAAACTTATGCGTAAAGTTTGGTCATAGGCATAAATCAAAAAGGCTTATGCGTAAAGTGATTCTTAATCGTAAGGTTACGCGTAAAATGGGTTCTTACGAGTAACTTTCCAAGTTACTCGTAACACATCTAAAGATCCTTAGGTGTAAAGATAGGGTTTTGACTTTTGTTGACTATTTTCCGACGACTTTTTCCGATCAGAATTACAACCAAACTTGAGAAACCCATAAATACTGCATAAAGACTCTTCATATTACCCGTTTGACCACAAGAACTGGCCATTTGACCACCAAAACATTTCACGAGATGGTACAAAAATGTTATACGAGTGTAAAAAAAATGAATAAAACTGTTTGTGAACAAAATAGATACAAAGCAATTTATGGCCATTTTTGTGAACCCATAAAAAGTTTTGACCATAAATGATACACTAAAAAGCTTGTCAATAAAAAATGTTACACCAAAAGAGTATATGAAAGTTTAAAACTTTGGTAACAAACAGATTTACAAGAGCGATTTAGACAAGATATATCACCAAAAATCAATCAATGATAAAAAAAAACCGACCTTGCTTTGATACCAATGTTAGGATCGTATTTATGGATGATATGGTGAATCGGGAGGTCTAGGAAGATGGAAGAACACCATCTTCAAGATAGTGAGAGAAACTAGAGAGAGAAGGGAAAACTAGTGTGTGTTTTATTAATGAAAGATGAAAATTACACTAAGAGTCTCACCCTCCTAGGAAAGTCTATGAGGGTATTTCTAGCCTAGCACATACTTCTATTACAATATGACATAATAAGTCCATGTGTTTTGGCTAACTAGGATAGATAATGTAATCCCGTAAATGTCGTTCCATTTCCGTGTTAGGAGCGATTCCAACATGATGCATTGAAGGTTTTAAAATCTTTGCAAAGTTTACTTTCTTTTTAATGTAATTTTGGGGAACGTTGAATCTTCAAAGAGAATAATCTTTGATTCATTGTAACTGTATAAACAGAGATGTATACATTTGTTGATATTCATTAGAAATCTTTCTTTTTATTTACTTAATTTTTCGTATTGGTTATTCTTAATTTTTGGTATTTGGAGGATGCTTCCAAACACTTATCAGGATTAAGTATCTTCTCATATTTCCTTAGTAACTTGTAAGCTAGATCATCAAAGGGTTTTTGTCGCTTTAAACTACCAGGCTGTAACATCTGACTAATAATCCCTGGATGATTATTCAGTTTAGGATAATCATTTTCAACCAACATATGAATAACTGTTGGTGGAATGGTTAACACATGAACTCCACAAGACTGATAGAGAAACCATCTTACAACCTTGCCATTGTAGAGTCCTTTCCATTCTGGTTCATCCTGAGTGGGTTCAAACAAGATCTTCAAATTATAATGTACCACCCTCTCATGATAATCATCTGGACACACATCACCAAATTTGTCTTTGTACAGCTTCCAGATGGTCACCAAATCATCTCTATCCATGTAGTAAAGAATTTCTGAAAATTTAATAAAACCATAAATCTCACCATTGGTTCTCTTAAACTTCCAACACCCTTCACTTCCATCATTGATTTTAAATGTGTTAGAGACAATTGGATGATGAACTGTAAGAGGTACTGCTTTACTAACCTCTGGCTCCTTCTCTTTAGATAACTTTGTAAGAATCAGCAGTCTTTCCTTGTTTGCTTCTATGTCCTCTTCAGTCTCTGTATGCTCTGTCTCAGACTCAGAATCATGATCCACATCTTTTGATCTATCAACCATCTTCTTCTTTCTTCCATGAATCTTATCCTTGATTGCTAATGGCTCATAGTTAGCAATCTTTTCAATCTTCCTCAGAAGTGGGTGAATCAGTGGATGTTTTGGATTGGAACAAGATAATGTAAGCTTAACCTCTAGCATTTGTCTAGCTACAATTTGCATAAGTGGATAATCTCTATCTACTAACATATAGAGTTTCCCTTCACTAAGCTTGACAGCATGCACTCCACAATATTCATATAGCACCCACTCTTGAACCATGGAATCTTCCCAACACTTATCACTTGGATTAGGCTAAAAAAGACACTTTAAAGTAGACCATATATAATAAGCCATAGAACCTGTGGGTCCTAACTTACCACATCTGAATGAAACCAATTCCCATAACTTCTCCAAATCCATTTTTGTTAGAAAGAATAGAATATAATCAAAAGAGAAATACTGACTCTTGTATCCATCTGATCTTGTCAACTCAATGACATCCTTTCCTTTAATTGACACAATCTGGCAATCTGTAAGGGGGAACTTAGACTTCAATGGTGTAGCAGAGACAGGATCTTCAGGAATTTGCTCATTAACCACAACAAAGTGATCCAATCTTTCTGAATCATTCAACTTCTGTCTTTTAGAACTACATTCCTCCAAACCAGATCCAGCTCTCTTTTGTTTTCTTATCATCTCAGCTTCCTTCTCTGAATCCATGGGAGTGAAATCATCAATCCTTCTTTTGCAAGTGTTGTACAACTCCTCAACTCTTTCAAAAGAACAGTTCTTCAAATTCAAATTCTTATTTTCACCCATGTGTTTGATTAATTTTATCATTTGATTCCTCTTCTGTTGCTTGGTAGGTGGCTTGTTCTTCTTAGCATGATATTCTTTAAACTCATTCTGTTGTTTCATCTTTTTGCACATCTCCACCAACAACTTTGACCTTGTATCAATATTATATTGACCCCATTCTTCTATTTTCATCTCTTGCTGCAGTCTCTCAAAGGCTTGAAGCAATCTTTGTTCCTTATTCCAATCTTCAATAGCCTTAAGAGAAGCTTCTTCTTGTTCTGCAGCCTTCCTTTGTTCAGCAAGAACCTCAACATTTAATTCCTCATGAAACTTTTTAGCTTGCTCTGCATCAAATGCTTCTTGCTCTTCTCTACTCCTAAACTTCAAAGGTGGCTCTTCCTCAATAACAGCAGCTTTACCTTATGCAAGATCCTTAGGTTGAGCAACTACTGGCTTGTGTACTGGCTCACCAATTCTAATACTTTTAGCTGTTGGTTTGTTTGAAGTTTTAGGTGCAGGTTTTATGGATTGAGATTGCTTTAAGTAAAGCAGTTGTAGTGCAGTATCATCTTCAGCCTCCTTTGATTTGGTAGTGGTTGTTATTGTAGTGGTTGTTGTTGTATCAGTGGTTGGTTCAGCAGTGAAAACCTTTGAACTAGCAGTGGTTGAAGTTGTACTAGCGATGGTTTCAAAGAAGTTATTCAGAGATGATTGCAAAGAACACTAGCGAAGGTTGCAAGAATACTAGCGATGATTGCGCCTTCAAGAAGTGATTACTTGCTTAACTTCTTTTACATTCTCCAAAACTGCAGTCTTTGTAGGATCATCAATGTGGAAAACTAGAATGGGGGGTTGAATTGTTTTACCAATTAAAACTTTGTTTTAAAATATTTAGATCGACTTATGTCAATCTATTTGGATATGTATGTTGGACATTGATAGATAGATATATAAATATGTAATGAAAGATAAAGAGTAAGAAGCACATAACCACGACACGAGTATTTATAGTGGTTCGGCTACAAGGACACCTTCCTTGCTCTACTCCACTCCCCGAGTCACCTACTCGAGAGTTCGTAATCACTACACGACACCAACTCCTTATGGCGGAGAAGCCTTCACAACGTCGCCTACTCTTTTTCCGGTACTAGGCTAACCACCAAGTTCTTTCATAAGGGAGAACCACACCTACCACAACGTTGCCTACCCTTTATCCGGTACTAGGCTAAGTACCGAGTTCCATTACGATGGAGGAACTACTTCCCAACACTACCCAACACCTAACCCCAATGAAGACCAACTCCTTATTACAACACCATCAAGGATATCAATATCCTTGGAAACAACCTATCTCTATTTGTATATCGATGCACCTCATCGAGTATACAGTCATGGCATCCTTCACTAATGCCACTTAACTTGACTTCTAGGCATCTTTCACTAATGCCCTTGACACGGACGCTTGGCACCTTTCACTAATGCCTTCGTCTTGACTCCTTTAGCATTCTTCACTAATGCTTTTGACATGGACGTTAAGCACCTTTCAATAATGCTTTTTTTTGGGTAAAGGGTTTTACCCCGGTAAATATATAACCAAAAAATGTTAAGTACAAATGGAATGTGGCAGAAGTACCACATTAACCTCAAGCTAAAGCTTGATAACTAGTGTTTATGACATGCCATAAACACAATGAACCTAGCTATACATTAATCATCTAACCGTGCATAAAACAAGAAAACTTGTAACAAGCGAGCATCCCGCAATCACCATACGCACAAAAGGAGCAAGACGACCCAGGAAGTTTGCCTCCTTAAAAACCCTTTCCAAGAAAAACCCCAAAAGGAAAAACCTGGAGTAGGGAAAAAAAGTACAACCCATTCCTGGCACTCCCTTTGCGAAATAGATAAGCATTGAAGAACTTCCATTAAGACGTTGAACAATCCGCAATGATCACCGAACCAGGTAACTTCCATGTATCCAAAATCCTTCGAATCCTTATAGAGTTCTTCGTGAATCGAAACGAAAGGATCTTCAAATGAACAATAGATACAATATCATCAAACACCTGAGTATATGACTTCATTCCCTTCTTAAACAGCCTTGAATTCCGCTCACGCCAAATAGAGTAGCAAGAAGCGGCAAGGAGAAGACGGATATAACACGGTGGTCGATCGTCCTTAGATAGAGGAATAAGGTACGAAACAACATCATCCAGCCTAGGAGAAACATTATCCATTCCACAAAGAGCACAAACTCTCGTCCACACCTGTAAAGAAAAAGGGCACTCAAAGAAAAGGTGAGCATGAGAATCAGGTTGGTTATCACAGAATAGACAACGAAGGTGTTTAAGTCGAGTGTCGGGACCGACATCCCATTGCCTCGATCTATCTTGTGTTTTAGCTTGCAATTAATGACCAACCAAAGATTAAAAGCATGTTTAGGATACACCGAGGAACCACACAACATGAAACCAAGGAACCAAAGTTACCACTAACACGGATAGAGTCCCAAACATGAGAGATGGTGAACGGCTTGAATTCTCCATTACGTACTCTCCAAACCAGCTCATCGGCAATACCATCAGTAAGTGTTGGAGGGTTAATCAGCAATAAATCCGGAATCCTATCAATCCACTCACTAGGCCATCTCCAAGAACCATCAATAAGCAAATCACCAATTGAATTATTCAACGAAAATCCAGACCGAGAGATATCTCTAGCAGTAAGCAAACTCCTAAGAGGGCTCAAGGAACACCAATTATCAAACCAAATAAAAGCCCTCTTGCCATCACAGATATGGAACCAGAAAAAAGGCCGAATAGTGGGGCGAATTAGAAGTAGTTTTATCCAGCCCCAACTCATATCACTCGTACATGGAACATCCCAAAAACTCCTGCCACGTAGCTTGTATGCGTGAATCCACTTAACCCATAAAGATTCCTTATAAGTCAAAATACTATAAACATGTTTTGCCATAAGTGCCACATTAAATTCATGAAGACTACGAATGCCCAAACCACCCTCCTCTTTAGGCTTACAAATATCCTCCCACGCCACTTTAGCCTTACCCTTTTTCATATCACCCTGACACCAAAAGAAACTACGCATGAGCTGTTCAATATCATGGATGACGCAGACAGGGAGTATAAACACAGAGGCCCAGTATATATGCATAGATGATAACACAGATATAATGAGCTGTAAATGACCCGCCATTGATAAAAATTTATTCTTCCAATCAGAAACTCTATTTTGAACCCTTTCAACAAGCACTTTGCAATCCTGATACAACAGCCGTGACGAGATAAGGGGAACACCCAAGTACTTAACAGGGAGGGTACCTTCCTTAAACGACAAAGAGTCCAAAATGGACAACTTAACCTGGTTTGGAACATGACAGAAGAACGCCGTGCTCTTTGGGATACTAGGAACGAGGCCCGACAAATGCTTGAACTCATCTAACGCCTCCATAACCACACTAGCTGAGACAACATCACCATGCGTAAAAATAAATAGATCATCTGCAAAACAAAGATTAAGTAACTTCTGTCTTTCACAAAGATAATGATATTAGAAATCATCCCGCTGCTCAACCCTTTGCTGCAATAAGAGAGTAAGTACTTCCATAACAAGAGTAAAAAGATAAGGTGACATAGGATCACCTTGGCGTAAACCCCTTTTACCCTTGAACCACCCATAGATATCACCATTAATACAAATGGAGTACGACACATTAGTAACGCAAGCCATGATCCAAGAAACCATCCTATTGTGAAACCCATAACCAACCAGAATAGTTTCAAGAAAACGCCAATCAACAGTATCATATGCCTTTTGGATATCAATCTTAAAGGCACATCTCGGCGGTCCACGAGGACGATGATAATTACGCATTAGTTCTTGTGTAAGAAGAATATTATCCGAGATATTACGCCCCGGAACAAATGCCGACTGATTAATACTAACAATATCACCAAGCCCCTCTTTAATTCGATTAGATATAATTTTGCTAATGCATTTGTTAAGCACATTACAGCAAGAGATAGGTTTGTAGTCATTTACCTTAGCAGGCGTGGAAACTTTAGGGATAATAGCAATAATAGTATGATTGAGTTCCTTGAGTAGCTTCCCATTAGAAAAGAAATCCCGAATAGCCAAAAAAACATCAGTACCCACAATATCCCAAGCCTTTTTGAAAAACGCAGCCGTGAAACCATCCAGGCCCGGGGCCTTATTGTCACCAATGGAAAACATAGCATTCTTAATTTCCAAATTAGTCACATCCCTTACCATCCAAGCAGCCCTATCCGAGTCAATAGATGAAGAGAACAAACCTTGATCTACTAATGGAATAGTATTCCCTTCCACTCCAAGAAAATTCTCATAGTGTTGAACAAAAACATTAGGCACTTCGTTGCCTTGGTGCATAACATTATTAACATCAGTAATCATCTCAATACGACTCCTATGACTTCTACTCTTAACAATATTATGAAAGTAAGTAGAGTTAGAATCCCCTTCACGAAGCCACTCCACTTTCGCCCTTTGTTTCAAAAATCGTTCCTCATCCAGTATGGCATTACAAAATGCCTGAACATAAATACCCTCCTCTTCCCGAAGCACGGGATTAGAAGGGTCCTTATCAAGGGACTTTTGGACCTCATCAAGTTCCACACGTAGGTTGTTAACACGGGTATGAAGATTACCTTGATCTCTAAGCAGCTTACGAATAGGTGTTTTCAAACCCTTTATGCGTTTCACCACCTTGAACATATTATGCCCCTGGATGTCATTGTTCCACCCTTCACGCAAAACATCCAAAAAACTAGCTTTATACGTTAGGAAATTAAAAAATTTAAACGGCTTTGGTTTCTTCTTAGATAATGTGGGAATTCTAAGAACACAAGGAGAATGGTCAGAAATACGGTAAGGCTGAAATATAGCAAATGAACCAGGAAAGTCATCACTAAATTTAACGTTACCCATAACACGATCAATCTTCTTCAAGACACCATTACTACCTTTAGGCTTCTGATTCCAAGTGAAATGAAGACCCGAAGAGTTAATATCCGAGACTTCAATAGTATTAACACAATCTTTAAACTCATTCATAGCAATAGTAGGCTCATAACCCCCACCCGATTTATCTTCCAGAAATAAAGATGCATTAAAATCACCAAGTAGGACCCAAGGCCTATCTCGCATAAGACTACCATGAACCTCAAGTTCATGCCACAGCACACGCCGATCAATATAGTAATTGTGAGCATAAACAAATGAAACAAAGAAAGCTTTATTGTCAGCTTTAACATTAACCTGGACATGCATAACCTGGTTAGTTTGGGACATAAGTAAAACATCAATGACCGCATCATCGCACCCAAGGATAATACGGGAACCTTTATCACACAAACTCCCATTAGACGTCCACTTTCAGCCACAATAAACCTTAGCACACGTATCATAAACACAAGACACATCAACATGAGACTCCAAAATAGCACATAAACACAAATTATTCTCATTTACCACCTGCCGAACCTCTTTTTGTTTAGGGGAACGGTTCAATCCCCTAATATTCCAGGAAGCAACACTAAACATTAAAAACGTCAGATGCAGGAGTGCTTGCCCCTATGGTATTAGTAACACCCGTCGAAGTAGAAGCCATAAAACCCGATGTTTCATCATAAACATTCAGCAAATCTGATATTGATTAACGTCATTGTTAATTGGTTCTTGATTAGATTTATGTGTCGTTTCCCCTTATTTAGTTCTGTTTTGAAGAATCGTTATTATTAGGGTTTAAAGAATCATTTTTCATGGGGATTTCCGGCCGCCCCTCTTGGTCATCTTCCGACCATAAACAACTACAATAACGTCCTCTCTACCTTCGGATTCTCATCCCTGGGTATGCAATACGTTTCCTGTGTTTGTTTTCTATGACAAGAGGTGGCGGCTGGGGATATTCAAACCCTAAATATTATTAATTCAATCGGATTATCAAATCTGTCTTTATGGACATTTTAATGATCTTGATTTTCTTTTAGGTTTTGATTATCTTTTTGTGTTCTATCGTTTTTGGTGTTCTATCCTAATCGATCTGATTGCTTATCCTTTTTTGGGTATCGTTATTAGGGTATAACTGACTTTGGGTGTATAGCAATCGACTCTCGTATATGGTCGATTTGCTATTGGGATCTGCGCTTAACTGAAAAACCTTTTAGGTTTTATTCTGTATGGTGAAGTAAACCCTCGCTAGGGTTTTGTATTGGATGCAAGTCAAACCTGATAGAGTTTGTTTAAGGATTTATGGTGGCTTTAAGGTTTCTGGTTGAATTATATGTGGGTTGAAGAGAGAGATGTTTGTTAAGGATCGATCTGGTGGTGGGTGTCGCCTATTGCTGCTACGCTTATGATATTACCCAACAGATCTTTATGGTTGTTTAAAGTGTAAGTTAGGGTTGTTTAATCCTATTTCTTGTCTATGGCAATTGTTACAATTCATGCCATAATGGTAATCTGTGTGTTACTTCAATGTGGAAGTTAGGGTTTCTAAAACCTTGTGGTTACGACCTGGTGCTGGATATTTACATGTGCTCTTTTGGTCACTTTTACTTGTTTAAAGGTCGTATTTTCTGCATGAGTATGGAAGTTAGGGATGTCATTATCCATATTGCGTGTTCATCAGTTCTTCATGATGTTTGCTGCTTATGGCTTGCGTATTTGGGACTGAATTGATGTGGTTCTGAAGTATCCCTGGTCTCTATGGTCGCTTCTTTGTTTTTACCTTGCAAGGGAGGTCTTTAACTCTTGTAAGTATGTTATTAGACCCGGTGCTTTCCTAGTGTTAGCTATAGTTGTGTGGATGTTAGGAGTTCACCCTATTCGGTTACCGATCTACTTCTTGGACATAATTCCGATCATGAGGTCGTTGTGGGTGGGTCAATTGGATGTTAGTGCTCTATGACAAAGGGATACTAGGGATTGGATGTTAGGGTTCTTTTAGCCCTATGATAGTGTACACACTATGCTATGGTTTGGGGCCTTCTTGTGATCATGTCTCATTCTATTTGGCTGTTTGAAATAGTGTGGTTGTGTACGTATTGCCTGGTTATTGTAAGTTAGTATATGTTAACCCTAGGTTGGTATCTAATGGTAACTCTTGACATGTTTGTGGGTTGGGTTAGCAGCTGCTATGTATTTCCTCCAATGATTACATGGTATAAAGGGCTGGTGTGCATTGATGCTATATGTTTCAGTCTCTATGTGAGGTGTAAGGTGTGATTGGTTCAAGTTCGGATTCGCTGGAAGGTTGGGTCGCTTAGACCATGTCTATGCTTCAATTTCGATTTGCTACGGAAGTCACTCTTATTAGGTTATTAGATTATGCTTTTTGCATAATACTAATAGAAGACGCAATTGGTTGAAGCTGGAAGTTTGAACTACTATGACGAGTTGAAGATTCAAGGATTGTTTACTTGAATAGCATTTAATTTTTTAATATATATAGTCGTTGTAGTTTGTGTTCAATGTTTGTTATAAGCGTGGTTTGTCACGTTTATATGAGTGTCTGTAAGTGTCCTAAGGGACTGAGGTGAGGGACTCACTCTCGCCCTTTGTACTAAAACGTTTGGTTAATAATATTTTACCAGGGTGCAGGATTACTCCCCTTTACCCAAAAAACATTCAGCAAATCATCATCCCCATCAGGCTCATCCTTCGTGTGAGTAACCATAGAATCGTTTTCCACCCCCTCACCAAGAGCCCCAAACGAGTTAGTAAGCGTAATACCAGAATCCTTTGCCAAATTAGGTTTAGCACTCCTTTTATTGGCTTCAGGTTGCGCACCAATCGCACTAGCATTAACAGTAGACGAGCTAGGGGCTGCTTTTGAGGTAGTAGCAGTCGAATTAGTAGACTTATTAGGCACCTGCGTATTAGACACATTACTAGTAGTCGAAGCTACATTTTTAGGATTAGTAGTACCTTTAGGTTGATAAACAAATTTCTGACCCACCTTCATACCACCACGTGAGACACCACCCTTCCCTATATTACATTTAGTTCCAACAGTTTGAAACCCATCCGCATCCTTTTCCACCACATTAGTAGCAGGGGTAACCTTCTTAGGAAATTGGTCACAAGTATGGCCAAATATTTTACATGTATCACATCGCGGTGGCTTCCATTCATACTCCACCCTTATAGTTTCTTTAGTATAACCCATCCCATTCATCAAAGGAACACCAATTACCAAACTAGTTTTCAATTCAGTCTCAGAATTAACCTCAATCAAAGCATGCGCAAAGCTACAGCGGCCCCACGATTCTAAACACATCGTAGTAGTAAAGGAATCAAGCATTATAGGGGTACCAATTTTTGTAGCAATGAGACTAAGACCATCCTCTGAAAATACAGCCATGGGGACATCGTGAAGCTTTACCCAAACAGGAACACGAGTTAAATCTTCTTTTAATAAGTTGGTATTCATAGTCCAAGGTTTCAAAATAATGGGGATATTACGAATCATCCAAGGACCCTCTTCAAGCACATCCTCTAAACCTTTTTGCGTATCAAATTTGAAAAAGAAAAAACCCTTGGCATTCATCATCACCCTCTTAAGCCCATATTTCGCCCATGTAGTGCGTGCATAGTACTCCACGACAGGGAAAGCAACCCTTTTACAAAAAAAGTAACCTTAAAGGGTATTATCAAAACGACTACTAATATCCTCATCAACCTTAAAAGGAATAGAAAGTTCGACATCCTCCATTAAATTTTCAGATTTCAATGGTCTAAAATTCGTCTTACCCTTTTTATTACTAGCACTAGTAGCATTCACATACGAGGTTGTTTTTGTGGTACTAGCATTACCAGCTGTGCTTACATTTGTATCCAAGTTAACAACAAGAACACTATTAGTAGTAGAGCTAGTATGGGCAGCCATAAACGTAACAGAATTAGCATGAACAGGAATACCATCACCAACTGGTGTATTAGCATGATTAGGTAATGATGGGTACTCCTTTACACTAAGATTAGTTAACGTAACAGTAGGTCCAACGTCCCAAAAAGAAGCATCATCAACAATCCTTGGCGTAGCCATAATAGTAGCAACCAGACCCTCAACGTTTGCAATAGGAGTGGAACTAGGCATCTTCAAGGGAAGGCGTGCATCAGCAGAATCAACGAAAGTCAATCCATCAGACCCATCAGAAGTAAGAGTCTCATGTTGTCGCTCAAGGTTAGGGTTTCGCAAAACCCTAGTGGCCAATTTTGGCTGAGAAGTACCCACGTTACCAGCATCCAAATCCTTGAATCGCTGCATCCTAGCTTTCAATGCATCCACATCAACGTTTAGATCACCAAGCTTATCCATAAGATCAAATAGAAAATTAAAACAACCCTAACAAACGATTAAAACAGAAAAGAAAAACCGAAACCCTAACAAACAAGAAAACCAGGAAATTAAGAAGATCCACGTCAATCTTCAATCACGATAGCCCTAGGAGAACTAAGGCATGATATTAAGCACAAGTAGACTAACCAACCTCCACCATGATCAGCAAGAACGATTAAACAATCAGCAACAATAATAGCGAAACCCTAAAATAAGTCGACACCAAAACAAACCCTAAACACCAACCGATTGCAAGAAACTGAGACAATCAAGCAATAACACAAGTGTAGTTGATTAATTGAACCAGATTAATGTAATACATAATGGATTAGAGTAGGAAGGTAATCGGATTTTTAGGGTAGAAGGGAATCGCCAGAGAAAATCATTTTTTCAAGCGCTCTAAGCTTATCCTTTTCAATAATGCTTTCGTCTTGACTCTTTCGGCATCCTTCACTAATTCCTTGGACACAACACTTCTATTGAGGAAGAAAGAAGTATCAATCAAGAGAACCTCAGTAGTCTTGATGATGACGAAGCATGGCAACTCATGGACTTGAGCTTGCTCGACTTCAAGAGGTGGTGATCTCGCCTTTAAGAGGAACCTAGAGAATCACACAAAAACAAAAGACAAACTACATAGAAATATCCTTTAGATCTGTGGTTAGAAGGTTACAATACTTGGGGAAAGTATGTGTGGAGTTGCAACCCAAAAGGAAGAAATGGCTCACTATTTATAGAAGAAAACAACTCATCGCTCCACGGATCCAACAGATCCTCACTTGAGGATCCGTCCGATCTATTCGGGGATCCGTGGGATGCTCCTTTGCCCATGGGTTTTGGGTCATGGGTCATGGGTTATGGATCATGGGTATCCAAGTAGATACAATGTATCTACAAGATGTAATGCATCTAGTCCATGGTTCATGGATTAAAACCATGGGTCATGGATATTATCCATATATGACTTAAGCATGATGTCATGCGATGGGTTATGAGTCAAGCTCCATGGGTATGGGTCATGGACATTCAATGTATTTGGTCAATGGGTCAAATACTTAAGTTTCTACCCCATTTGTATTACCCATTATAATACATACTCGTTATGTATATATTTACCCAGTATATAAACACTAGTTGTTGTACATATGTATTTAAATCATAAAATCACTTATACTTGTTTTAGTGTTTTATGTGAAAACGTAAGTGTGTTAGAAAACTATTGGCTCAAACCATTTACGTATTTTATTTGTTTCGTTAAAATAATTTTACGTTTGTTATCGACAAAATATTAGAAGATCGTAAAATATAAATAAACATTTTTACGGCTTATTTGTATTAACAATCAACACTGCTTCATTCCAATCCTTATCAGCCACCAAATAATCATTAGCATTGTCCATACTATCCATCTCCATATCAACCAAAGCCTCCCCTGAATTCATGCTATCTTTCCTCCCCTGTTTGGATGCATCCTCCAAACCTTGACCATCAGAGGAGCTCACCCTTTGTGCAGTGCCCACCCTCTTCACTCTTTTGAAATTTCTTAACCATTGGCTTTCTTTGTCTTTCCAAAACTCTAACTATGTGCTGCAACTTCTTGATTTTATCAGCTTGAGAAGTTGTCAATTGTTGTAAGCCAGTGATCTTATACTCCATGGTGGTACACCTGTCCATCAATTCCTTAATTAGTTGCAAGCTATCCTCTCCACTTCGACCTGTGTTACCTGTGACAGCCTCATGATCTACACCACTAGCACCAGCCTGAGGAAGCCTAGTGCCCTTCTTCTTCCTACATGTGACTAAGATGAGTTGAGGTTGGGAAGTGGAAGTTGAAGGCTCAGCAGTTGTTGTAGGTGGTGGTGTGGTAGGAGTAGCAGTGGAATCCTCATTATTAGCAGTGGTTGGGGTAGGTTGTGGTTCAGCCTCTTCTTCATTCTCTGAGACATATGGCAAATCAAGCATATAAGGAAAGAGAGGAGTAACAGCCCCTAAAAAACTTTGCTATTTCTTTTCATGTTGGCAAATACTTTGGTGGTAATGAAAAACTGAGCAAACTTCCCCTGATGTGGTTTTGGATCCACAATCTGACTATCAATTATCATCTGAATGAACCTAGGATATAGAAAGTATTTGCCCTGATCCTTTATATTCTTTTGCAAAGCTTCAAAGACCATTCTTGACCAATTATAAACTCTTTGTTGAGTAAGGCATATGATGGCAGTAGAAATCTTGGAGGGAAATTCATCAAAGCCAGTTGTTTTGCTACTAAGACACATAAGAATGGTATGTATCAAGAACTTTCATTGGGAGGAAAACATACCTTTTTGAAATTTCAAACTAGTACCCCTTCTCTTATAACCCATTCTTTCCAAGCCAGCAAAGATCTTTGTATTTGCCATATTAACTTCACCATCAGCATCCTGAAACTGTAGCACAGTCCTAATAACATTCTCAGTAACCAAAATCTCTTTCTCATCAACCATTGCCCTAATTGTGTCTACACCATCCTTCTGCACTATTTCAGCCGTCCTCCAAAATTGACGAGTGTAGGACTTTAAAACAACAGGTTTATTTTTTTTTTATTTTTTTTTGGGTAAAAGGGTTAATTCACCCCGGTAAAATGTATTACTCCAAAAAACGTTGAGGTACATAGGATGAGGGTGATATCCCTCACCTCAGTCCCTTAGGACACTTACAGACTCGAATATAAGAATGACATACCATTCTTATAACTTACAATAAAATGAACCTACCAATAATGACACAAGTACATAAAATTTACAATACTACTCAAGAAAACCACTGAGCCTTCTATATCACTATGGCGGTCCACCTTAACTTCCATGAAGAGTCCATGTAGAAACATCCAAGCAATCTTCAACATAAAATTTGTTTGTAGTAGCAACACCAAAGACAAACAAACCTTCAATGAGCATGGGATCATCAAATGCATAATGAATTGCCCAAATATGCTCACAAAACAAAGATGATAACATGATCATCCCGCCCAAAAATATGTGTCATACAACCCATTCCAAAGAAAGACCACGAATCATGTCACCAACAAACATACACCACTAGGGTTACGCAACCCAACTTCAAACTTAACTTACATAATCGAGCAGAACTCATAATGTAACAATCATAGTGTTTAATGAACCCTAAGTTCCAATCCTCATCGATACCGACCAAACAACACAAATATATCACATTATCATCGAGCCCACGTGTAATACTTAATCAAGAACATTCAATAAGGTGAGATACACCCTAACTTCCAAGAACAACAACCAAATCGATTTAAAGAGGTAATCAAAACGTGTACAACATAAAGAAGAAATCCAACCTCCAAATCGAACATAGCAGACTTCATAGTCACTAACCCTCTCATTAACCCACGTCCCATTAAACTCCATCATAATAAGAACATAAGAACCCTAAAAGGGTACCAAGACATAATCAATCCCAACAAGGGTATACGTCCAATGAGAAAATAAAACCCTAAAAAGGTTTTCATGTAACGTTAAGCATCAAAACCACCCAAACCATAAATCAATATATATAACAATTAAGCATCCAAATCAGAACCGAATAAATATAAGCAAATAGGAAGTCGGTTCACAATAACCTAAGAAAACGATTTAAGGTATGCACCGTAAATCGTTAACAAAGATTATAAGGGATAAGATCGATCCTTAAATATGAAAATCAATAATCGACTCTAGGAAAAGAATTAAGGAACGATTATAAAAGACTAGGTGGCGATTTCAAACCCTAAAGAAACAATTCACCAAATCGTATTATCCAATTGAAACAAGCAGCGATTTGGTTAATCCAATGATAAACATAAAGCTTAAACATTAGAATAAACAATTCAAGACAAGAATCATAAGAATAAAGACCAAATTTGATGAAAACGATGGAGAATAGTTAGGGTATTGAAAATCGCCACCTAGAGAGAGAGAATTCGTTTTTTAGGGTTTTTTTTTACAGGTTTAGCCTTAAAGCATAAGAGAAAGGGCTTTGTTTGATGAAATCAATCATCTCATGAAACCCTTCAAAAGCTTCATTCTTGTCCAAGTATGCAACCAAGTTGTGAGAAGATGATAGTTCACATGCCATTGTTAAAATTAGGGTTCGTTGGATTTGGGATAAGTACAATTGAGTGATTTGTGTGATTAGGGTTTATGTTAAGAGCAAATTAAATGTGTTTGAGACACCAATTGAATGATCGGGCGTGATTTGGGGAATAAATACGTTGTCTCAAAAAGTTTCAGAACAACCCCTCAGGTTTCACACTTCATCATAAGCGAGCTAGCAGTTCTTTCTCAAGACCAGTAGTGATTCCATTTAAAGCTAGCAATGGAAACATCTTTGCCCTCCAATCTTTCAACCAAGTCTTTCTTTGAAAATGATTTGTGAATGTAGTGATTTCATGCATCTTTTTGAAGAAAAATACAACAAAATTTACAATTTATTTTATTTATTTTATTTTTTATTTTATTTTTTTTGGAAAATGCACCAGCAGCAATACTCCAAAATCCTAGTGCTCATAAACGATCCAAGAAACTATGTAAAAATCTTCTTCCAAAATCTGCATGAGACAAACAAAACCCAGAACTACACAAAGTTTGTTAAGGTTAGACACTTAGCAGTTCTAAGTGTAACGCAAGCACTAAAAATCATATGCACTAGCAGGACTTAACAAAAACAGCAAGCAGTGGTAAAATATACACTAGTAGTACTAAGATTGCCAATAGCAGTACTATCTTTTAAAAAACTTTTGCAAAATACTACTAGGGATTAAATAATAAATACTAAAATAACAAACATGTCCCTTGTCTTCAATAGTCCTTTATCTTTCACATATTTTGTCATATCAACTCAATTATTATTCCCAACAATTTTGACTTATAAAAGTCAACAGATAAAAAAAAAACTCAAATACTTAGAAAACATTGAACTAACAAACTGCATTGTCATAACATAACAAATATCAATTCAAACAGAACCACCAAAACACAACAACTCCTAATAAAATATCAAATATCAATTCAAACAACTGAACATTGAAGCAACTTTTCTTGAATTTAAACTTTTTCAAACTATCATTGGATGTTCCATTTGGATGTTCTTTTGCTTTTCTTGGTCGAAACATTCTTTGTCTTTTCATTGGCCTTGAAATGTCGAACTCTTCCAATATGAAATTCTCTGCACCAAATTCTGTTATCTCATTAACAGATTCTTTTACACCTTTATTTGTAATATGATATTTTAAAGCCTTATTTGAATCATCCTGAAAAAAAAATTGTTAAAAAATGTATATCATAAATTTAGAAAAACAAACCATTGAAGGAGCTTTAATTTTCCTATAACTATGAGATCTTTCATAACTTTTCACACCCTTCTTTCCTTTAATATTTGCATTGACTGGTCCTTCATCTTCAATGTATTGAATGTAACAAACATATTTAAAACTTAATTTTAAAAAAGTAAAATGTATTATACAGATAAAAAGTCATATTAATCATAACCTTCGTTTAAGAGTCTGTCTACTTTTTGAACCTCATAAAGCAAATCAGAAGTCTAGTATTCAATAGCAGGACCGTCTTTCCTTTTTGTCTTTTATTGTTCGTAGATTGATTCAGCATACAACAACTGTAAAAAGAAAAAAATATATAGATAAAATAAATGGAAAATTAGTCAAATAGACCGCGCGCCCTGAGGCTTATCACTTTTCGGACCACGCTTTTTTGCGTTACGAAAATGGACTAGTTGCCAAACGATTTTCTTGTTGCCAACCATGTGGTGCCACGTGTCCGACAAAGGTATGACAAAAGTACATATTTTGAAAGTATTTGTCATGTATTGTAAGGTATTATTTTTTGGGCAACCAAAATGTATTTTCGGGCAACTATATATTATTGGGCAACTTGTATTTATACACGAGGATAATATGGTCATTTTACACTGGTTGTATTATAAAACTAATAATAATAACTCAGACACGTACTCACACAACATCACGCGCACACACACACAATCAAACATCTCCTTGTACAATTTAACAGCTTCTACAATTAAACCTTTCTTCTACATCACGCGCACACACTCACAAACCACATCTTATTCACAGATCCCTCTAACCCATATTTAATTTTACTGTACAATTCCGTATGAAAAAATTAAAGTTGTACAATTGTAAAATCGTAGTTCGTTCTACATTGAAGTTGCTGCCAGATATTAAACTTGTTTGTCAAAGAACAAAAACCGCGAAAGGTTATTCAGGCAAACAGTTTTTGGTCCATGGTTGGATATAAAGTCGTGCGATAATGACTGCCTTCTGATGCATTATGTTTTGCAACATCGGGTATATGTTTCTAACATCTCGTCTGATTCCCCTCCACTAACATTCCAAATTGGGGATCATTCGTTAAGGTTTGGCCGGAAAGAATTTTGTCTCGATAACGTGGTTTCGATTTGGCAAAGTTTCAAACCGATTAAACGATCTAGCGATTTTTGATCGTGTATTTGATGAAAAAAGAGTAACGGTATAACAAATGTACATGCAATTGATCTTTTGGAACTTGTTAATGACGGAAAAAGGATGGAAAAAGGTGGTTATCTCTTTCGATGAGGATGTTTGTTAGGGTGTGTCATTGGTAGTCGCAGACCGGGTGTTTATGGGAAAAGAAGACAGAATTGCATCCATAAACACTTATTGACCTTGGTTGAGGATTTTGAAGCCCTGAATGTATTTTCTTGGGGTGAATATATATGTGGCATACATTTTATCAAAGGATCAATATTGTTCATATACACGTAAAAGATCATCTGTTAAAATTGAAAAGAACCCAAAGTTCGAGTACAAATATAATCTATACGGGTTCGCTTAGGCTTTCAAGGTTAGAACTCTCAGTAGTTTGTACTAATGTATGAATGTCTAGCTTTGATAACATATTTCTTTAGAACACAGGTTATTAGAAGCTTTTGATTCTATTTTGTTGTGCTATTACTTATTCATTTCAAAACTACCTATAAATAATGTTGTTGTTTTATTGTTATGAAATGATGGTGTTTTGTTCTGTATACAAGTAATATAAAAGTTACCCGTAATTTAGATTACAACAATGTTATAACACTTTTTAGTTTGTGATTTTTTTTCAATTGTAACCATAAAGGTATTGTTTCATCCTAAACATGTAACCTTTACTTTGGTAAACCTTGAAACATTTTCAAAAACGATAGTTGCATAAGTACACGTTTTAAAGATGACAGTTGTGGCTATTACAGATTTGGATTTTGGAGACTTATCCTAAAAGCTCAGTTTGGTGGGTGAAAGACAATAAGGTCATTCCACGTGGTCTTGCTTGGTCGACTTTCAAAGTTTCGAAAGCGGATCGTTGTAACCTCTTTGGACCCAGTATGTATCACAAAGTCTTACAATGCCGACCACACTAACTTGTACCGATTTTGTTCACAATATCGAATTGTAAATTTTTGGTTGTTAGGATTCAACTCCCATTGTTGAACTTTCGCAACACAAGTTTAAATGAAGCAACCGTGGTGTATTGCCGCCCCAATTTATAGATGGTTTGTCTGCTCCGCATACGCACGCCGTGAGAAGACTGCAGAGCATTCGAATGAATTCGCAGATGATTTCAATTTACACTTGTGCATGGACGATTTCAATTTAAATGTTGCACAAACGGGGTCTAAGCATTCGATAGGGGCTCTATTTCGTGAGTTAGTGGATTTGAATAAAAAGTTTTGATGATAGAAAACGGCATTCATTCGGTCAGAAACACACCGGTTGTACTTGATGTGTTTAGGACTTTGAAAATCAGACTTTCAAAAGTACAGCAACTTTTGGGTCTTAATAATGATGTTGCTGTTGTTCCTGATGAATCTAAAAGTTGTGCCACCAAAAACGACTCTGACGTTAATCCCGATGATCCAGGGTTTGTATTTACTTTTCGCCACTCCCATGTTTATACCAAACGCAAATAATCGCTCGTGTCTACACTTATATGAAACCTTGGTCGATACAGCCACGCCGTGTCATATTGTAGGCCCTAACAGGATAAGGTCGTATATGCGACCATGCAACTGACATTGACAATGATGATGGGCTTAAAGAAACGTAACCATGTAACCTTGGTATTCTTGTGGAAGCTTGTGTCATGACCCAAAATGTCCCGCTATGGAATATAGAGGTGAAAGTAGTACTCAACTTCAACCAGTTGCACATAACGAGGAAAATAAAACACCCGGTGACCCGATTATTGTAAGTTATATTTCACTTACAGTTTAAATATCAGCTATAGCATACGTTCCTACTTATATATATATATTTAAAATTCAGCAGGAACCGGATTGTGGTAATGATTGGTCGTCTTACATAAACGATGTTAAAGTTTCGGGTGATAATTTTGTAGATGCAATGGATTGTGATAATGAACAGCAAGATGTGGTTCAGAAACAATTGGATAGGGAACTTGAACCCGTTAACGATATTGTTGGTGTGCAGACAGAAGAAGGAACACCAACCAACAAAGCTCTTGAGGTATCTACATTATCAGTAAAATAACGCCGAGAAATACAAGATTTTAATGTGCTGTTTTGTAACATACTATATTTCCAAATCTCAGTTTAAAGACAACAACCTGCCATATGTAAATGTGGTTGGCCAAAATGACACACCTATGTTGGGACCTGTTTCCTCCGAAGATAATTTCAACAAAAGCGTCGATAAAACATTGTGTGTTCCGTCTTTAGATTTAATGGATTGTGATGATCAACAAGGGGATGTGGTTGAGAAAAAATCATTTGTTGGCCTTCAATCCAGTAACAATGATGTTGCTGTGGTTAGCGAAGAAGAAACACCAACAAAGACAGACGCTGAAGCCCCTGAATCTCAGGTTACACCCAACAAAGTATCATTTGCAAATGTGGTAGGTCCTAATGACAAACCTCCGTTGGAAGATCTTTTCTCTGATAAGAATACGAACAAAAGAAAGAGAGTAAAATTGAATGACAACCTCAGTAAAACAAGGAACATTGCAAAACATTATACCAAGTTGGCTGGGTCTGTCAATTCGGCAAATGGGGTATCAAAAACATCAGCTACTACTTGCCGCCGTCTTACAAGATCGCAGGGTGTCATTAACGAGGCTATTATCTCGACTTTCGGTTCAGACGTAAAGCACCTTATTAAATTGTAACGGAAATGCATATTTTTTTGTTTGTCTGCTTATTTTTCAAGTTTGTTTTCAGGAAACATCCGGAAACCCCAAAACGCGTCCAGTTTGTCGCTTCTATTCCCCCACAATTGAACCGTTTGTAGAGGTAGGTTCTGTTTGTTATTCCATTAACATCATTATCATTGGGTTTATGTTATTCAATATACATATTTTTTATTGTTTGGGAACTTTTACGACATCCGAAATGCAACAAGAAGAAGGTTATTGTTCCTGATTACCTTCGCAACTATTTCAAGCTTAAAAAACCATTACTTTATAGGTTTCCTTGGGGCTCCGGTGCCGTTGTTGCTTATAGGTGTTTTTGGGTAGCCTTGGCATGTGTTGAAGATTGCACCGGTGGGTGGTTTAATGACTTAGTGAGTAAACCTGATGCCTATCTGGTCTACTAAACTTGTTTATTATTTCGTTTTGTTACTTATGAACCGAATGTTTACAATTTTGATTTGCTTTATATGTCCGCGGCACTTGGATGTACGGGTTGATTTGATGTGGTTGTTTAGACCAGCTGATGCAGATTGGGCTTTGGCAGGGTGTACTTTCTGCTCTCAAATCCTAAATGGCACAATGCCTACCACTTATTCAGATGGCACAACATACCCGGTGGCTTGGCGAGATGTTGAAAAGGTCAGTTTGGCAGACTCTTACCGTACATATACCACTACTGTTATAAACAGCTTATAATATTCTGCAATTGTATTATATATCAGGTGTATTTTCCCATGAATGAAAATAAAAAAACACTGGGTACTCGGTGTGCTCCATATCCGCACTAGAATTGTTTACGTTTATGACTCTCTGGGGCCAGCCGTACGTTTGAAGAGAAAGTTACAAACACATCTTAAATTGTACCTAACAAAGGCTGGGGTACTGCATTGTAAGGGCATATCACCGGGGGATTATAGAATCACATACCGTGTCCAAAATCGCCACAACAATCGTAATTATATGGCAATTATGAGTATGGGTGTGCATTATTTTGTACAGATTGCTTCAGAACCACCTCCGGAAGCATATAACCCTCTTCAAACAAATAAGTTAGCTTACCGTGAACGGATGATTGAATACTCGGAAGCACAAGGTTGAGTACAAAAATTGTTAGCGGTCTTTCAAGTACGATCCTCATCGTCTGTTTGACCCATAATTAATCTCAAATGTTGACTTGTGAAGTATTTTTCTTGCAACTTTTCTCGTAGGTATTTTTACTTGTGTTATGTATTAGTCGATTATTATATATATATATATATATATATATATATATATATATATATATATATATATATATATATATATATATATATATATATAACTCAATAGCATTTCTTTTGTTAATACCCGTGCACATAAACAAAAAGGCCTATGGTTTGCAAACCACTTCTATATGGGTTATGTATACTTCATTAATATTTTGTATATAGCAGAATTTAATATTTGGTTGCCCTAAAGTACATCACGATACATGTCCTTTAATGTCTTATGTTCCCAATCTCTTTTTTCAATACAAATCTTTCTTATTTTGTTTAACAAAATCTTTCTTTCTTCTTTTGGTCTATTCACTTCATATCTTTATCCCAATCTTTCTGCTTTTGTTGAACAAAATGTCTGACTATATCCCACTGGATGTTCAACTAGATATCATTCGTAGGCTACCTCCTAAGTCTATACTCCAACTACGTAGTGTTTGCAAGTTATGGAAGGCTAGTATAGATTGTGGAATCTTCATCTTTAATTACGGTGTTCGTCGTAATGATGAGTATTTTTTGACGCTAACATTCGTCCAGGGTCACCAAGGTTTTATGTTAGCTTTTGATGAACAGCTGATCACTACGATACTTCATACAGATTTAATGCTTTCATCTATGATTGCAGTTGGCAATTCTAATGGTCTTTCATGTTTTGTTTATGGTTCTAATCTAATATCTGTTATTTGGAACCCAGCAATCAAAAAATCACTTGCAGTACATGTCCCTTTTTACACGCATCAAATTGAATGTAAAAAGATTTGTTTTGGTTTTGCCGTCCGTCCGGACACTATTGACCCGACGATCGTGAAGGTCTCCTATCCTGCTTTCCAAAGTGGTTTCGGTATGTGTCCGTCTTTCCTTTGAACTCGTTAAGGTGGACACTCCTTGAAAATTTCCACCCTCGTGAAACTATCAAATTGAAACGCCAAAGTCGCGCTTGTAGGTCCTTTTATCTATTGACCGGGAGTGAAAATTAACTAATAAGGTCGGTGTTACATACAAGATTTATATGTTGATTTCTTTTGATTTGGTAACCAACCGATTTAAAGTTATAGACCTACTGCAGATTTTAAAAAATGAACTCCCAGTTCCATTCTATGTTTTCGATCTTGGAACCTCTCTAGTGATTTCTGGGATGATCATTGATGAAAATATGCCATTGTTTTGTGGATGGTTGTTGGACGTGAATGGTTCTGCCATAAGATTATTTAGAAGCCTATTTGCCATCCCCACCCTATTATCTGTGCGTTTTCTTGGGTTTACAAAGGATCAGGCTCCATTAGTGGAAGTGTACAAAGGTAACCATTTTGGTCACTCGGTATATGTGTACAACAAAGAACTTGAATTATTTGTCAGCATGTGAATGTTAGGAGATACGGGATCTTTCTACATCACCCCATACAAAGAATCTCTTCTTTTGTTAAATCAGACAGACCGTGTTGTGTATAGTATGTTTTATTTTTAACTTACAATTCTATTCATGTTCCTTGTTAACATTATCACTTTATTTTGTTAATGATATATATCAATGCCATTTTCAACAGGTTTGTTCGGCTGAAGTTAGGGATCATGCTTAATGGGAATGAAGCTTTGTGGTTTTAGTACGCTGTCTGTGTGGGAAGGAAGCGTGGAGTTCTTAGAGTTTTCGTACTCGCTGAATGTTATACATCAAGTAGTTATATAATATGTAACAATTAAACTTTTAAATATGTAGTAATCATACCGTCTGTATCAAACGTTGTATATCAACGTATTTACTATTTCATATGTTCTGTTATCCCATTATCCATGTTTATTTAATCTGGGCAACAAGCAGTTGTTACCAAAAATAAATTTGGCAACTAACTGTTGTACTTAGGCCAACTTGTTTTCCCTACGGACTACTTTTATTAACCCACGACTCCTTCTAGACGTACATTTCGTATTCTACAAGCTACTAATAACTACCAACTAGCGACAATGCACACTTACAAAAAACAGGTTTAACATTCAACACTAGTACAAATTAACTAGCAGTTGTAAGTTTACTACAAGCAGTGGTAAACGACTATGTTCCTATTCAGCCCCACAATAGTAAGAGCAGCACCTACACAAGGGCACCAAAAACACGACTATACACTACACTACTACAACATTAACGACCGTTTCATTATTTCATTGACGTCTTCTATCACTGGAAGTAGTAAAATTACCTAGTATTTGTGCGTATACTGCTAGCATCTGTAAACCCGCATGTGCCTATTCGGGCCCATAATGGTAACTACAGCACCTACACACGGGCAGCAGAGACACGGCCATACACAACAGCATCAACGACTGTGGCATCATTTCGTTGATGTCTTCTACCACCAGCAGTAGTTAAAATAACTAGCAGTTGTACGTATACTAATAGCAGTTGTAGGTATACAACCAATTCATTTTTACTAGGAGGAGTCAAAACAACTAGCAGTAGTAAAAAACAACTAGCAATTGTAAGTATACAACCAATTCATTTTTTAATTTGAGATATTTAATTTATGTACTCGAGCATAAAAGCAGTGTAGCATTTTTTTACGCTTACAAATGTCGCATAAAGCTCAAAATAATCAACTCAAACGAATTTAACTCTACACATCTGATAACCTGATGCTGTTATGTACTTACGTCCATTGACATAAAAATCTATAAAATTGTTTCGTCCATTGACATAAAAATCTATTTTAAATCCCAGTTGAGCGAAGGATCTAGTATAGAAGCTGACTAAACGAACACAACCTATTAAACACTATGCGGAATCTAGTGCTTAACCTTAACAAGAATAATAATTAACGAACAGTTATTCTCACTAAACACCTCGATATGTTATTAATATACGAATACTCTGAATAGTATTGGGGTTTACAACCATGAAGTGTATCAACTCTAGATATCACCAAAACTTATATATAACTCAAACCTAGGACCTCCTTTAATATGCTATAGAGTCCTTTACAATATACACTACGTACTGTACAAGATAAATATACTTACCATACTTATCTAATACAGAACATCCTACCAAAGGCATTCTAGAATATTACATATTAAACCCACACAATCATACTAGCAGTGACAGCTACATTAGCAGTGGTACGCGACTTATACTACCACTGGTTTGTCTATTGCTGGCATTCTCTATTTTCCGCTGAAGGAGTTCCGGTGGCTTGCTTCCTCATTTTCTTGAAGGAGTTCCGGTGGCTTGCTTCCTCGTGGGGCTGCCGTATTCACCCCATGGGATTCCATGAGGAGTTAGATAGGCCTTTCAAGTTCGATAGGCCTTTCAGGGGGTTTCCCGTCTAAATACACCCCTCTGCGCGGTACAGATGCAGAAGGGCTTTTGCTAATGTAGCTTTCCACCCGCAGCAGCTTTTATTTTATCCGGCTCCCCGCAAGTGGTCATTTTTCCTTAGACCCAGTCTATCCAACCAGATATGCCTGGATTAGTAGATGCACACTTGATTGGGGGCCGGGCTGCACCAACAGAGGAAGGAGGCATAGTTTTCATCCTCTGTTCTTTGCCTTTCTTAGGGAAGTTTCCTGTTAATTAGGGGCTGCTTTACGTATTGCGTTCCCCTAACTTCCTTTTGTCGCCCTTCCCTATGGGACCCAACTGCTGAACACATTCTATCACTCCCATGACCCAATTCCCATGATTTATTTCCTTCTTCTGCTCGGGAACGCCGAGGTTAAAAAGGAAATGCCTGCACTTTCAAGATCCCAAATGGCTAATGAGAGTCTAATAGGTTTAAACTCCCACCTTTGGTATGCCATATGGTCCTGGCAGACTACCACAACTTCAATGGACATGGGTTTTGGGTGAAGGTGTGTTGTGAATGGTCGCGGAGATGGGTTATTAGTCGTCATTTTAGAACGACTAATTTTTATTAGTAGTCATTTAAGAACATGTTTCAGTTGTCGCAGCATCAGCTTTGCGCTTATTTTTTTTGGGGGTAAAGGTTTAGGCTATGTATGGGTTTTTGGAAATGACCGTGCGTGGGCAACGCGTTGTTGTTGACGTCCGTATGTATTGTTTTTGTATTGTGTACCATCGTGTTCTTTTTCTAAATAACATCTTCAACTTCTCTTCGGTGTTTCTAAAAATTTTCTGTTGCCTGATTTGCAGGTCAAAATCTTTTTGTTGGTGAAGGAATGGTTCCTTTTTTGCTTTTTCTAGACTTTCCCCTTGATTTACCTCACGTATTTATAGCGAGGATTTTACTGTTCGTGCACGCGTTATCATTAATTTTCATTAACTGTTTTGTGGGTAGGCACGTGCCTAGGCTCCTAGACTGCCCATCTATTTTTCCTGCTATATTTGACATAAAATTACTTGGGAAGGAACGTGAATATTTACATGCAGATTTTATCTCCTTTTTGGTATTTGGATAATCCTTATCCATAATTATAAACAGTTTGAATTTATCGGTTTATTCACATAGTGTTTATAGTTTTATGTATGGGTTGAATGCCCTATGTCAATTAAGTTTTTGTACATAAAGTTTGCTATGTCTGTATATACATTATTTTGGTAAAATGCAGCTTCCACATATGTTTTTTGCTTTTGGAAATGTTGCTTATGCACGTTTGACAAATTGTAGTCAAACATTCATATGGGCGCTTTAAATTTAATATTTTAAAATTTAAACTTCAACTAGTCCACCTATTAATTCGCCCATACCATTTTGTACTTTATGGACTTTTTTAATATAAATGATTAGGTAAACACAAACAAATATGATTTTTGCGTCGACACTAGCGTTGGTTTCTGCGACACTAGCAGTGGTTGCAGCGACAGTAGCAGTGGTTGCGCATTTACGTATGAACATACTTGATAATTTGTTCAAACCCTGTAGCCTCCTTTGGTTTTTATAAAAAATCAACGTTGTGAGTTGCAGCAAAAGACTTAGGCACCATTGATGTTTATTTCGAAACTGATTGCAACATATTATTAGGGGTTGCGAATTATGCTGTGTGTGGGGGTATAAACTATGTTTCGCGCCAGCAGTTGTAACTCTTAATTGAGTTTGTATCCCCAATTGAATCCAAATTAATTTGTACTAAAAAGTACTAACAGTTTTAACACTTGTAGCAGTTGTTACTAATTTTTGGCGCATATATCCCCAACTGTGTTGTTCTAGTTATGTCCTTTTTTATGATATAATAAGGGTTATTATTCTAATACATAAATAAGCATGCAACTCAACACGTCATCATCTTCTATTATCGAGACACAAAAATTCTTCCTACCAGATTATTAGAATTGTCTCATTGGCATGCATTGACAAGCTGGTCAGAACCCCAAACAGGTACCCACCCACATTATGACTTTTTTTTTAACTAAATACAAATTCATCTTCATATTACTACTTTATTAGTAAGTTTTTTATTTTTGTAATGTGACTTACTATCTCGCACACAGTTGAATAACTACGCAAAAAAATATATACTAGTAACATTCCACAAATATATACTACTAACATAAAAGGGATCACATCCATAGGTTAACATGACATACACAGACTATACAAAGATGAGATAAGTGACTCCAAAATGTAACAACGATCCCCTAATAAACAAAAGGCACCAGCTCCATTGTAATTAATACATAGCACATCAAATCTCCATTGACTCCAACTTTTAAATGACACCATTCAGGTCTTTAACACGGTCATGTTTTCTAAACAAAGAAAGCAGAAGTTTGGAACTCTCAGTCAGATCCTCATTTTGCATCCTTAGGAGGTGATTAATAGTTGGCAACCAACAATCCGACCCGCATAAAAGCTCCACTTCCGCTATCATTAGTTGTCTACGGTTCACACGGCCCCTACTTGTAACAGCTTTCCTCACGTTAGCTGCTTCATCACGTAAAACAACATCCAATTCACCCCTGTAGTACGCGAGCATAATATCTTTTAACAACTTTGAACCACCAACCATTGGTAATTCATCACATAAAACCATGCCAGCAAACATTGTTATGTTTGTTTTTCTAAGACTCTAACTAATAGAGATAACAAAAAAGTGTTTTTTGTTACATATATAATCAACAAACATAACCGTTATCGTCATCTATTATATAGACACGAAAATTCTGACAAACTAGTTATGACAATTGTCTGTTTCCAATGGACAAGTGGATCACAATCCCAAATAAGTACCCACCCAAATTATATTTTTTAATGGTATCTTCCTATTTTTTTTAACTATTTTTATGATGACGTTGCTAGTGCATAGCTAGCAAATGGTACTTTGGGCAACTAAAAAGTGTACTCATGGCAACTACTATAGTACATTTAGTCAAGTGGTGATGTATGCAACAAGGGGTGGGGGTTGAATGGATTTAATTTACATAGACTAAAATACACCGTTGGTCCCTAAACTTGGCAAGACTTATCGCGATGGGACAAAACTGGGCCTTTTCATCGTTGGGGGTCCCTATTTCAAGTTTTTCACTCGTTACAGGTCCTTTGACAAAGTCAAAGTCTGATTTTTGTTTTATAGTTGTGGGTATTTTAGTCCATACACATTTATACTTTGATAACACATTTATATTTTAGCCCTTCATCTTTCATCCTCTTCATCATCTCCCCGAATCATTCATCTTTTGGTTCCTTCATTGTTGTTCTCACTGGTGGATCTTTGATCAAATCTCTCAGGTAAGGCTAGCAGCTCCTTGTTTCTTTATTGTCAAAAGAAAGTGATTAAATATATGGTTATCTTATAAGTACTATAACAAAATGATGTTGGAATTGAAGGAAACTAGTGGAAGCTCCATATATTGATTCCATAGATTGGCCATCTACATGAGTATGGTTCATCAGGTACATCAACTTCTTCAATTAGCATTATACTAGCAATTATTGAGTCTGTTATGATGGGATGTATAGTCAACCCTTCCTAGTGCAGGTGCTAAGTAGAGGTGGCAAGATTAGCGGGTTGGGTAACGTGTCAAAATAGATTCGGGTCAAATGAGTAATATTTTGGTACGGGTCAAAATCGACTAGGCGAGGTTGGGTTGAAAGTTTTTTGTTGTTGATATAAGTTTTTTGTTTATACATTATACAGCATAATGCGATAGCTAAGTTACAGTTTTATAACACAGTCCACAACTCCAAATCATATTAGATGGGCATTAATTTTAACTTTTGTAGATGCAACATTTGACCCAAAAGTCAAAGGTGATTGCTTTTGCTGGAAAATGATCTAAGATTAGAACCTAAAAGTACAATTCCACACATTAATATTTTGATGGTTTTAAACTGTTGATTCTTAGATAGCTGCATATGATTTCATGACCTAGTTTTTTGGTAAAACTAGTTACATCAAACTTTTTCCCATGTGTAAACATGTTAAAATATTGTATTTATTTACTAAATGTCATGAGAAGTTCATAAATTAACATGGGGTTTGAAAATTAGTTTTACTTTGTTTGACCTTATAGTCAACTTTTCCCTCTTATTTGAAATGGAACAACATTTGCATCATTAAATTGTTGTTAATGCTAGATTGGCCAAAAAGGTTCAATATATCTATTGGGATAGCTCGAGGTTTAGCTTTTCATCACGAGGAATCAAGGATCAAAATCGTACACAGAGACATCAAAGCCACAAATGTGCTGCTTGACAAAGATCTAAACCCGAAAATATCTGATTTTAGCTTGGCAAAGCTAAACGAGGACGACAAGAGTCACGTTAGCACTCGAGTTGCAGGAACAATGTAAACCCTCAATACTTACAAACACCTGACACAATCATTTTTAATACTTTTTATTTTTTCTCAGACTAACGGTTTTACTAACAAAATGTTGACTAATTTGCAATGGATACATGGCACCGAGTATGCTCTGGGGGTTACTTGAGTGATAAGGCGATGTTTACGCTATGGAGTCGTGCTATTAGAAATCGTTAGTGGCAAGAACAACAATACTTATAGCAAACTAACGACTGCATATGTCTTCTAGACTGGGTAGGCGTCTAGGTTTCATGCTCAAATCTTTAACATTGTTGTCTGGAAGTCACTATCTTCTAATTTTGTTGCAACTTTAAACCGATTATGCGGGCTTGTAGATTAGAAACAAGTAAACAATACGAAGAGCTTTTCAACAAAAAACTAGAATCAAAGATCAACAAACAAGAAGCTGAAACCTTAGTAAAAGTAGCACTTCTTTGCACCAACGGTTCTCCATCAATGAGACCGACATTGTCCGAGGTTGTAAACATGCTCAAGGGCAAAACATGCGTACCAAAATAGTACCAGAAGCTAGACATCAGTTCGGTTCAATTGGCCAGTTAGATGAGGATATGCCTAAAGCGGGGGCCCTCTTATCTTCAACTTAATGTCAATTTTGAAAAGTTATACTAAAACCATATTTCTATATTTGAGTTTCTATTATTAAAATTCTAAAAATTCATATATTCAATTCTGTAATCTGATGTATAAGATGTTTGGGAGATGATGATGTTGGGGAGATGATGATTTGGGGAGATGAATGATTTGGGGAGATGATGAAGAGGATGAAAGATGAAGGGCTAAAATATAAATGTGTTATCAAAGTATAAATGTATATGGACTAAAATACCCTCGACTACAAAACAAAAATCAGAGTTTGACTTTGTCAAAGGACCTGTAACGAGTGAAAAACTTGAAATAGGGACCCCCAACAATGAAAAGGCCCAGTTTTGTCCCATCGCGATGCGTCTTGCCAAGTTTAGGGACCAACGGTGTATTTTAGTCATTTACATATTTCTATTCTTTTAAACGATGTTTATGACGAGTTTGCTAGTGCATAGCTAGCAAATGGTACTTTGGGCAACTGAATAGTGTACTAATGGCAACTACAATAGTACTTTTAGTCCAGTGGTGATGTATGCAAAAAAGGTTGGTAATTGAATGGTTTTAATTTTCTTTCAGTCAAATTTTATTACTAATACGTGTACTCAAGTGGTCAGTACTTTTATTTATTACTGATTGAGTTAATGAAGCTTGTGTAATACTCACAAATTTCCTGTGCACACCGCTACATTGTTTTCGGGCAACTAGTTACAAACATTGAGAAACGTTTTTGGTGCATTGGGCAACAATTTCAATTGTTAACTGGGCAACTGTTCTTGTTCTTTGGGCAATTCCTTTTGTACATCAGTCAACCCCTTATGTGGGGAACTGGTTTAGTTAATTGGCCATTCAGTTTTGTAATACAGGCAATGTTTTTTTATAATAATGTTGTCGGACCAGTCGAGTTGCTTAGCATTGTAGGCGAAACGTTTGCATGTAATCTGGGGCTGGGCAACTAGTTTATGTAATTGGCCAAATTATTTTGAACCTCAGGCCACCTTCTATTTTGCAATCAGGGCAACTAAATGCCATAATTGGTCAATACGTCTTGTACTATCGGGCAACCTTAATTCTTAACCATATAATAAAAAATGATAGACTTAACAACATTTTTAACTTGTAAAACAAACATACAATATATGTAGCGAACTATTTTTAATGTGTAAAGAATACAATATACGTCTTGTATTCTTATGCCCAAAAAATCAAACCTGTAAAATTCAAGAAAAAAATAAAAATAAATAATAATAAAAAAGAGAGTTACAAGTAAGCATACAATAAGTGTCATTAAAAAAAGTAAGGTAAATCATGCAATTCTCATGTTTCTTTTTTTATTTATTTATTTATTAATTACTATTATTATTATTATTTGTAACATATTGGATTTCACATACACATCAAACCACAAGCAAAGTAGGCGTACACAATGAGTTTTAGAGAGAGAAAGTTAGAGGTTTGGGAACTTTAGTGAGAGAAAGAAAATCTTATTATGAGCTCTAACTCTACTTTGAAGGTAGAGTATTTATAGTCTTTACATAAACGCCACCTATCGGTTCGTGGATCGGGCATACGAGTGGGTAAAGACCCGTCCAGTCCTCCACGGTGTTACTTTAACTAAATACTACTTAACTTATATTAATCTACGACTACGAGCTTACTAACGATTACATATACTTGAGGTGACCGACTCTTTAATACTTGGATTTACTAAATCCTAACAATCTCCCCTAAGGAGGTCACCTCAAACATATACTAAAATTACATTGAATACAAATAGATATTACATAAAATTGTTCTTGCATTCTTTGTGTAGTACTTTGCTCAAGCTCGTAGTCATTGATTCTTCTTATTGCATGTTTGGTTAATCCAAGTGGAGGTCTTTTACCGATCCACGTGATAATGAGTTTTGAGCCGCTTTGAGATCATCGGCGAGTAAATCTCGACTCATCCATTGTGGTGTTGTGACATTTGGACCGACATGCTCACATTCGGATCATGATTTCTTCTCATCGAGTAGCGGAAGCTTCGTTGATTCATGATATTGGCGCAGCGTAGCGAAGCATGGAGTGATAATATCGAGTCATTGATGCACTAATCATGATTTCTTTGGAAATGAATGTGTTGTGTGAGCATGCGGTTATGGATTGACCGCTTCAATCGATCACCGCAAACGTAGGGCGACTGCATAAAACATTTAGCAATAAAGCGCACGAAAGTGTCTTTGATCACTTCGTTGAATTGAGGTACACGCCCACTTTCCCGCTGATCGAAGACAAGCACCGCCTGTGATCGTATAATTCAAGAATTTCCTTGACAGGGTTTCGCAAATGCTCTAGTTGTTCTCAAACCGAATGTCTCAAAGAAGACAACTCGGGTGAGTGAACCAATGAATAGAGATTCACCGATTGATGAAAAGAGATTTGAAAACAATCGTATTGCTCAATAGAAATTGTTTTTGCAATACAACGAAGGTTTTAATGAAAATCAATTATCAATCATAAAACACCTTTGATTTGAAATATTCGCACACGGTCGATGTGCTAAAGAAAAGAGTTTTTAAGCACAATGACCGGTTTTCAAAGGTATCCGTCAATCCATAACTCGAACGTGATTGATTCAAAAGATTGAATCGCCCCATTGTTTCGCTCATTGTCACATGGTTGATCTATAGAATAGATCTCACATGCCACCCACCAAGAGCTTGTTTGATGTTGGCTCCGAAGGCTTTCCATCTTCATTGTGAATATGTTTGCATATCACTCGGATGTTCCGCAATACCACAAGGATAATGCGTGGGACTCAAGATATAATCTCTTTCCACATTGTGTGAAACAAAGAGTCTTCATTGAAAGTGTCCTAATGAGATTTATTGATGATCTCGTGGCTCTAGACTCAATTTGTGCATATTTGGTTCTGTCTTGGGAGACTAGGGAGAGGGTCTCCTTCAATATCAACATTATGTAGGTTCCCGTGAGAATGAAACAAGCCCTTTAATAGGAACTTGAGTGGTTTGGGAAGATGTAGTGCGGTCGTCACTAGGTCCATGACGTCTTGTCTTCAATACCGATGTTACCTTGGTAACCACCAGTAGTATATGAATTGAACCCGGTTTACGCCTAAGGTTGAATAAATAGAGGGCTATTTCTTTTCACCCTTTTCACATTCAATTCTTTTCATTCTTCAACCCTTCAAGCTTATCGAGACTTCATGACTAGAACCTTGTTGGGTTTATTCCAAGACTAGTTCGAAGCTTAGTCCGCACTCTTCCCACATCTCATTTTTCTCCTTTTTCCAATATACCTAAGGTTGGGTAAAGGGGAATGATTACCCCGGTAAAATATATTAACCCAAAACAATGAAGTACAATGGAATATGGCTTATATTTTCCGGGGTAAACCCCTTTACCCAAAAAAAAATGGAATATGGCTGAATTACCACATTAACCTCAAGCACAAGCTTGAACAACCACTACTAATCCGAGTGACATGCCACACGGATAACTATCCCTATTACAATGACTAAAACACCAATAGGGAAATACCATCTAAAACTACACAAAGAGAAACCACTTTCGATCACCCTCGAATCTGACTTGAGTTTAACTTCCATATCTTGCAAATATTGTCAAAGGCCTTCGAAGACTTCCAATTACACGATGCAAGCTTAAGCCTTACCGTGTTAGTAATACAATCAACCACTTGTTCTTTAGATCGCTTCATCTTGCCAAACAAACGATTGTTTCTTTCTTGCCATATAAAATAAGCCGTAGCAGCCAACACTAATTTAGAACTTAAACTGTTAGTGTTTCTCCTCTTGGCAAACGGGATAATACCAAGAATAATATTATCAATAGATGAACTCGGACTTGGCAGTTTAGCATAATTAGTAACTTGATTCCAAACCTCTTTAGAAAAAGGGCATTCGAAAAAGAGATGCTCATGGGAATCCATACACCCATTACATAATGCACACGAGACCAGAGAAGCATCCACATTATCCCAAACTCGCAACATATCTTGGGTTTTTAGCTTCCTTTTGATAATAAGCCACAAAGTTAAAGCATGTCTTGGAATATTACCCGGGAACCAAACACAATACATCCAAGGCACCTTATCCCCCCTAGGCCTAATCGTATTAAACACATTACTAACAGAAAATGGTTTAACAACACCACTAGAATCCTTCCAAACAGCCTGGTCACGAAATCCTTGGCTAAGAATAGGAACATTAATCGAATTCAAAATAGGAAATTGCACATACCATTCATTTGGCCAAGTAAAATTTCCATCAGCCATAATATCATTAAGTTTCGATGCATGATCAAACCCAGCATTATAAATACTTCGGCTAGATATAACTTTCGCTAGAGGACCTTGATCACACCAACGATCATGCCAAGCCGATATAGAAGAGCCATCACCAATCTTGTAATTGATAAACTCACGAATAAGCGGACGAAGACGCAAAATTTTCCTCCAACCACACGTCATATTACCACGAATAGGCACATCCCAAAAATTTCGACCCATTAATTTATATTCGTGAATCCACTTAACCCAAAGAGACTCCTTATTATTAATCAATTTCCAAATATGCGAAATCATTAAAGCATTATTGAAAACGGATAATCTACGAATACCAAGACCTCCCTCATTCCTTGGAAGGCAAATAACCTCCCAAGCAACTTTCGCTTGGCCTCTTTTATACTTCCCTTGGCTCCATAGAAAACCTCTCATTATTTGCTCAATTTCATTCAAAACTTGAGAAGGAAGAACAAAAACCGAAGCCCAAAAAACATGTAAAGACCCGATAACTGATTGAATAAGTTGAAGCCTACCAAGGAACTTATTCTTCCAATTATCCACCCGAGCTTGAACCTTCTCAATTAACTCCTTGCAATCACGATGAATCAATCGAGAAGACACAAGAGGCACTCCCAAGTACTTAACCGGCAACCTATCTTCAACAAAGGGAAGAATTTGCAAGATTGAAAGCTTTACATGGTTAAGCACATTACAAAAATAAGCCGTACTCTTGGGAATGCTAGGCACCAATCCAGAAACTTTCTTAAACTCCTCCAAAGCTTCCATGATCACAGTCGTAGAATTCACATCCCCATGAGCAAAAAGAAAAAGGTCATCAGCAAAGCATAGATTGACCAGCTCCAATTTAGAACAATGATGATGATATGTAAACGAATCAGCATCTCGAACCTTACGCTTAATAATAAGCGATAAAATCTCCATAACCAATGTAAACAAATACGGGGAAATAGGGTCACCTTGACGAAGACCCCTCTTACCCTTGAAATACCCATGAAGCGAGCCATTGATACTTATAGAAAAGGATGTAGACGTAACACATTCCATAATCCATCCAACCATCCGAGTGTGCAATCCAAAACCAATCAAAATACCTTTAAGGAAATTCCAATCCACCGTGTCGTAGGCCTTTTGAATGTCAACTTTAAAAGCACATCTAGCAACTCCACGATCCAAATGATAATTGTGCATGAGCTCTTGGGTAAGAAGAATGTTATCAGCTATACTTCGTCCAGGAACAAAAGCAGATTGGTTTGGACTTACCAAAAACTTTAAACTT
Organism: Chrysanthemum lavandulifolium; assembly: GCA_022545495.1. Classification (NCBI taxonomy): domain Eukaryota; kingdom Viridiplantae; phylum Streptophyta; class Magnoliopsida; order Asterales; family Asteraceae; genus Chrysanthemum; species Chrysanthemum lavandulifolium. The sequence continues at coordinate 131,171,331 of CM040242.1, read as the reverse complement.
TCTTTTATACGATTAGCAATAATCTTGCTAATGCATTTAAAAATAACATTGCAACAAGATATAGGTCGAAAATCATTAATCCTAGCAGGCGAAGAAACCTTAGGAATTAAAGCAATGATAGTGTGATTAACCTCCTTGAGCAGCCGACCATTAACAAAAAATTCACGAATCGCAAGCTTAAAATCAGAAGCAATAATATCCCAAGATTCCTTAAAAAATGCAGCCGTATAACCATCAGGCCCCGGGGATTTATCATTCCCCATAGAGAACAAAGCATCCTTTATTTCAAGATCACTAACCTCTCGAATCATATCCATAGCCTCCTGTTCCCCAAGCCGATTCTGAAACAGCTCCGTAGTATTCAAAGAATCCGTTATACCTGCTTGACCAAGAAATATTTCATAGTGTGAAACAAACACATTAGGAACATGCTCATTTTCAAATGTCACACCATCAAGATCAGTAATCACATCAATTCGACTTCGAGAGACACGACTTTTAACAGACTTATGGAAGTAAGCACTATTCGAGTCACCATCACGAAGCCAGTTTACTTTAGACCTTTGTTGTAAAAACCGTTCCTCTAAAAGAATAGCATCACAATACGCTTGCACATACACGGCTTCCTCTTCTCGAAGAACAGTATTAAAAGGGTCTTTATCCAATGCACGCTGAACAGTATCAAGCTCAAACTGAAGCTTCTTAACATTATTGTGCAAATTACCATTCTCATACATCAGTTTTCGAAAAACCTTCTTCATATGTTTAAGTTTAGAAACAACTTTATACATATAAAAACCACTAACCTCTTTGGTCCAACCCTCCATCACCACTTCTTTAAACCTTGCATTCTTAACAAGGATATTTGCGAATTTAAACGGTCTAGGTTTGTTAGGAACCATGGATGGAAGACATAAAACAGCTGGAGCATGGTCAGATATGCGATATGGCTGAAAAATAGCATGACCTCCTGGAAATACATCAAAAAATTCTAGATTAGCCATAACACGATCAATTTTCTTTAAAATACCATCAACTCCTTTTGGTTTTTGATTCCATGTGTATTTCAGCCCGTATTTTGCACATCCATGACTTCAATATCATCAATACATTCCTTAAATTCACGCATCCTGATATCAATAGTCGAAGAACCCAAAGCATTATCATCAAGCATCAAAGCAGCATTAAAATCCCCCAAAATACACCAAGGCCTACCACGAATGTAAACCTTATGCATACTCAAATTATTCCATAAAGCACGACGATGAATATAATAATTATGAGCATACACAAAGGAGCAAAACACCTCCTTCTTGTCCGCTTTAATCCAGATTCGCGTATGAATAACCTGGTCATCTTGAGTTATCACCGAAACATCAACATCATTGCAGTTCCAGCCTAAAAGAATCCTCGTACCTTTAGCACACATATTACCATTACTTGTCCAGTCCCAATGGCGAAAAATAAACGAGCAGAGCTTCATAAGATTATCACCAGTAGCATGAGACTCAAGAATAGCACAAACAGATAATTTGTTCTCAAATATAACATTCCGAACTTCTTTTTGTTTCGGGGAGAAGTTTAGACCCCGAATATTCCAAGAAGCGATGTTACACATTAATAACATTTGTACTGGGAGTGCTTGCCCCCTTCGAAGTACTAGCAGCTTGACTTGTACGATCAACCATGTCCAATTCTTCATCCACTTCCTCACTATCACTTTCATTAATCATAGACTCATTAACTTTATCCTCCCACAAATCCTCATCATTATCCAAAGCACTATAAGAGTTCGAAACAACAACCGGATTCTTATCTTTGGTATTCTTGCCACTTGTATTCGGACCATCCTTCTTATCATCCTTATCCACCCTTCGATATTGAAGGTTAAGAGCTGGCTTGTTCAACTTCACACCTTCTACTTGTTTTTGTTGTTTGTTTTTATTCTTATTACGCTTATTCTTGACCACTTTAAACCCATCATTCACAATAGGAGCAGCTTGAGCTTCTTTAGGAAGTTTAGGGCATTGGTCATTATTGTGATCAAAAATCAAACAAGTAGAACAACGCGGAGGTTTCCATTCATATTCAATAGAAACCGTAGCCAACTTGTGACCTAAATCCTTACCAATAGGTATAGCAATCACCAATTCATCTTTAAGATCCACTTCAGCCGAGATCTCAAGAAGAATCCTAGCATACGTATTACGTCCCCAAGAACTCACACACATATTGCTAGTATACGCATCCAAAGTGATTGGTTTTCCCACCTGGGTAGAAATAAGACTCAACCCAACTTCAGAATAGGCAACAATTGGAACATGATGAAACTTAACCCAAATCGGCACATTCTTAATTTCAGCCTTCTTTAAATCAGTGGTTTGCGACCAAACATTAAGCATAAGAGGTTTCCGTTGAATCATCCATGGTCCTTCTTCTAAAACACGCTGCATTCCTTCCTTAGTATCAAACTGGAACAAAAAAAATTCCTCATGAAGTTGAATTCTTTTTATTCCATATTTCGCCCATGTATTTTTCACATAGTTCTCAACAAGCGGAAAAGCCAGCCTTTTACCAATAAAATACCCATAAAGAGTATTTTCAAATCTTGACGTAACATCTTCCACCGCCTCTAAAGGAATCGCAACAGCAGCTCCATCAACCTTTTCCGTATTTCGCATCTCTTGAACCTTCACCACCTTTTTCGAAGCCATTTTCTGAACTACATTCACAAACGATCCTGTAGGTGTAGCCTTATTCTTATCCGAAAGTAATGAAGATGAACCACCCAAACTTTGAGCTACATCAGAATTAATCCCCGACAGCGGATTAGATTCCCAAAATGTATCAACATTAGGGTTTGCACCAGTTGCAAAACTAGGGCTTGCATGGAAATTACCACTATTCTCAACCGACACCCTAGTATTTTCCTTATTCAATGCTGACGGCACATTAAACGAAACCCTATTAGGGCTTCTATTAGCCTCAGCCGCATTCAACGCATCACCCTTAGGAGAAGATGGCTTAACATTACGAATAGCAGATCGCAATGGTTTACCATCAATGTTACGAATTCGTGATGCCAAACCAGATACCGAAGTCTTATCAGATTTACTCGCATCATCCATCTCTCACAAAAATCAAAAACAATAAAAAACACGAAACCCTAACAAGGTTTCCAAACGGGATCCACAACAGCAACTAACCAACCTCCATAATACTCGATCTTAATAATTAATGAACATACAAAAAAACCCTAACTAATGTAGAAAAACGAACCAAAAGACAACTACACTTCAAACCCTAAACCACGTCGAATTGGTTAACAATAATTAAGACCCAGAAAATATTACCCTCGCGGACTAAATGATCACAAGAGATTAGGGACGAACGAATCGAGGCCTAACCACTATCACAATCTAGTATTCGAAGGAACACAATCAATGAGAATTAACAATCGTTAAACAATGAATGATGGATTACAGGATCGAATGCAGATGCCAAAGGAGGGTTCAAAATTCGCCCACATTAGAGAGCCTCAACATGTGCATCAAGTATTTGAAATCGTTTTGCACACGGAGGCAAGAGAAAGAATTAACTTCTTTGATTACCATTTTCTAAAAGATATCAACATCACTTCCCTAATCAAATCAAGTAGATAAAGCATGTTGGAGAAGGATGAGGTTTTCATAAGCTTGCTCCCCCTTCAATATGTGCCTTGAGGTATGAAAGAGTTTTGCACATACAAGAGGGAACCTGCACATTGATCACGTTTCAAATCTTTGTGGTTTAAGATAGATGCTCCCCCTCAACATGTGCATGGAAAATTTGAAATCATTTGGCACATGTGGGAAGGAGAGCTTGTACACCCTCATAAAACCATTTACCGAATTATCAGTTTAAATTCAATTTAAATCACAAATTCTCCCCCGATCACAATTATCAAATCATTTGAGATTTGTGATCTCTGTAGATTTAAATTGAATTTGAAAGCTTTAAAGGAGAATTGTGACTTGATTATGAAGACGTTTTAACTGATAAGGATCGGATTTTGAGACTTTAAACTCCATTGAATAAACATGCATGATTATCTTTTGAAAATAATTGAAAATAATTGTATGATAAACATGCATGATTATCTTGTGAAATGAAGATGTTGATATAATTGTTCTCCCATACAGACGACTGCACAAATCCGCAGAATGATGATTACATCGGGGATGCACAACAGGTTCATGTGATCGGGCTTAATCATGTATCCCGAGTTTGATAACCGCAGAAAGGATCACTGGTTCAACTTGTTACTTTGGTGTTTTCATGTTTCTTTGGGTTGTTGAGCTTCATTCAATGAGACTGTTATCCTTCACATTCTACTTCTTGGGGAAATTGTCTTAATTCAAGATTGTCGGTTTTGGGGAAGCTACCAAAGATTCTCATTTAGAAGGCTCATGTTCAGACGATTTTCTTAGAAGCCTCGAATGCTTTGGTGATTAAAGTTTAAGAGATGTTGATTTCTTTCTTCTACAACGTGCTGAACGATATCCTTATCTCGGTACTCATTTCATCATCCTCTTAAACTAATTTATCTCTTGTAAATATTTATTCGAAAAACAAAATACAAAATTATAAAATCTTCAAAAATCAAATAGAAAAATATAAAACTTTCAAAATCCATAAAAATTTGAAAAATTCGAAAAAAATCTTTAAAAAATATTGTCAATTTGTCATGTTTTCCTTGATTTGATAAATATCTACGGTTTTGATGCTGTCATTCAAAGAATGACACGGGACTATAGATGTTGGTCGAATTTAAAAAAAAAATCAAAAAATCAAAAAATATTTTTGGGAGAAAGGGAAACAATGGTTTATTGTCATTTCAGGCAGTAACCCGCTTTTCAAAGATAGAACAGAGCCATGCTTTATCTTGGTTTTCAAATTTCTTGCTCGATTCTTTAAACTAATCCTTACTATCTAATGAAAACTAGTTGTTTTGAAAATAACTCGGACTCTATTTTTGATAATCATCTCGACTTAAAGTTTGTCAAAATATCTATCTCTCAATCAACAACTTATGTCCTTGATTGAGGGAGAATGATTTCAATTAAATCAAAAAGTTATTTGTCATACAATTATTTTTTGATTTAATTGAAATCATTCTCCCCCTCAATCAATGACATAAGTTGTTGATTGAGAGATAGATATTTTGATTCAAAACTCTCTAAAAGCACTGATTCTGAGGTATCAAAACCAGCAAGGGGGAAGGAGTCATATATCTAAAAGCACAATGAGTACACATGATGAACTTAACACTTCTACCTGATTGAAGTTATCCCGGAAAGACAATGGTCATAACCGTAGAGAAACTCAGTGTTTAACTCGTAGCCTTTGGTGTATTATTCCAACTATTTGGGAGAAGGATATATTATTCCAACTATTTGGGGGAAGGATGTATTATTCCAACTATTTGGGGGAAGTGGTCTCTGGAGACTTTTGGTATGTGTTACGTCAGCGTTCAGTTGGAAGAAATGTGAGAAGAATATTTGGAGCGTGAGATGATATTGCATATCAACATCTTCATTTCACCAAATGCATTCTAGTTATCTTACATATATCAGCCCATAGTGTACACATGTACCCAACCAGAGTGAAGACTATGACATCCAAGTATTATGTTGAATCACTGATCATCTCTGTGGATATCAACTCCGGAATAACTGAATAAGCTCGATCATGTGAACATGTTGTGCGTCCTTGATGTACACAAATCTCTCCCCTGATGGTTGCGATCTCATCAAAATCATCATTACATAGTGTACATGAAGAAATAACCAGAAGCACTTTATCATAACCATATCGAAGATGTCGATAAGCAATATCTCGCTCCAAATATTCTTCTCACATTTCTTCCAACTGAACGCTGACGTAACACATACCAAAAGTCTCCAGAGACCACTTCCCCCAAATAGTTGGAATAATACATCCTTCCCCCAAATAGTTGGAATAATATATCCTTCCCCCAAATAGTTGGAATAATACACCAAAGGCTACGAGTTAAACATTGAGTTTCTCTACGGTTATGACCATTGTCTTTCCGGGATAACTTCAATCGTAGAAGTGTTAAGTTCATCATGTGTACTCATTCGCTTTTAGATATATGACTCCTTCCCCTTGCGGGTTTTGATACCTCGTAATCAAGAAAATATATACCCAAAACATGAAATCTTGTGAGAAGAACTCAAATAGCCCAAATGAATCCGTGACAATCAACTCACATGTGAAACTCTCTCGACTATCTTTATCAACCCATATGTAGACAATTTGAAGTGACCATCGTTGAAGAAAACCCGATATACCAAACTTGAAACCAAATCGAATTCCCACATTTGTATCTTAAGCTTGCACTTAATGATGGAAGAACGGTGTTGAGAATCTACGCTTCAAGCAAATCTCTAAGTACTCACTACTCAAACAAAGTATGAGACATTAACACCTCTTGAGATTATCCACATCGTCATCTGCATGTGACATCGAGTAAAACAACGTAACTCCTAATAGTGATAGTTAACCGGTCTTCAACCAACCACCTCGATCACTTTGGTAACTAGATAACCCAAGTCTTCAACTCAAATTCTTAAACCCGAGCAAGCTATCAAATAAAAACACGCCTTTGTGAACGCCAACTTCAACCTCAAATAAGTGATAAATGAGTAACTTGAAGTAATCAACTTGTGTCAAATGTCCAACACGTGAATAAACATACAATCGGATGTACATTGACCCACTGAATGAACCGGAGCAAATGATTCCTCAACATCAATGCATTCTTCCTTAAGGTATACATGTAGAAACTAATATGGAAGATTCACCAATAATGTCTTTGAGCGGATGAGGTAGTCATTTTCCTTAATGTTCATGTGGTTGATTTACAGAGTGCACAATAATCCGTGAAGATTTGGCAAAGGGACACCAAAGAGCGGTTCATTATTCATGAACAGTAATTCGTGAAGATTTGGCAAAGAAGTACCAACGGATCATTATTCATGAGTGCAACAACAATGATAGTCATTAACAACGCCTTGAGGAATAACTGGAGATTAGGCTTATTGAATAGTCTGAGCTGTACTTCTTAGATGGACAACCAGTTGAATCAGAAGTAACCAGAGCAGGAGCTTTAGGAACTAGATGATCAACATTCGTTGAAGGTTGGAAGTATTCATCAAACATAGGTTGAAACACTAACTCCCAAACAATATATCCTAGATAACATTAGGCATTGGAGGAGATTCGTATGACCATAATTCAAGCATCCATCAACATGTAGTATATACACTCTTCTCCCCCTCAAAAATTGCATCCGAAGTTGCCATTTTTGATTTAAATAAGTGAATAAGAATATACACCAATGAACGTAGATCCACTTGAGGGTTGAAAGAGCGTGGAAAAACATGAAGCTTGTTGATGAAGAATGTCGATGAGAATGGTCATACACATGAAGATTTCTCTTATTTTGAAGATAAAGCGCACTGAAGCGTACACCTTTCTTTTCTTTGAGGAACGGGGCCTGAAGTGTTATCTACATACGCCATAGTGTTGAAGAACGAGGCCTGAACTGATGTGAACAGACGTCATTTTTTAGAGCCCAGTTATATGTTTAGAGCCGCCCGAATCCAAATACCAAGGGACGATTTGTACGACCGCTTTGGACAACGACGAAGACAGAGACTTGGAAACATTGGATCCCACGTGCTTATGAGGTCCTTTTGGTTAGCACAAACAATCTTTGAATCGTGAAACCCTAGGTGCAATGCCATTGTCACTAGGAGTCGAACTAGTAGAAGCATCGACTTAGTCGAGGGACATTTTGTGCTTAATGGGATTATTCTACCAGTTGGCTTCCAAACCTTAACAGCACTACTCTAGGCATAGTGGATCTAGTTAAGGGCAAGGTTTGCCATTCGTGAATATTCGACTGTTGGCTTCCACCGAAATCCTACATTAGTAAAAACCTTCCTGTAGGTTTCGTGATTGCTTAACTGCTTCGCTTTCCAAACTTTCTTAACTGGGTATGATTCTTAGATCTCGAAATAACTCAACACATTTATCATGATTACCGAAGATAGACATTCTTTACAGGTTTTGCAGATAGCATAAGACTTTGAATTAATTTCAGTAAGCTTGGAGCTAATACTAGAACCAACACGCTTCTTTTTGTTCAAGTCAAACTTATTTTCCCTATGGTGTTCTTTTACTTTCTTCTCATGATCACTTTTAGTCAGCAAAATTCTATCCTTCTTTGCATTGCTTCTAGGTTTTAACCCGCTAACTTTAGTGTCAATCTTAACATCTGTGGAAGTGACGATGGGAACATTACATGGCTTCACTACTTTCTGCATTCCTAGTCTAGAAGTGCTGGGATCTAAAATTCTAGGAGGCACATCACAGGTTTCTTGCTTGAATTTCGACATGGAACAAGGCATATCAAGGGTCACATGCTTGGCTTTAGGGATAGAACAAGGCACAACTATTCTATCTCGCCTATTGCTAGATTTCGGACTTGTGACAATTACATACTCTAAGAGTTCCTGAGATCGTTTGGCATCCATGCAGGCATAGGCTATAGTACTATCAAAAGGTTTTTCTAATCTTTCATCTTCAACAATCTCACGGAGACCTTTCAAACTATCCTTAAGGTATGAGAGATATGCTTTATGTGCAAGTTCATTATTCCTAATGGGCGGGGAATATATAACATATCGATAGCATACTTATCACAAGCGAAACCTTAGGAATGTAATATTTGCAATTGGGATTGGCAACTTTCCTTTCACCTCACGCTTGATTCTCAATCTCGTTAAGTAAAGAAGTTATCTTTTCAATTTGTTTATCATGATTAACTTTAAATGAATCACATAACTCTTTGTGTTGATCATTAACCTTTGAAATTTCAGCTTTAAAACAATTATTTTCTTTTTGCAAGTTATCAATAATGTTTTGAAGTTGGAAATTCTGAGAATCTAAAGGTGGAGGCATATGGGAACCGGTCACATCCTTCTTTTCACCTCTCAGTTGTGAAATTTGGGCTTTCAATCTTTTGATCGTGTGGCAATGAGCTCGAATCATTCATCACGTTTGTTGATTTCAAAAGCGCATCAAACTCGTGAGCATCGAAGATGTCTTGAAATTTGAAGTTTTAACATTTTCTTTAGATGTTGATATTTTAATTGCAAAGCAAGATGCTCAACTTCCAATTTAGAAAACTGTTTCACCAGGTTATCATGATCATCCTGTTCAACTTTCTCATGCAATTTAGAGTTAGTTTTCTCAAGCTCAATGACACGATCATGGGAGACTTTCTGAGCAACAGATAATTCATGAAATTGAGATGCATTAATTGAACAATTTGTGGCAGTGTAAAACACATCTTGAGTGATACAGTCAGAAATCAGATTCTCATTTAAGGTATGCAAGTTCTTCCTCTCAATCTCATTATATTTTAATTCACGCTCATAGTCATTGACCTCAACTATCATTGCATCAAATTCCTTCTCCATTTCTTTAATATCTGAGTTTATTCCTTTTTTAAGACTCTCAAATTGACCTTTTAATTGTTTAAAGAAAGGCATGACTTCGCTTAAATAACATTCTTTAGTCCGCTCAAACCCCTTTCCCCTCGCTTATCCCTCAGGGTGTGATTCTCTTTTACGTTTTCTCAAAATTAACAAATAGTGATAAACAACATACAGGCTGATTAAGGTCTTGCTATTAGTGGAAATAGATCTAGGAACTAAGTGCATTGGTGTATTAGGAGGATACACAGTTGCTTTAGGCAATTTCCTACAAGGGGGATTCTTTTCAACAAGATTTTCAGCTTTTTGCATATCCATATCCTTTTTCCAGAACACTTGTTCAGGGGTTAATAGAGTCTGAGGCTTAAACTTGTTTAAGGAGATCCAGTTTTCCTTAGTGTAATCATGGGGTATTATCGTTATGTTTTTCATTTTACACTCAGGATCTTTTAGCTTCTTATCCATTTTCTCCCTAGAGGCATCATCTAATTTTCTATCCTCTTCCGTGCTTCCAATACATGATGGTGTTTGCCTAGGCTTAAGAATCTCATTACCATCATATAGTACCTTATGAGCAGCTCTAGCCTTTTTACCGACCTCGGGATTTGGTTCCTCAACAAGGGGAATACTATGCTTATCGCTTAAGACTCTGTGCTTAGTGATCATGTGAGCAGTCTGAATGGTATTCCCTTGTACGTACAGTTTGTTTTCAAGTTTGTTTTTCAAAGTTTTTAGGTTGGAAAAGTCATTTAAAAGTTTTGATTCCTTAGCCATAAATTCATGTTTAAGCACTTTCACATTTTCTTGAAGTTCTTGCTTTTGTAAGGAGTTTAACTCTTGTTTTAACACCTCCTCCCTAAAATTACTTTTTCTGATAACTGTACGCATTTGGTTATCCATCTCCTGCTCACGGGTAGTCAGTTCAAATTTAGCACGTTGTTCATATATGGCAACTTGATCCTTATATATGCTAAGCTCAGTTGTAAGTGAATCATCAGGAATAAATGCAGAGTACTCATGCAGCTCATAATCATCATTTTGAGTAGAAGATGCACAACTAGGTACAACAGAAACTTCCATGCAACTTACCTCTGCATTAACGTGCACAGGTTGTAGCTGGTGCACCTCTATCTTGGGTAAATCTGAAGCTTCCATGGAGCGTTCCTTTGCATTAACTTGCACAGGTTATGTCTGGTGCACCTCTTTCTCTTGTGAATTTGAGCACGAAGATTCCTTTGCATTAACTTGCACAGGTTATGCTAAAATGGAATCTTCTGCTCATTTTAACATTTTAGCAGAGATGTTGTTTGGTTGTGATTTGGGTTGTTTGATGCACGATTTTACGGAGAAACTTACGTCTAAAAACTTAAAAACCTCAATAACTTCTGTTCGAAGCGGATTTAGGCTCGAGGGTTGACCCAAATGAAATTCGGCATGCCATTCTCCTCGTTCTCACGGTCGTTTTGATGGGTAGAACGCTGAAAACAGAGTTACGGATCAAAAGTTATAGCCGTTTGAAATTTTGTCGGGAAAAGTCAACAAGTCGCTAGAGACAAGTCGCTATAAACCTTGAGCCAAGTGGCTAAGCACCAAGTCGCTAAGTAGCAACTCGCTAAATCACCAAATCGTTAAGCACCAAGTTGCTAAGACCTAAGTCGCTAGACACAAGTCGCTACAGCACCAAGTCGCTAAAGAGCAACTCGTTAAGATCCAAGTCGCTAGTAACAAGTCGCTAACAATTTGCACTGCAACTCGCTAACACTTTCTGAAGCAAGTCGCTAACCTCACTAAGTCGCTAGCCGTAGTGGAGAATCCACTAACTTGTACTATTTGTCGACTTGTCTCAATAGACAAGTCGCTACCAAAACACACTCCAACTCGCTACCGTTTTACAAACCAAGTCGCTAACAAGAAAAGAAGTCCGCAGCTCAAGTCGCTAGCTAGAAAAAACTTTAAAAACACACTTTTCAATCCAAAAACAACCCAACCACGATGATTCAAGCCTTCCAAATCAAAACCTAAACACTTGTGATGATCCTAAACACAAAAGTACAATCAAAATCCAAACTTTAACACTAGAAATCCACCAAATAATGCAAAAACCACTAAACTTTCTCAAACTCAAAAACCACCTAAAAAACCACTAGAAATCCAAAGATATGTAAGAGATGATCTAACCATGGCTCTTGATACCATTTGTAACATATTGGATTTCACATACACATCAAACCACAAGCAAAGTAGGCGTACACTTTAGTGAGAGAAAGAAAAATCTTATTATGAGCTCCAACTCTCTAACTTGGAAGGTAGAGAGTATTTATAGTCTTTACATAAAACGCCACCTATCGGGCTGTGGATCAGGCATACAGTGGGTAAAGACCCGTCCGTCCTCCACGGTGTAACTTAAACTAAATAATACTTAACTTATATTAATCTACGACTACGAGCTTACTAACGATTACATATACTTGAGGTGACCGACTCTTTAATACTTGGATTTACTAAATCCTAACATTATTGTTGTTTTTTTTTGGTTTGTCCTTGTTTTATATATATATACACATAATTTGTTTGACCTGGTTTCGTTTTTTTGTTAATAGTAGCAAACTGAAATATATGGAATTGTAAGTGGGAAAACAATGAAAAGGGAAAAAAGAAAAGGCAAGTATGTGAAAGGTTGGTCATTTAATGCTACTTCTTGTGGAAGACAAAATGCATCATTATTCTCCATTGGCTTTGGTGGCTAGGGTGGCTGTCAACTCAAAGGACGCATCAGTTTTGTACAATGAGGCAACACTAATTATAGTATATCTTAAACTAAATCTTATCTTTAAAACACACACATAGCAATCAAAGGGGGGGGGGAATAAAATATACAAAAGAAAACAGAAAAAAGGATGACTACACCTATGCCATTTTGTGAAGAACTTACTGCTGTTGCAGGATCTAGTTTTGTTAGAGATATGATGATTGTTTGTTTTCGAAGGGAGGTGAGTGTTGTCATGGTGGATGAATCAGAGCTGATGAAAAAGGCGCAAGAAATCAGGGCTCGTGTGGCTGAAATGGATTATGTTATTGGAGAGTTGGAGCTTTTATACCCATTTGATTCTTGTGTGGAAAGTATTTCAAATTAACCAAGCTTCAAACTGAAGATCCGATGTGTTGCAATGATATTGGTCAATGTTATGAAGAAGCGTAGCGAGCCTAGGAGCTTCGTCATTCATAGAGAAGTCGAAAGGCATGGTGTACCGATTCGGTTTATTTTGGTGTTTCGGAATCTTTTTGTTTTCTTTTTAATCTTTCAAGAACTAATGAATCTAAGGTTTATGGTGACATATTCATTTTGTTAGAACATACCTTTGTTTGATATATGTTGTAGATTGTTGTCTTGGTATAGGCGTGTTGTAGTTACGCAGTGTTTAGCATCACAACAGATTTGGTTTTAGAATACATCAATAGTCTTACGATATAAAACATAGAGAGGGAGTTAGTATAGCATAAAGGTAAATTAAGCGATATTCATTTCTTAATTTCTATAATACCTTATGCTAAAATAGTTTGCTATGATTTGGCATGTCAACTAGCATTAGTGAATACATACCATCCAAGCAAACATATAATAAAAGAAAAGCATGAATTATTTGTACTAGATACCGTCCTAGCAAATAAAGTAGAAGTCTGAAAAAACAGTATCGATTCTCTGTGATTTGTTTTTATGCAAATAGTATTCAATGTGTAAGGATGTCGTAAACATATGGGCATTGTGTTTGTCATTATGCAAAAGATATAGCCTTGTTTTGTTGCTATTTAAGTGAGGCTCAGTGGATATCTATTTGGTCATAACTTGTAATAAAGAAGTAAGCAAACACAATGTCTAGGCGGCCTAAGTGTGATCAGCTTAGAAGTGAAGCAAATTCGAATAACTGGTCTGATATGCTAGTCTTGTACTGTCGCCAAGCTGCAGGGCAAGATCTTCAAATGTCACGGCAAATTAATGGCCTATGCGCTAGTTTGGTCAGTGTTACTCATGAGAGGCTTACTTTTATTCAAGAGCTGGAAACAGTCAGGAATGTTTATGCCCAGAAAACTGTGGAATATCTAAGAGAAGTACAGGCAAGAGATGACCAAAAGCTCATGCAAATGAGCATTCTGGCAGCTGAACTCAAACTAAACTATCGTAACAATGATTTGTTTATCCAGAAACTTAAGGGCTTAATGGATTGGTAAGCGTGTATGCACAGATCGTCGACTCTTATGGTGGTGATGATATCTTGTTTATGTGGTATTTGTATTTGTAGTAATGTATATGTGGTGAATTTTAGTTTGAGTGCTGTTGGGAAATGGTTGTAAAATATTTGAATAAATAAACGCCAGGGTTTCTGTTAAATAATTATATGATGGTCACCTTTTATTGTGCCTGCATCTCATGATCCACTCTGAAAGAATACTGCCTCCATTGTTTCAACACTAAATCTGTTTGAGCGGCTGTCTTTGTGGACCTGTTTACCTGTTTATGCAAGTAAATCGGATGATTAAAATATGCATATGAGAATGTAAATTTTCAAATAAACAAATAATATTCTTTTTATATTGGATATTAGCTATCAATAACACGTGTGGTTGGAAAAATTACAGTACCTTATTATGATTATTCACAGGAATATATCAGTAGCATAACCAATCGCCGTATAAAATAAAAGATCACACTATTGTTGGTCTATTAAATGCTATTTTATAACACATAGATCTGGGTAAAGGGTTTCCCCGGTAAATATTATTACGCCAAAAAACAATGAAGTACATAGGATGAGAGTGAGTCTCTCATCTCAGTCCATAAGGACACTTACATGCTAACACAGCAATAAACCAAACAACTATATAAGAATGACAGGCCATTCTTATAACTAACATAAATGAAACATACTACCTATGACACCCTTGAGACGAACATCATAACCAAACGGCATGTGCTCATAGCCATCATAAGACTCCAAATCATCCAGAAATCTAGCACCAGGCAGATACTCGGGCAAGCAAACTTCATCATGAGTACCATGAGTACCAGAAAATTGCTGCCACAAGCTACCCTTGCCACTTACCACAGGTATATCACTAGTAGAGACATCACACATCTGCTCCACAGTAGGTACCTGAACCTTCCCCATGCTTAGACAATCATCACCCTTAAGCTTACTAGAAGAAATACCGAGAGTCATCCTTAGAAGGTGATCCAAAGAAGCGATATCCAAAGTACGAGCAGGATCATTTGTATTCTTCTTATTAGTAGGTTTAGAAACAGTTTATACACAACACTAGGCTTTGGTTTAGACCTAAGCCTTTGGTTAACTTTAGGTACCTTATTTCCAACCTTATCCGAGTGAACTCCCGAGTAGTACCAATATCTTGTTTAGTCGAACCCGAACCACAAGTAGCATGTCTTCTAATAAGAGGGCAAGAAACGTCCTCATGATTAAAAACACTACATTTAGAACATCGAGATGGCCACCATTCGTATTCAACTTCAAGAACTTCCATATAATGACCCTTACCCATAGGCAAAGGTATAGCAACATCAATTGACTCCAAAACAGCCTTATCAGTAGATAACTCAATTAGAACTCGTGCATAAGAATAACGACCCCAAGGATTACAACACATAGCACTAGTACCTTCATCCATTCTTATAACACGACCAAGCTGTTGTGCAATCAAACTAACACCGCTTGAATACGCAATTGCGGTACATTATGAATAATAACCCATACCGGTACCTTTGTAATCTTCTCCTCTCCAACCTTGTATTAGGAACCCAAGTCTTCAAAAACATAGGATTCAATTAATAAACCAAGGACCTCCTCAAGCACCTTATTCATACCCACTTGAGTCTTAAATTTAAAAGGAAGAATTCACTCCGCATCATTACACATTCGAAGCCAAACTTACCCCATGCATGCTTAACATAATTAGCGACACTAGGAAACGCTAATCGTTGCCCAAGGAAATAGCTGCATATCGTATTATCAAACTTAGAGCGCATATCATCAACAACGGCTAAGGGAATAACAACATTAGCACCACCAATCTTACGCCCATCATCAAGTTTATCACCATAGTTCAAAGATGTACCACCAATAGCAGCCGACAACTTAGGATCGACATTAATATTCAAATGAGCATCCGAATGTAAACAAGAAGAACTTACATTATCACTTATCGCAATGTTTGGATCCGTAATTTCAGGAGTAACGCTTGGTTTCAAAGACCAAGTCCCATGATCACTTGGAAGAGCAAAACTTCCCGGCTTACCTCCCAAACCTGCACCTTTCAATATAGATTTCAATGGCTGCTTATCATTAACAATTACCTTGCCATCAATATTACAGACCTTAGTAGCCAAACCAGTAGCCTTCGAAGGCTTCTTACCATTCAAGAATCCCGATTCCATCTCCCTTAAACCCACGAACACAATAACGACTTGCAATAATAATACCAAGCACGGTATGATAACTTACAAACCCTAAAACAGGTTACTTGCAATAAACGTTCAATCAATAATAAAACTAAACCCTAAAAGAGTTTAGTATATCGTTAAGTTCCGAATGCAACACGTACCAAGAACCCTAATGCGACAATCAAAAAACGATACCCTAATAATAGGATCGTTAACCGTAAATCACTTGTGCATCAAGAGGCAAAAAATCGACCTAATGTATGAAGTAGGAGAACCGACTTGACTTGATGTAGAGAATAGGTGCGATCAAACAAGATGGCGGTTTAAACCCTAACCGATTCGAATCACCTTAAAAATTAAGATGATAAAAACGATTTGGAGGATGTTAGGGAAAAACGATTTGCGATTTTAAACCCTAACAATATGTAAATCCAGAATCGACCATAAAAACAATAAAACAAGCAGCGATTTAAGTTAAGCCAATGATAACCACAAGGATTAAACACTAGATTAATCAAATAGATACAAGAATTAGTGTTGATAGGGCAGATTGGTGGAAAACCGATTAGGATAGGTTAGGGTAAAAAATCGCCACACATGGGAGAGACTTTTAGGGTTTTTTTAACCTATATAACACATAGATCTGTATTCTACATAAGGTTGATGTCTTATAAAAAAGCATCTAATAGTTCAACAATATGGTTGGTAACATACGAAAGGCCACGCCAGGTACATCAAGTGCAAAATAAAAAAGGCTCGTATGATGGGGGAATCATCTAAGTTAACTAGCAACAACCAAACCAAGACAAACAGAGACTCTAATCATGGGCTGATTAATGCGGCAGTTCACCCAAACTAAAGTCTAACCAGTGAACAACCAAACTCGTCCGCTCCACACAACTTTTATCTTGTATCTGATTTCCCTACACCAAGCAGCTTTTAAAAGTAAGCGGGAACATGTTTTTTATTAATGCATTAACTACCTACATCCTACTATACTGTCTTTTGTGTACGGATAACGTTTGTGTGTATTTGGCTTTGTAATAACTAACGGATATTAAACTACTACTTATTTGTGTCATGTGGTGGCTATCTAATATCGGTCGTGCAGCCATGTGGTTTAAACATATTCTGAGAATATATAAAACGTAGTCAATAAACGTACCAAACCATCATTCAGGCATCCAAGACTTCCATCATGATCGCTTTCCCGTTCTGTATGGCCCTCCTGTAAGTGGTATAGAAACCCTTTTTCCAGTTCTTGGCACACCCGCTTGCTCAACAACTGGTTCTTTTCGTTTGGCAGTCCCATGCCCTGGCTTGCTTTCCTGTACATCCTCATAACAGAGTTGCTCTTTTCCTTTCTCGGCGGTATTTCCAGCTTGGAGTTCCACAGCCTCCTGCTGCAACAGTCTTTCATTCCCGTGTGAACTACCCCCTTTTTCTCTGATCTCGAACCCTCTTTCAGTTTTCATGATAGAAACACGCTTTGTTAGCTTCCTTCTTTTGAAAGGTGTTGCACTACCACAACGCATGCCAGCGTCCTCTTCCTGCCATACCATGTTTTTCAAATAAAATTGTGACAAAGCCTCTTGCTTGTGCACAATGTAGACGTCCATGGATCCATTCACATCCGCAAGGTCATACATTCGTCAAACGTCATTGTCTGTGTGCAACAATGTTAAACCATCTTCGAGTGCCTTGTTTGGTGCACCATAATATAAAGCTCATTTTTCTCGTCCAATATCGTTGAAAACATGATCAAGCACCCTGGTAAATGCACCCCTGGTGGAGCTAAAACACCAGACATCAGCAAGGCGACCGCCTACATAGCGGAGTGGCTGGAATTCAAATTTCCCGTTGTGGTGAATTTAAATATGACTTCTTTGGGGGGAAAAAGAAGAGGGGTTGGCCGGAAATCGCCCCATAGGGGAGAGAGTTTTAGAGTTTTAGGGTTTTTTCTATATATGTTTATGCTCGGTATCACATTGGGGTTGTTGGTTTAGCATTTCAACGCACACTTTTGGAGCGAGTTTTATGCTTGCTGCTCTATCCGTGGTTTTAGAGTCTTCCATCAATCGTTGCGAAATTTGTGAACCGACTCTTTTGTCGATTACATGATCATGGAGTTGATGTCGTTGGTTTTATACGTATTTGTTGGGTTTTCTTATTGGTGTTCTGCTTTGCATCTCAACATACACCTTTGAGCGAGTTCGAGCTTCTTTGCTCTATCCGTGGTTTTAGAGTCCCCACCAACTGCTGTGTGAAACTTGTGGACGATACTTTAGATTGAGGACCATGATATTGTATATTTGGACGACACCGGAAGTTTGGACTACTATGGTGATTTGAAGATTCAAGTATTTTTACTTGAAGTACATGTAGTTTTATTCTTTTTATCATTGTAGTCTGATGTTTAGTTATAAGTGTGGTATGTCACACTTATATTGTCAGTTATAGGAATGATGTGTATTCCTATAGAAGAGTCTGTAAGTGTCCCAAGGGACTGAGATGAGGGATTCACCCTCATCCTTTGTACTAACCATGTGACTATGAACTCATACCTGATCATATATCAGTAGACCTTGATCTCTTGATAAAATCCTCATCTTTAATGAGACACTGAGCACTACAACGTAACTCCTTTAAGTGATAGCAAACACTACTTGCAAGATTTACCAAGTCATAGCCACAACATAAACGAACGAACAAGTTACCTCCTGCTAAAAGGTATAATAAAACACGCATCCAAGTAATTCCACTTCATCGTCAAATAGGTGATAAAAACCTTTCTTCGTAATTAATTAAGCAAATAAGAATGAGCCATATAAAACGTTTAAGAAAAAATAAAATCCCAATCTGTGAAACGTCAAACCGAAAATATGATAATTACTAGGGTTCATCATTGAATCAAAATTCAACTCACCAAGACTAGTAATCAAATAACAGTATTAAAATTCAGACGACCATAATTAATTCCCAAGCTGCCAATATTAACATGCTTCGCCCACCAGTATTAAGCCTTCGACCACCAATATTAACATGAGACAATCTTAGTACTGGTACCAGAATTAACGTATATGTCAACCAGACTTATCTTTTACAACGATCAGTACAAACCAGCATTAACTCTTCGAACAATATAAACTGTGAATGACCAGTACTAATGAAACAATACCAGTATTAATCAATTTAACGAGCAGAACTAACTTTTCATTGGGCAGTACACACGAACAGATAACCAGTACTCATGAGAAAATGACAGCCATGTGAAACCAATTAATAACATTGATAGTACCACGTGAAGACAGCAATGAGAAAACATCCAATCAACTTAATATCACAACTGTAAACCGTAGGTTTATAGTACTTGTGGATCCCATCAAAGAAAAGCGAGTATAATATTTGATGTATGAAACCGATCCACTTTTGACCAATTAAACAATGCCTTCGTCTAATCACTGACCAATCCACGTGATCTCCATATTCTCCATATTATCCAATTCATATACCACGTGATCTCCATATTCTCCAATTCACCGACCAATCCACGTGATCTCCATATTCTCCATATTATCCAATTCATATACCACGTGATCTCCATATTCTCCAATTCACCGACCAATTGAAAAATAGTACGAGTACTACAACCAGAATTAATTAGCAGCAGCACCAACCAATTTAATAAACGTACGGGGTACCATGTTTAAAAACAAATGAAAGAAGAATTCAACCCATGATATATACCACCGTCCAATCATGATAAATACACGGTTTGAATAAAGCACCGACCAATTAAAATATTAACTTTGCACTGTATAAGCCGACAAAATTAGTTATGCAGTACGAGATAGAAGTAATAATTAGCCAATTGCATCACTTTCTTCACTTGCAATTAATACACGGCAAAATTATAGTATGAGATTATCTTTTTCGCCAAGCAGATCAACAGCAGGAGGAAAAAAATATACGAAACCCTTAAAAACCTTAAAAACCAAATCGTACCTTTTCACATATCTGCTTCAAAACTGCTTCACTACGACAATAAAAACCTTGTTAAACCCTAGGTAACGAGCTCCCCAAGCTCTGATGCCAATTATGAAAGATCGTTTAAGCCCATCTAGGATATCGTAACATTGATTTGCACAGAGGAATAACAAACACAAGAATCAAAGTTACTACTAAGGTTTTCTTTTATTCGCTATAATAAAACTAATACATAAACTAACTACTAATATACACACAATTTCTTTGTGTGTCTAGACTCTCATTGGGAGAGTTTTATCTTTTCTAAATCTACTAAAAAGCTATTCCCTGCCTCTCTTTATAAACTAGAGAGCTAGGGTTACAAAATACTACTAGGGACTATATAATAAGTACTAAAATAACAAATAGGTCCCTTGTCTTCAATAGTCCTTTATCTTTCACATATTTTGTCATATCAACTCAAATATAATTCCCAACAAAACTTAACCTATGACCGAAACATGCCTGCCTGCCAAGCTGAATGCCTCACTTATGACTCGTTGAAGTCATCTTTGATAAGATATGTGTTTATTACTTCCAACTTAGTCTCACTATTAGCTAGGATTACCTTACTTATACGTATGTTTACGTATCACAGCGCTACGCCTTCTCCCCCAACGTAAAATGAAACATTAGTTCAGTCTATCATACCGATCTCTAGAAGAGTTGGGACATGTTACTAGTATAACTAAGCTAAGCATTGCAAGATTCATTGAACCTCGGGTGAATATAGATTGATCACCTATATTCAACCAGGGACATAGCTTGATCTCCTATGTCCGACTCCAAGGTGAATGTTGCAATACTGAAAGTAGTTATAATAGTATTATGTCCAGCTGACCTCCTAATTGACTTCTGAAAAGGGAAAAATTTTCATGAGTGTTCACTAAATATCTTTTTTTTGGGTAAAGGGTTTCCCCAGTCAATATTATTACGCCAAAAAACATTGAAGTACAACGGATGAGGGTGAATCTCTCATCTCAGTTCATAAGGACACTTACATGCTAAGACAGCAATAAACCAAACAACTATATAAGAATGACATGCCATTCTTATAACTAACATAATGAAAAACATACTACCTATGATGACCCTTGAGACGAACATGTCGCTTCGAAGGAGATTGATGCACCAAATGAGACTGCCTCCTTAAAAACCTCTCCAGGTAAAAACCCAATGGGAAAACCCTTTAGGAGGGAAAAAAGAGTACATCTCTTAAGTGGATCTCCAACGAACAATCCAAATAACCAAAGGCAACATCCAAGAAGACATCAAACTTTAAAAACCCGCAATCAGAAGACATCATCACTAATGCATAAATGACACCGGCAACTGCCACACGCGCAGAAAATCTACCACTTTCGCCGTCTTCTTAAATCTGCAAAAGAAAGCTTAAGACGAACCTTAGATTTGATAGCATCAACAACTTGGGCTGCAGATCTTTTTTACGCCTTGAAAATCCTGTTATTTCTCTCTTTCCAAATAATGTAGGAAGCAGCTGCAAACAAGAGCTTAGAAACAACACTCGGACGACCTAGATTTCACGAAATAATGAGAAAATCCACGATAGCATCCAAATGACGAAGGCATAAACCGAGACCAAGAAACACCTTCAACGAATTCCAAACATGAGAAGAAAACACAAAAGCAAAGAAAAGATGATCATGAGAATCCGGTTGCAACTCGCAAAGAGGACATTGCAACCTAACATCATCCAGACAGCCTCATCATATCCTGAGTCTTTAGCCTTCTCTTGATGACAAACCAAATATGAAATGCATGTCTCGGAATCCCCTGAGAAAACCAAACCACATGAAACCAATCAACTCTAGAGCTCCGAGGACGAATACAATTCCAAACCGTAGAGACCGAGAAGTTCTTAAAAGAACCATTAGCAGCACGCCAAGATAAACAATCCTCCTTTTGATTAACTAACTGAGGGACCATGATCGAAGCAAGCAAAGGATAACGATCGACCCATTGATTAGGCCAAACCCATCCCTCCTCCGAGATAATATCGCTAACCGTAGTCCTAAGAGAAAAGCCCGCTCAAAAAATATCCCGAGAAGAAACAATAGAAGCCAAGGGACCAATGTCGCACCACGAATCGAACCAAGCAGAAGCCTTAGAACCGTTACCAAGATTATACCATATAAACCTACGAATAAGAGGCCGAATCTGCAATATCTTCCGCCAACTCCATGTCATATTACCACGACACGGAATATCCCAAAAGTTACGATCTCTAAGTTTATAGACATGAATCCATTTAACCCAAAGAGATTCCTTACCAGAAACAATACTCCAGATATGAGAGGAAATCAAAGCATTATTAAACGAATCAAGCCTTCTAATACCAAGACCCCCTTCTTTGCTAGGTAAACAAACAACTTCCCAAGCAACTTTCGACTTACCTTTCCGCGGATCACCATGACACCATAGAAACCCTCTCATAAGCTGTTCCAGATCATGAACAACACGAGCAGGAAGAATAAACACCGAAGCCCAATAAATATGCATAGAGGAGAGCACCGATTGAATTAATTGTAACCGCCCCGCAAAAGAAAGCGATTTATTCCTCCAATCCTTGATCCGATTACTCAAACTTTCCACCAACTCCTTACAGTCTCTAAAAATAAGCCTAGTCGTAACAAGCGGCATTCCAAGATATTTCACAGGAAGCGACCCCTCAACAAATGGAAGGACCTGAAGAATAGCCAACTTGACATGATTAAGAACATTGCAAAAATAAGCTGTACTTTTAGGCAAACTTGGAGTAAGGCCTGAGGCAAGCTTAAACTCCTCCAAAGCATCCATAATAACTTGAGTCGAATAAACATCACCATGAGCAAACAAGAACAAATCATCAGCAAAACATAAATTAGTGATATTCAATTTAGAACATTTGTGATGATATGTAAATGACTCAGAAACACGAACCCGGCATTGTAACATGAGAGTAAGAACCTCCATAACAAGGGTAAAGAGATACGGAGACAAGGGATCCCCTTGTCTCAACCCCCGCTTACCCTTAAAATAACCATGCAAAGCACCATTAATACTGATCGAGTATGATGTTGACATAACACATTCCATAATCCACTCAACCATACGTGTATGAAACCTAAACCCAATCAGCACCTGCCTAAGAAATCGCCAATCAACCGTGTCATACGCCTTCTGAATATCCACCTTAAACGCACATCGAGAAGGCCCACGGTTAAGATGATAATTATGAATCAACTCCTGGGTAAGCAAAATATTATCCGAAATCCATCTACCCGGGATAAACGCAGATTGATTTAGACTAACCAGGGATGTTAAACAATCCTTTATACGATTCGCAATAATCTTGCTAATACATTTATACATAACATTGCAGCAAGAAATAGGCCTAAAATCATTAATCCGGGAAGGAGAATTGACCTTACGAAGAAGAGCGATAGTAGTATGATTAACTTCCTTAAGAAGCTTACCATTACTAAAGAACTCTTGAACTGCTTTAATAACATCCGCAGAAATAATATCCCATGCGCCTTTAAAGAAAGCCGCAGAAAACCCATCCGGACTAGGAGATTTATCATCACCCATCGAAAAAATACACTCCTTAACCTCTTGAGCAGTAACATCGCGCACCATATGGTTAGCAACAACGGGATCAAGATAGGCGTTAAACAGATCAATACCATCATACGAAATAGTATGCCCCTCCTGACCAAGAAACGAAGTGTAATGACAGACAAAAGCATTCGGGACCTGATCTTGATCATACCTAACCCCATCACTATCAAAAACAGAGTCAATCCGGCTTCTGGCTTTACGAGATTTCACCACCTTATGAAAGTACCCAGAATTAGCGTCCCCTGCCCGAAGCCACTCAACTTTCGCTTTTTGCTTAAGAAATCGCTCCTCTGAAAGAATGGCTTCATTATAAGCATTAAGATACGTTGATTCTTCTTCTCTAATCTCAACGTTAAAAGGATCCAAATCCAAAGCACGTTGCACAGTATCCAACTCATGATGAAGCTTAAGAACTTTCTCATGAATATTCCCTTCATTGTAGAGCATATGACGCAACGGCTTCTTTAATAACTTGAGCTTGCGGACAACCCGGTACATAAAGAAACCACACAGTTTAGTCCCCCAACACTCCTTAACCTGCACTTTAAACCTAGGATTATGCACAATAATGTTAGAAAATTTAAACGGATGAGGTTTAAACGTGAAAGAAGTAGGAATGGTTAAAATAGCCGGAGAGTGATCCGAAGTACGATACGGCTGAAACAAAGCATGAGCACCAATAAATAAATCCGTGAATCCAAGGTTAGCCATGATACGATCAATTTTCTTAAGCGCCCATCCAACCTCTCGGCTCGATTCCAAGTGAATTGAAGCCCCGAACGGTTTACATCAGCAACTTCAATGTCATCAACACACTCCTTAAATTCCCGCATAGCAATATCAATAACAGATGATCCCTCCAATTTATCTTCAAGATTAAGCGCCGAGTTAAAATCACCAAGGATACACCAAGGTCGCGACCTGATGTACGCGCTATGCAACTTAAGATTATCCCATAAAGGACGCCTATGGATATAACGGTTATGGGCATAAATAAACGAAGCAAACAACTCTTTCTTGTCCATCTTAAATTGAATACACATGTGGATAACCTGATCGTTCATGAAAATCACATTTAAATCCACCACATCATGATTCCATCCCAAAACAATTCTAGAACCTTTAGAACACAAATGACCATTAGATGTCCAGCTCCAATTACGAAACACTTTAGAACATAAATCTTCAAGCCTCGACCTAGCAATTGCACAAACCGAAAGCTTATTTTTGCTAATAACCTGACGAACCTCATTTTGTTTAGGGGATTGGTTCATTCCCCGTATGTTCCACGAGGCTATACTATACATGAGAAACTTTAGTGAGGAAGTGCTTGCTTCCTTTTTATTCCCATCATCTTTAAAAAGAATCGAGTCCGCATGCATATCAATAAGCTCGTCCACCTCACTATCACTATCAATAACCTCTCTAGTAACCTCTTTAGTACCACTAGAACTAAACCCTTCAATCCCCTCATTTGACCAGAATGTGTCATCAGCACTCGATAAAACATCAAATAAGTTCTTTAAATCGCCCAAATCATCATGAATGTATGTCTTTTTAACCACCCCATCTTGCAACTTAGTGACATTGTTATCTTTTTGAGCAAAATGGGTTTTATCAACCTCATTAATCGGCAGAGAAGAATTTGGGACATATTCATTAACATGACTTGAGTTACCTGAATTAGCTTGAGAAGTTGAAGCTCCATTCACGTTATTTTTAGTAACCGGCCTATAATAAAAGGACACCTTTGGTTTCTGAAACCGCACACCATCAACATGTTTATTACTAGTTTGTTTACCTTTACCTTTCCCTTATTGACATCAATAAAACCATCGTCATTCACCACTGGTTTCACCACCGTTTTAACCCGTTTCGGACAGTTAAGATCATCGTGATCAAAAATTTTACATGTTTCACATCTAGGAGGCTTCCATTCGTATTCAATATCCAATGTTTCCATAGAGTGACCAGAACCGTTAGGGAATGGAATAGCAACCAGAATAGAATCTAGCAAAGCTGTCAACGAAGAAACTTCAACAAGAACCCTTGCATAAGAATTACGACCCCAAGAATTCAGACACATAGAACTTGTATAATCATCTAACATAATAGGACGACCAAGCTGTGTGGAAATAAGACTAAGACCCACTTCAGAATATGCAACTAAAGGAATATTATGGATCTTAACCCACACCGGGACCAAGTAATTTCATCTTTCTTAAGCTTAGAATTAGGGGTCCAAATATTCAACATAATATGAACAAGACGAATCATCCCTCCTCAAGCACCCTTTCCATCCCCTCTTTTGAATCAAATTGAAACATAAAAAAGCCGTTATGAAGCATAACCCGTTGCAAACCAAATTTAGCCCAAGTATTTCTAACATAATTTTCAACAATCGGGAATGCTAGCATTTTACCAATAAAATAACCATATAGAGTATTAACAAACCGAGAACTCACCTCATAAACAGCCTCCAATGGAATAGTAACATTCGCTCCAGCCATGCACTCGTTGTTCCTCATCTCCGACACCCTCACAACCTTCTTTGGAATCTTATCCTTAAGCAAATCCGCAAAAGACACGGAATTAGAACCAGGAGCAGGTTTAGTACTTACCCCGTTCACTTGTGGGCCATCAACATTAGTTACAAATGTCCCTGAAGACACATGCGCCTTCCCAACACTATTATCCTTTGAAGTATCATGATACGTACCAGCAAGCGAATTCCCATGCACACCACTTTGCATATTCTCCTTGGTAGGGACAGAATTATTATCATTACCAGTTAAGACCTGCGTTTCACTCCCATGCACCTGATCATGAATACCAACATTGTCACCATTATTTTTACCAATCTGATTTCCTTTATCCCCATCCACACCAGATTTTTTAGCCTTAGAAGCATCCAAATTGGATTGAGAAGCCACGACCTCAGGCGCAATACTCGCATTAATGTTGCGATGGGCTTTCTTCAAGATAGACTTTAAAATAGGAGCATCACCCAATCGATCAGAAGCCTTACGACCATCATTAGTTTTACCAGCACCTTTACCATCCTTAACCTCCATAGACTTAGAAGGATCCATAACGAATAAAACGAAGCACGATACAGCACAAGAAAACCCTGTGATTTTGAGGCTACCTCAAATGATGATAAAGGAAATTTAGTTAACATACCTCATGATAAACTAAATGATGAAATGAAGAAACATCTTTCTAAAAATAGTGAAGCAAAAATGGTTTTATATAATGCTTTACCGAAAAAGGAATTCGAAAGAATTTCTATGCTTAAAACCTCTAAGGAAATTTGGAATTCTTTAGTTGTAACTCATCAAGGCAACCAACAAGTTAAAAATAATAAAATTGATTTATTTGTTCAACAATATGAACAATTTTCAATATCGGATGAGGAAACTATAGATCATTCATTTGCTAACTTTAATACTATTATTACATCTTTACAAGCACTTGATGAATCCTTTTCTAGCCGTAACCATGTTAGGAGATATCTAAGGGCACTTCCATCAAGTGGAGATCCAAGGTGACGACAATCGAAGAGTCAAAGATTTGACAATCCTCACCCTCGATGAACTCATAGGCAACCTAAAAGTCTACGAGCTTGTCCTTGCTAAAGATTCCAAGCCTCAAAGGTGAAAGAGAACACAAATCTCTTGCCCTTAAAGCCAAAAGGCTTCAAGCGATGAGGAGAACTCATCTTCGAGTAGTGACGACGAAGAGTACGCTATGGCGGTAAGGGACTTTAAAAGTTCTTTAGAAGAAAGGGTAGATACGCCAAACAACCGTATGACGATAAGAAAGGCTTTCGAAAAGCAAAGAGGACGAGAAGCCAAAGGATGATCATACTTGCTTTAATTGTGGGGACCCAAACCACTTTATTAGTAAGTGTCCCAAACGGGATGATCAAAAGGCGTTTGTAAGCGGCACGTGGGGAATGAGCGACGAGGAGGATGAAGAAATTTGTCTTATGGCAAATGACGAGGTATGTCTTGAATACTATAGTAGCTCATCACTTGATGACGACTCATTGCATAATGAATATGATAAACTATGCAATATTAGCTTAAAACTAGTTAACAAAAACAAGCTTTTAAAGAGTCAAAATAAACGCTCGGATAAAGAAGTCATATAATTAAAAGCAAAACTAAAACGTTTAGAGAAGGTAAAATAGCAAGTGGTGAATGTGAACTTATGCTCAACTTCAAACACTAGTGGATCACTTAGATTCTAAAATTGCTAGAATGAGCACGAACACTTTAGATACAATACTCGATAGCGTTAAACCGGTAACAATCAAAAGGGTCTAGGTAGTCAACAACTTGATCCATCAACTAGTGAAAGTAAAGAAACAAAATTTGTTAAAGAACTAGAAAACCAGCCATCGTTGTGGCGGATCCCACGGATCCTCTAAAAGGGAACCGGCTAGTGTAGAAAAAGGGATCCGTGGATCTGCTGTAGCAAACATTAGCAATAATGTAGCTTCTTCATCTAGAACTGAGTTTGTCATAGTTAATAAGAAGAAACCAAATCATGTCACCACTAGACAACCACCTCCAAAATATAGTCCTACTTTTGCAAGAAACAAAGCTCCATCTTTTTCAAAAACCTAACTCATTTAGGAGACCTAATAACATTTACCCGAAAAGTAACCATCAAATAGGATGGAATCAAAACATGCAAAACGGTTTTCCTTTTCAAAACTTTGCTCTATGGAATGCATACACATCTTATCCATACATGTCTAACATGAATGGAATGTTTAACACTAATGGACCCATGAACAAATGGGGACCAAACTTTTGAGTTTATTATTGTTTTAGGTGTGCTTAAAGGTCGACCTAGACCCCGATGAATGGGTCAAGGATAGCGGGTGCACAAGGCACATGACGGGCAATAGGAATCTATTCTCCACATATGAATCCATTAATGGAGGTAATGTGGTGTTTGGAAATAGCAAAGTAGAATCATCGGTAAAGGTACGATTTCTAACAAATCTCTAACCATTAACGATGTGTGTCACGAGAAAACCTAAACTTTAATCTCTTAAGTATATGACAAATATGTGATAAAAAGTGCAATGTACTTTTACCTAAACCGTAGTAATTAAAATGGCATAACCATAGGAAGAGGAATTAGGAAACATGGAGTCTATGTCATTAAAATCGGTAATGAACCTAAAGACAAACTATGTCTTACCTCTATGGATGATACTTCGACCTTATGGCATCGAAGATTGGGTCACGCCAACATGCGACTTCTTCAATCGCTATCATCCAAAGATCTAGTAAGAGATAAGTTAAAATATGAACATCATTTTTGTGATGCTTGTAATATAGGAAAACAAGCTCATTCGAGTCATAAAGCTAAAAACATGGTGTCCACAACTAGGTGACTAGAATTACTACATATGGATTTATTTGGTCCATCCGCTATCCAAAGTTATGGAGGCAACTACTATACTTTGGTAATAGTGGATGGCTACTCTAGGTATACTTGGACAAAATTTTTAAAGAACAAAACGGAAACCTTTAATTACTTTGAAATATTAAGCAAAAAGATCCAAAAACAACTAGGAAGTCCTATAGTGTCTATTAGGACGGATCATGGTAGGGAATTCGATAATGAAGTGCAATTCGGAGCTTTTTGTGACGCTAATGGTATTACTCACAACTTCTCGGCTCCACGCACTCCACAATCGAATGGGGTAGTAGAAAGAAAGAATAGAACCCTTCAAGAAATGAGTAGAACCATGCTTAATGAACAATCCATACCTCAAAAATTTTGGTGTAATGTCGTTGATACTTCAACATACATACTCAATCGAGTCTTAATTAGACCAATCTTAGGTAAAACTCCATATGAGTTACTCCGAGGCAAAAAGCCTACGTTAAATCACTTTAGAGTCTTTGGAAGCAAATGCTTCATTCTTAACACTAAAGATTACCTTACAAAATTTGATCCTAAATCAACCGAAGGTATCTTTTTAGGTTATTCGCCAAATAGCAAAGCTTACGTCATATTAAACAAAGAAACAATGAAGGTAGAAGAGTCATTAAATATAAAATTTGATGAAAGTCCACCCAAACCCTCTCCACCTCTTGTCGATGATGAGATTATAGAAAGTGAAGCCATAGTAATAAAGAAAAGATAAGTGAAGAAGAAGAACCTCTAAGTGATGTAATAGTAAACATTAAAGAGTCCAAAGATCACCCGTAGATAAAGTCATAGGAAAACTAAACGAACGAACATTAAGGTCTCAAGTTCAAAACCAAAGTAGCTTGTTTTGTTTCGTTTCAACCTTAGAACCTAAGAATACACAAGAAGCCATAAAAGATTAAAGTTGGGTAATGGCTATGCAAGAAGAACTAAATCAATTTGTTTCTAATGATGTTTGGACACTTGTCCTCCACCTAGTAATCAAACCATAATAGGAACCAAATGGGTTTATAAAACAAATTAGATGCAAACGGAGTAGTGTCTAGGAACAAGGCTAGACTCGTTGCTCAAGGGTATAACCAACAAGAGGAATAGACTTTGATGAGACCTATGCCCCGTGGCTAGATTAGAGTCTATAAGAATACTTCTTGCGTATGCTTGTGCTAATGATCTAAAGCTTTATCAAATGGATGTCAAAAGCGCTTTTTTAAATGGTGTCATAAATGAAGAAGTATATGTAGCTCAACCTCCGGGCTTCATTGATTTTGAAACACCCAAACATGTGTATAAATTAAAGAAAGCCCTTTATGGTCTTAAACAAGCTCCAAAAGCTTGGTATGATAGACTCAAGTCATTTCTAGTTAAACACAACTACACCATGGGGTTAGTTGACAACACACTTTTTACTAAGAAAAGAGAGTCACATATAATCATAGTACAAATATATGTAGATGACATTATATTCGGATCCACTTGTCAAGACATGTGTGATGATTTCTCTAAAATCATGCATGACGAGTTCGAGATGAGTATGATGGGAGAACTTAGTTTCTTTCTTGGTCTACAAATAAAACAAGTAGAAGATGGTATCTTCTTTAATCAATCTAAATACATCAAGGAGATGTTAAAGAAATTCGGTCTAGAAGAGTCAAAACCAATTAGGACTCCAATGTCATCCGACACCAAACTCACTAAAGACGAGGACGGAGAATCCGTTGATAATACTAAATATCGTGGCATGATAGGTAGCCTTCTCTACCTCACGACAAGTAGGCCGGATATCATGTTTAGTGTTTGCTTATGTGCTAGGTTTCAAGAAGACCCTAAAATATCACACCTAGAAGCCGTAAAAAGAATATTTAGATATATTAAGGGTACAACACAATTAGGATTATGGTATCCTAAGGGCACGGTGTGACACACGGTAAATTTTCACCAAAATTTAACTGATAATTAGTAACTTGTTATTACT
Source organism: Chrysanthemum lavandulifolium (assembly GCA_022545495.1). Classification (NCBI taxonomy): domain Eukaryota; kingdom Viridiplantae; phylum Streptophyta; class Magnoliopsida; order Asterales; family Asteraceae; genus Chrysanthemum; species Chrysanthemum lavandulifolium. Next base: position 131,140,235 of record CM040242.1, on the reverse strand, counting down.
AAGCATGAGTCATGAAGCATACACAAGCTTTGCCTGATCATTTGAGTAGTTAACTCGCATACAGTAGGTAACTGCATCACTTTTGCATTCTTATCATTTTATGAATATTTCATTTGGTCTTATGATTTAAATTGTAAGACGAGAGGTTATCTCGTTTTCCCAAATGACCGACACTAACACGCTGCATCGACACTATGATAAGGGTTTGATAAAACAACGACAAATGTCCGTGACATGGAATATTACAAAGATGAAAATATTTCGACACGTAACAATAAGACACTACGTTATA
>CM040242.1:131062809-131139843 GCA_022545495.1 Chrysanthemum lavandulifolium | reverse complement strand
TGGCGTTACTTTTGTTCTTCAAAAGAAAATTCAAAGTTTTCCATAACGCCCAAGTGTTTCAAACAAAGAGTCAAAACCAGTTTCAAAACCAATTGTTGTCTCAAAATCCCTTTAACACAAGTGATGCAAGAAGAATTTTAGATGACGTTAAAACTAGAATTGGGCAACTTCAAGAGGTTGTTAAATATAAAACCAATATTAGTACTAACAACTGGTTTTCTAGTTTTCATGAAGAAATGAAAAAGGGTTTTGAAACTGAAATTGTCACTCCGCTATATAACATTAGTGTGAGGGTAATTCATTTTAAACAAGCAATTTTGAAAGAAACAGGTGACTTTGTCAAGGACCATAATCCCTGGTAAAGAAAGCTGATGAATGTTTTGAAAACATTAAAGTTTTGAAAAATTTAAATAATTCTCTCTTCGAAGATGTTATGACTACTGATATTATGTCCATTATCTTACAAAATATTCTGTTGAAGACCATGAAAGACTCCAGTCTGAGACCTCCACAATCGTTTCAAAATATGAGAAAGCTCTTGAAAAACTTGAAAAAGAAAATGTATCATATTTTAAACAACTTGATCAAAAAACTGAGGAATGGAAGTATGACAAACTATCGTATGAGCGCGTTCCTACATGAAAGAGCGAAATGATCTTTTTAGAGCTCAGCTGGAATGTCAAAAAGGAAAGGCTGTGGATACTAAGATTGCAAAACCATTGACTGAGGAGAAAAAAAATGTTCCCAAACCGGTTTCCAAACCAAAATGTCTATTTCTCATATTCCTCCAGAAGTCAATGCGAAAAATGATTTGTCAAAACCCGTCACTCCATAGGTCTTGACCAAGCAAAAAGAAAATATTGTTGAAATAGGAAAAGTGGTTATCAAGAAACCAAAAGTTTTAGCACCTGGCCTTTTTAAGATGAGTACCACTAATGCGTTTGCCTCCAGATCTAAACCATATTGAACAACTAACATGCGTTTAAACAAGAATTCTAAAGAGATTAGGAAAGCTAAACCACTTCTCTTGATAAAAATATAAATCCTAATGAGTGTGCCTTACCTTCTATAGGTCTAGAAAGCACCTCTAGGAGCAGCAGACTACAGCCTAGGAGCAATACAAGGAACAATAGATTCTCGTCTGTCTCTAAGAGTAGTAGCCTGAATAAAGAGAAGAAAGTAGAAGAGCAACCTAGGAATTTACCGCTTTGTTATAAGAAATACATTTCATCTGAATGTAATGAACCTATGAAACTTGTTATGTCTAATGAATGTGTTGAATCTCTTTGTTTAACTTGCAAGAAATATTTAATTAATAATGTTCATGATGATTGTGTTTCTAAGAATATGAATGATAAGCTTGCTCAGAAGACCGTTTCAAAAGGAACTTATGTTAAACCAATAGAAAGACTAGTCGCATGGTTTAGGTCTCAAACTATTGATAAGAAGCATAGTTTTTCCCTTAGGAATGGTATTTGAAAACCAACAGGTAGAATGTTCACAATCAAGAATGGTCTAATGAATGCTAAACCAATATACCCAGTAGAAACCTTCTATGAGTGTTATCAAGATTTTACCTCTAACCCAAAGGAACAAAAATCAAAACAGTTTCCAAAAACATCTTCTTCTGTTCTTGGCAGGTTATCGAAATAATTCTATGGATCGTCGACTTGGGTCGCTCCAAGCACATGACCGGGAATCTGAAGCTGCTGATCAACTTCGTCTGGAAATTCATAGGAACCGTACGCTTTGGAAATGATCATGTAGCAACTATTCTGGGTTATGGAGATCTTCCATTTGGAAATTATTTGATTACACGGGTTTGCTATGTCGAAGGGTTGGGACATAATTTATTTTCAGTCAGGCAGTTTTGTGATGCAGATTTAGAGGTTGCATTTAGGAGAAATACATGCTTCGTTAGAAACTTGGATGGCAATGATTTCTTAACTGGAAACTGTGGCACAAACTTGTATGCTATCGACATTAACCAAATGGCCTCTTCATGACCAATATGTCTCATGACAAGAGCATCTAGAACAAAGTCTTGGTTGTGGCATAGAATATTATCCCGTCTCAATTTCAACAATATCAACAAACTTGCCAAAGACAACATCATCAAAGGTCTTCCCAAGTTCAAATACACCAAGGATCACTTATGTCCGTCTTGCGAACAAGGAAAAAGCAAAAAAGCATCATATAAACCTAAATTCATACCCAGTTCAGAAGCAAAGTTACATATGTTTCACATGGACTTATGTGGCCCAATGAGAGTTGAAAGCATTAATGGGAATAAGTATATTCTTGTTATCGTCGATGACTATTCAAGATATACATGGGTTAAGTTTCTAAGGTCAAAAGACGAAGCACCAGGCATCATCATCACCTTTTCGAAGCGTATTCAAGTACTTCTTCAAGCTCTAGTACGGATAGTAAGAACAAAAAACGGCACAGAATTCACAAAACAGGAGTTAAGAACTTATTTTGAAAATGTTAGAATCACACATCAGAATGGGGTAGTTGAAAGAAGAAATTGTACTTTTGTTGAAGCTGCTCGCACAATTCTAATTTAGTGCACCATTATTTTTATGGGCTGATGCTGTAGCCACTGCTTGTTTCACTCAGAACCAATCCCTAATCCATCCAAGATTCAACAAAACCTCGGCGCTTTGTGCTATCCAATGAACGACAGAGAAGATCTAGGAAAACTAAAGCTAAAGGTGATATTGCAATCTTCATTGGATACTCAGATAACTCGAGGGCATTTCGGGTGTATAACATAAGAACTAAGAATATAATGGAGACGATAAATGTGAATTTTGATGAAATTTCACATATGGCTTCTGAGAGACTCGCCCTAGAACTCGCGCTTAACCCAATGGATTCTAATCAAAACATATTAGGACCCGCACCTAACCCATAGACTTCTGGACACATCAGTTCAGGACTCGTACCTCAAAGAGCTCCATCAACTTCATTTGACAAACCTTCAGAACAAGAATGAGAGAATTTCTTCGAGTTAATGTTCGATGAATACTATGGTGAAACTTCGACAAATGCATCAAACCATCATTCCGCTGCACCCGCTTAAAACCATCAACCACCACCATTAACAGAAGATGCATTTACCACAGTCAAAATCAATGTACCAACTCCATCGACGTCATCTACATCTACTCCAACAACTCCAATTCTTGAAATCGTTCTACCAACAGTTGATGAGCAAACCCAAAATACAACATTTCAAGAAGAACCTACACATAAAAAAATGATGCAACGTTAGATGACGAAGTATTCAAAAAACTTTTTGCTAGGAAATCAGCTGAATCATCTTCAAGCTTAAAAGAACCATCTAACTCACATACGTTAAACCCCATGGTATCCTTCTACACTCAAGTGGACAAAAGACCACCCAATTGAACAAATTATTGGTGAACCTTCAAGGCCAATTCAGACGAGATGCCAACTTGCCACCGACTGCGACTTGTGTATTTACATGACTCTTGGGATCTGGTTCCAAGACCAATTGACATACGTGTCATTGATCTCAAATGGTTATGGAAGAACAAAAAGGATGAAGAAATGACTTTAATTTGCAACAAAGCTCGTCTTGTGGCCAAAGGATACAGACAGGAAGAAGGCATAGATTTTGAATAATCATTCGCTCTGGTAGCGAGACTTGAAGCAGTCAGGATTTTCTTAGCCTATGCAGCTTACAAAAACATCACGGTATATCAGATGGACATCAAGACTGTTTTCTTGAATGGAACTCTAAAAGAAGAAGTGTATGTAACTCATCCAGAAGGCTTCATAGACATGAAACATCCAAACTACGTCTACAAGCTCAAAAAGGCAATCTATGATTTAAAACAAGCTCCGAGAGCGTGGTATAACGAATTGACTTCTTTCCTAACCAAAAACAATTTCACAAAAAGAACTGTTGATCCTACCTTGTTTACTCAAAAATAAAACAATGATATTTTGATTGTTCAGATTTATGTGGACGACATCATTTTTGGGTCCACTAATCTGAATCTTTCAAAACATTTTAAAAATCTCATGAAAAGCAAATTTGAAATGTCCATGATGGGGGAACTAAAAATTTTTCTTGGTTTACAAATACATCAATCCCCTCATAGAGTTTTCATTAATCAATCTAAATATACAATTGGGTAAAGGGGAGTAATTATGCACCCTGGTAAAATATATTAACCAAAATAGTTTAAGTACAACGGATGAGAGTGAATCTCTCACCTCGGCCCGTTACATGGGCAACAAACACACACTAAAAGTGCACTAACCAAACAAATTACATAAGAAAGACATGCCAATCTTATGAACTACCAAACAACCAAATTTACTTCCTACCACGACCTAAGAGACTAACATCATACATGTCACACATATCCTCCAAGTGTCTCGGTAGATCGTGACTTGCTCAAGATAATCATCAAAATCTTCAAGATCAAAACCCCACCACCCCGAAGCCAAAAATGACGCCATAGGGTTATCTGCTCCAAAACTCATCCTCTTCACCGCCGAACAGTCACATTCCCGACTTTAGAAAACGGGTTACTTACCTTGGTAGCAGAAGAATTCACAGTCTCCGGAGGCTTAGAAGCCGCACCAATATCAATACTAGAGTCCTTCCCCCGAGAACCATCAATACCTGCTTCCTTATGGAATGGATAATAGTGATTCGGTTGGCACGCCAATGGTAACTTCATCAAAAATTGGAGCCAATTTATTTGGGAAACCTATTGATCCGAAGAAATATCGGAGTATGATTGGTTCTTTCATGTACCTTACTGCTAGTCGTCCCGATATTCAATTTGATGTTTGCTTATTAACACGGTTTCAGGCAAAGCCTACCAAACTTCACCTCAAAGAGGTTAAAAAGATCTTTCAGTACCTGAAGACATCCATTCACATGGGACTTTGGTATCCAAAAGAATCCAGATTTGATCTAATATCCTTTTCAGATGCGAACCACGCAGGTGATCAAGTTTCAGCAAAAAGTACATCAGGAGGAGCACAATTTTTGGGTGAAAATTTAGTAAGCTGGTCTTCAAGGAAACAAGATTGTACTGCACTTTCAATCGCAGAAGCCAAGTATGTGTATCTATCTGCGTGTTGTGCTTATGTTCTATGGATGAGGACAAAACTCACATATTATGGCTTAACTTTCGATAAAATACCTATGTATTGTGACTCGAAAAGTGCCTTAGCCATCTCGTATAATCCGGTACATCACTCAAAGACCAAACATATCAGAGTCCTCTATCACTTCATCAAAGAGCATGTAGAAGAGGGTATTGTTGAATTATTTTTCTTGAAGACGGATTACCAACTCGCCGATCTATTTACTAAAGCTCATCCAAAAGAATTGTTTGACGATTTAGTTCGACGAATTGGAATGCGAAGCTATAACACCCCGTAAAATTTCAAACAAAATTAAAAAAAAAAATCAATAAACTATTGAAATTTTGTTACTAAATTTCGTTCATGGATTTTTCCGAACCTATTTGAATCGAAAACGATAGATTTTCTCGTAAAACATAAAAACCGACACTCAATTAGTTATGACAATAATTAAATAAACTCATGTTCGAGTTCATATTAATGTTTTTATATCACTTTTATAAAAACACACTTAAAAATATGTTTTACACGTTAACGATTTACAACGTGCAAACAAAACATCTCGACTCACACTCTTTTCTATCTTTAATTGTGTCTATCTTTAATTGTGTCGCGACCTTTTTGCAACCAACTACAATAAACACTAACGTGTACATTTTAGTTTATGTACACATTTGATTTTTGGACAAATTCCATTCGGTTTGCAAAATAAAAACACAACACATGACATTATTATATCATGCAAACAAGTTATTAAATATTAAAAAGAACCATGCTTGACTCCATCTTTTTCTTCTTGTTCGGTTGACAAACACAACACAAGCCACTTCAACAAGCAACAAGAGGGACAAGTCTTTTCATGTCTCCCCATGCCATTACTAGCTACTTAATATTATAATCACAAGGCCATTTATCCTTTTCCTTATCTCATGGCATGCGTCTGCCAAATCAAACCAAAACACTAACATCTTTATCAAATTGGTTTGACAAAGGACCCTTGCATTTAATGCTTTGAAACTCTAACAAGCAACATTTGACTTGTTATTTCCCTCTTGACCCGCTGCAAAACCAAACCATGCGCCACCCTATAATAATATTTTCCTGCATCTAGCTAATCTAATACATTAAAACAACTAATATAATCCATATTCTTGATTCAATATAAAGGAGACCATGTGCTAGCTTCATCTCAATCTCATTACAAATTCACTTCAAGTTTATTCAAAAACACATTTACAACACTCAAAAACACAAACACTCTCACTTCTTCATTGTTGAGCAACAAGGGAAAAGAGAAAGAGCTTGGGTAGTATATTAGTCTTGGTCTTGCATCCTCTTCGACATAGCACTCGACCTCAACCCACTATAAGAAACATCACACACCAACCCTTCCATTTCTCCTTTTTATATGAGCCTCGGTTGAGCTAAAACACGCACACTTAAACATTCATACAAAGTAAAGGAAAGGTTGGTGGAAGCTAAAGATATCAAGTTTAAAATTTGGGAAAAACAAAGCGGGGTTTAGTATTTTGGATGCAAAAGGAGTATCGGATTTCATTTTTAAGTTACAAGCGGGTTATAGTCCTTGGTCTTCGTTCACATTCTCAACCGCATCTTCCTCACCGCCATCTTGGTGTCGTAAGTCTTTTTAAACCCATTTCGATACGTAGCATAGTTTCATTGTTAAGTTCCTTTAAAATTTTTATTTCGTATGAACACTTTAAAACTTCTAAACTCGTTTTTCATGACACACACGAACCTAAACAAACGTAATGTATCGTAAAAGCTTGTGTGGTTTAAGGATCTAACCAAAATAAACCATTGTTAGTATGCATGACATATTTGAAAACGCAAAATGATAAAAAGAAGCACTAAAGAAAAGATAAAACTTAAGTTCATCAAGTCCTTTATGGAGATAAAGGTGGTAAATCAGTTTTGAGAAGAAAGAAATACAAGCATTACAACTCTTGCATACAAAACACATCTCGTAATGCACCGAGTTAATTATAACCAAATTACTGCATTGAAAACCCGTTAAATGTATTCAAAGTACATAAGTAAAGCAAGAAAAATCTTTGGCTCAGTTGGGAGGGGCGTCTTTCTTTGTTCAAGAGGTTGCTAGTTCGAATCCTGCCCATGGCAGATTCATTTTTATTTTGATTAGTTATTTTACAAGTTTCGCATTTTGGCACCCTTAGCCCCTCAACTTCAAATCCCTTACCATATTTCTTTAAAGTCTTAAAAGCTTGTAACTTATATATGTTTATTTACAACTATAGTCCCTTAACTTCAAACCAACTAACAATTTTCTTAGAAACTTTTATATGTTTTGAAACTTATAATAATTCTTACAACTTCACCCTAAAACTTTTACAAGCTTGAAGAACTTATACATTTTATCACTTTTTCATTTAAGTAAATATATTTAACACATATTTTATTCGACGATCACATTTGCATAAACTAGAAATATTATACTTTTCCAAGTATAATATTTTCCCACAACTCCGATAAATATATATTGTATATATATTTATACTTTTCAAAACTAAACAAAATTTAATAAATACAAGTTGATTTGTAATTATTTCCATTTCAATAAATATACTCGAGCCAACTCCTATACGAAAGTTTCGCAAACTTTTCCACTCACTTTTTCCAAGAGCCAATACTCGAGAAATAATTTTCACAAACTACATCTTATATATGTCGATAACGTCCACATAAGCTACACAAACACATCAGAAAATATTGGAAAATATTTATTGTTGAGCTATAAGCATATCGGGAACTCAAACATATGAAAACCTTTAGTGTTTAAACTTTAAGCAATACCACACAAGTTATGACGATACGAGTGTCTCACAACTAAATCATTTTTCAAACATTACCATTTAGGGTCGTAAACGGAATATATTATCTAAGACTTGCCATATTATATCTAGGTTTCGTGTTGAAGCCGTTGTTATATCATACTTGCTATTGTTGTGCATTTCCTACCGTATCACTAAGGTGAGTTCATAGCCCCACTTTTACTCTTTTAACTGTTTTATAAACTCTTTGGGGGAAATACATGCTAAAAACTAGAACACAAGTCTTTTCTTAAAAGGTATACTTGCCTGATTATTATTATTATAGCCCTAAGTTTCCTGCCAAAAGTCCCCTTCATCATGAACCATTAATCACTTGCAAGTGAACGCAAATATTATGGATAGTACTATGGGAATTGACGACCCCGACTCGGTTATCGGAAATAACCGAGGCGCACCATATTTGGTTATCTATGGAATTGGCAATTTCATCTAGGGGCAATTTTATTACTTACACCAATAATTAGGTGTATGCAGTTAGTATTGGTGTCATGAGCTTAGTGCATAATAATAATAATCTCTGTTTTCTATAGTAACTGTCTTCGAAGCAATTATCATCTTTAACTTATGTTCAACTATTTACTAAACCTATGAATATCACTCAACCGTTGTGTTGATCTTTTTAAGCATGTTTATCTCAGGTATTAAAATGGCGATAGCTAACTTTGGAGGCGCTTGGGCATTGGCATGGCATGGTCATAGATGACTCTGATTTACTTAGAGGGACCACATTTTGTTAATGAGCCATTTTTCCGCAACAATTCAACTTTTGTAAACTTTGTTTTACTACAATAAATGAAATATTCTACGAAAAAGCTATTATTTTTCACTTGTGTTATGATCTAACTGAGTAGCATCCCAAAAACTTTTTCTTCCACTGCAAACCATTTTTTGGGGATGTTACAGATTGGTATCAGAGACTTGGTTATAGAGAACTAGGAAAAAATTCAAAAACCTAGACTATAACCACTTTTACAAAAACTTAACTCTATGACCGACACATGCCTGCCTGCCAAGCTGATTGCCTCACTTATGACTCGTTGAAGTCATCTTTGATAAGATATGTGTTTTATTACTGCCAACTTAGTCTCACTATTAGCTAGGATTGCCTTACTTATACGTATGTTTACGTATCACTGGACTACGCCTTCTCCCCCACATAAATGAAATATTTGTTCAATCTTTCATACCAAACTTTAAAGACGTAAGGACATGTTACTGGTATAACTAAGCTAAGCATTGCAAGATTCATTGAACCTCGGGTGAATATAGACTAATCACCTATATTCAACCAGGGACAGTGGGACATAGACTGATCACCTATGTCCGACTCAAAGGTGAATGTTGCAATACTGAAAGTAGTTATAATAGTGTTATGTCCACTTGACCACCTAATTGACTTCAAAAAGATTAAAATTTTCATCATAAGAGTTATAAAAGTTTACTTCTACACATCACACACTAACGTCACAACATTTTCTCACTACGATGCTTTTCTCCTAAGTGGAACGCCTTTCTCATTACTACCTATCTAAACCGACCATTTTACACTACTACCTTACGCCTCCGCGTCTACATCTTACTAGCAACGTGCATGGAGATTTGCCAAGCAGATGATGCACACTACCACTTCACGCAAGGACACCACAATGATCCATGTTGAAATGGACCATTTTACGCTACCACTTCGCACCCACCGTGCCTACGTTATGTATGAGATTTGCTGAGCAGATAATACATAACCAGCAAAAACATTGCGTAATGCGAGTTAATGATTATAAGTACCATTTAGACTTGCTTAGCACATTACGCGCGACTAACTAAAATTTTATTTACCGCACGACATTACTCTATGTTTAGATTATATTTTTGGGTCGCTACAATACCATGTCTTATGTTTCCCATCCCATCGACTTATCGTCTTCATTACGGAATCATTAAACCTCTATTACTAGAACATTGCAACCCACGTCTTCATAACCCCATCCTATCATTATTCTCTCATACCTTGAGATCGAAGTTGTCTCGTCATCCAAGATTGTAACAGTGTCACATCCACCTCAAAACTCGTACCTAATCGATGAACCGGATTACATCTCTATCCGTTCTAGGAACAACACACCCCGACGTCTACAAAAGGAATCCCCTCGCTAAACATAAATAATAAACGAACGACTAAAAAGATCTAAAAACATACCAAGAGTTAGCTTGCAACTCAAGCCACTTTTTCTGAGAACGAACCCCTAATCTTCCACTCATCCCTTTTGAAACACCAACTGTCTGTCCTACTACCTTCTTATGAAATAATAAACTTCATCGTTATCTAACGCAAACTGCTTTCAACTATTTTACCGACCATTTCATGGTCATTTTACAAAAGATCTTACTCCTGTGCCATTAAACCAAAAATTTATGACTTTAATAATACTTTATAAACAATGACCTTACTGATACTTTGCAAACTATTTTCTCATAGTATGATAAACCGATTGATTTACTACTATTTTATGAAACAACAAACAATTACGATATCAATTTGTAAACTATATTACAAATTTTTCCTACAAGTTATATTACGATCTTATAAACTATTTTACCCTTTTAGTGAGCTGCTTTAGCCATTGCCTGATCTAAAAACCATTAAACTACGTTACTCTCACAAACTGTTCGTCTTTACTTTACTGACTATTTCATTACCTCCCTATAAACCACCTTGATATTAATTGAACTACGAAATTTTCTACTATTTGACCCAAAAAAAAAAAAAAAAAAAAAAAAAAAATCTTATAAGCTACTTTTACAAATTATTTCAAAAGTTATTTTATAACCTGATTTGTTGTCTTACCAAGAGTTCACAATAATTTGACTGCGACTTCACTACTGTTCTATAAATGACAAATCCTTCTTCTATTACCTTATGAGCTATTTTAAAATCATTTTACAAGTTACTCATTTAAACCAAGTTGATACTTTAATACCAAACCCCAAACTACGACTTATTATTAATTTGTAAATGATAAGAATATTTTCTTCTTACTCAATAAAGTGGTTCTACAAACCTTTCCATAAACCTTACTGCAATTTCCTTATAAAACTATTTACTCCCTTGAAAAGCTTTATAGAATAACCGATATTTTCTTTTGAAAATAAACCAAATTTTCAGAGTAAAAATAAGCGCTTTATTTTGAAAATAATAAATAAACATTTTAATGAGAAATGCTTGGAAACAAAACTGATTCATCATCTACAAAAGCTAAGGTATTTGAAGCTATTTGAAATTGCGAAACGACTTTTGAATTCACATAAAAACCTCCAACTTGGAACCGACTCCATGTTGTCGCCTAAAACCTTATTTAACAAGTTTTCATCACAAAAGCTAAGACTCAACAACTTTCTTTACATACATCAAGTTCTCTTTAAAATTTTAAAGACTCTATATTTTTCTTATACCGTTGAAATTCGAGAAGCATAACCCGGACAACTAAACTCTACCCATAAACATTTAAAACTTATGAAAACATACATACCCAACCACATCTTCTTGTATTTTGTTAGGAATTAGAAATTCCAGGTATTAAAGAGTCGGTCACCTCAAGTATATGTAATCAATAGAAAGCTCGTAGTCGTAGTTCTTTTAAGTTAAGTAGTATTTAGTTAAGTAACACCGTGGAGGACGGACGAGTCTTTACCCATCTGTATGCCCGATCCACACCCGATGTGTGGCGTTTATGTAAGACTATAAATACTCTCTACCTCCTAAGGTAGAGAGTTGGAGCTCATAATAATATCTTTCACTTTCTCTCACTAAGTTCCTAAACCTCTAACTTTCTCTCTAGAATTCCATTCATACGCCACTTTGTGTTATGGTTTGATGTGTATGTGAAAACTAATATTCTACAATTGGTATCAAGAGCCATGGTTAGATCATATCTTGCACATCTTTGGATTTTTAGTGGTTTTAGGTGGTTTTGAGTTTGAAAAGTTTAGTGGTTTGTGCATCATTTGGTTGATTTCTTGTGTTAAAGCTTGGATTTTGTTAGTACTTTTATGTTTAGAATCATCACAAGTGTTTAGGTTTTCATTTGGTAGCTTGAATCATCTTGGTTGGGTTGTTTTGGATTGAAAAGTGATGTTTATGTGGTTTTTCTTGCTAGCGACTTGATATACGGATCTCTTTCTTCGTAGCGACTTGCTTCACTATTTTGTAGCGAGTTACGCTTTGGAGCTTGCGACTTAGACCTAGCGATTAACAAGACAAGTAGTGGACTCTCCACTACGGGTAGCGACAGTGGTAGCGACTTGGTCTCAGAGCGAGTTGATCTTTAGCGACTTGAATCTTTAGCGACTTGAGTAGCTAATTGTCGCCAAAATTTTGCTAGCGACTTGAGGCTTAGCGAGTTACTACTTAGCGACTTGCATTTGTCTAGCGACTTGGGACTTTAGCGACTTGGGGTGTAGCGAATTAGGTGTTAGCGACTTGGTGCATTATCTTCTAGCGACTTGGGTGATTGTTTACGGTTTTCTCTTGATTTAGTAAAATCCGTGAAAGAATCTATTTCCGGTTTAATCATAGAGTTATAAAATCCGTATAATCTGTTAAAATGTCTACCAATGTTCCTACTATCATCTCCACTGTTGCCGAGGATGTTCAAGCAATGGTTCGGATACTCGTCCACCCATGCTTGACAGAATCGACTACGATTCTTGGGCTCAACGAATCGATTGTACTGCCTTGGAAAGGAAAATGGTGTCAACATTCTCAAATCCATTGATGAAGGACCGTATCGAGTTGAGGCGACTAGAGATATACTTGATACTAATGAAGATGGAACTCCTATTTACGGAATGGACGGACCTAAAATGTATGATGAGCTTGATGATAAGGAGAAAAGAGATTCGATGCGATATCGGGGCTTCTAACATTGTTCTTCAAGGTCTCCTAAAGACATCTACAAGTTGATCAATCACAACACCAAGCAAAGGCGGTATGGGATAATGTTAAGATGCTTCTCTCGGGTTCGAATTAACTATGGAAGACAGAGAATCACAACTCTATGACGAATTTGAACACTTCAAGATGAAACCGGATGAGAGTGTCTATGAGTACTATGTAAGATTTCATAAGTTGGTGAATGATATGAGGAACATCGAATGACTATGCCTAACATTCATTTGAACTCAAAATTTGTGAACAACATGAATCCCGAATGGCACAAGTTTGTCACCTCTGTGAAGCTCACTAAAGGATTGAAGAATACAAACTATGAGCAACTCTATGCCTTCCTCCTTGAGAATGAGAGACATGCTATGTTTGAAAAATGATTCTTAATCGGTTTAAAACCAACCGAGGAGAGTCAAGCTCGTCAATGACTCAACCGCCTTCTACTCAAACATCGGAATCACAACCAAAGCCTCACAAGCCATACCCTTAGGTAATGGTAATCACAAACTCATTCACGATCCTATGTTCAAACAAGGCGATCTTTGATGCACACGTGGGCAACTTCATTAATCAACTAGCTCTTCCGATTAGTCAAAACATGAATTCTCTCCACAAACCAACAACAACCTCGTAACAACATCTAACCCACACAATCAAGCTCTTTGTTAAAGATGGGAGGATCGTGGTGCAACCAGATTCGGAAAGAACGGTATGATCGGGGAAGAGGTGGGTGGTAGAGGTTATGTTGGTAATCGAATCGAGGAAGGAATGGTAATCAAGGTCAAGCTAAGCCGATCAAATGTTATAACTGTGGTGGTGAGGACACATTGCAAGGAACGCACATCTCCAAAGCGTCCACGAATCTCGATTACTTGGAGATAAGATGCTACTTGTACAAGCTCGGGATAATGGTGCCGCTTTGGATGAAGAGGAATTGTTGTTTCGGTGAGGCAATGCCAAGACCTATGATGCGGATGTGGATGAGCGACCTATTCGGAGATAGGTCACAATCATCGAATGCCTTTCAAGTCGCCGATTGTGATGCATACGACTACGATGTGGATGATGGACCTCTGCACACACAGCTTTTATGGCTAGCATTTCTCCAATGGTTTCTCCCAAGGTCTCTTCTTCACCACAAGGTGGCCTATCCAAAGACAAACTCATCTCGAGGTATTAAAACTATCGATGATCTTTGATGTGCAATGATGCATGACAAAGTACAATCAATGAAACTATTGAATCAAATGTTGAAAATATGGGTAATATCGATATTGTCTCATATGATCAATATGTGAAACAAAGTGAAAGTGAAGTTGTACCAAGTGATGCATCTTCTGCGATCAACAATGACTATGTTTTTATGAATACACCGCATGTGCCCCGATGATTCGTAATTTCGAACTAAATGCCTATAAAGAACGTGTTGCTATTTATGAACAACGTGCAAAGTTTGAGTTGACCACTCGTGAGCGGAAATGGATGACCAAGTGCGTCTGGGTCATTAGAAAAAGTAATTTTAGAGAAGAAGTATTAAAACAAGAGCTAAATTCCTTGCAAGAAAAGCTTTCTAAAGCGCAAGCAAAAACAAGAACTTCAAGAAAATGTGAAAATGCTTAAGCAAGAATTTAATGCAAAGGAATCAAAACTCTTGAAAGATTTTCTAATCTGAAAACTTTGAAAAACAAACTTGAAAACAAGTTGTACATACAAGGAGCACCATTCGATTGCTCACATGATCACTAAGCATAGGGTCTTAAGCGATAAGCATAGCATTCCCTTGTTAAGGAACCAAATCCAGAGGTCACTAAAGGGCTAGAAATGCTCATAAGGTTCTTTATGATGGCAATGAAATCCTTAAACCTAGACGAAGCCTAGTTGCATTGAGTGCACCGAGGAAGATAAGAAATCGATGAAGTCACTAGGAAAAGATGAACAAGAAATTAGATGATCCTAAATGTAGAGAAGAAAATAAAGATCACACCCCATGATTACAAGAAGGAAAACTGGATTTCCTTGAACATGTTTAAGCCTCGGACATTGTTGACTCCGAACAAGTCTTACGGAAAATGGATTTAGATAAGCGAAAATGAAAATATTGTTGAAACAAACCCTCCCTTTGGAAAATGCCTAGAGCGATTGTGTATCCCCTAATACACCAATGCATCTTGTTCCTAGAACAATTGCCACTAAAAGCAAGACCTTAATTAGCCAATATGTTATATTTCAACTATTTGTTGATTTTGAGAAAACTTGCAAGAAAAGGATCACACCCACGGTATAACGGAAGGAGAAAGGGGTTTTGAGCAAATGAAAGAATGTTATTTAACCGAGGTCATGCCTTTCTTTAAACTTCTAAAAGATCACTTTGAGAATAGAAACCGATATTAAGGGAATGGAAAAGGAATTTGATGCAATGATAGTTGAAGTTAGTGACTATGAGCGAGCACTAAAATATAATGAGATTGAGAGGAAGAACTTGCATACACTAAATGAGAACACGATTTACGAATGTATTGCTCAAGATGTGTTTTCATCGCTACAAATTGTTCCATTAATGCTTCCAAATTTCATGAATTATCGGTTGCCACGAAAGTCTCCCATGATCGTGTCATTGAGCTTGAAAAACTAATTACGAACTAAGCGAGAAAATTGAACCGGATGATCACGACAATTTGGTTAAACATTTTCTAAACTAGAAGTTGAGCATTTTAATTTACAACTAAAATATCAACATCTTAAAGAAAATGTCAAAACTTCAAATATCAAGACATCCTCGGATGCTCCGAGTTTGATGCGATTTTCAAATTAACAAACGTGATGAGCGATTCAAGCTCGGTGCAACACGATCGAGAAAGTTGAAAGCCCAAATCTCTCAATTAAAGGGTCTAACGAACAATATGACAGGCTCCCAAATGCCTCCTCCTTTAGATTCTCGAAATTCTCAAGCGTTTCATCTTCAAAACCTAGTAAATGCATTACAAAAGGAAAGCGAAAGTTTTCTAGAAGAAAATGAAAAGGTTAAGCGTCATTTCAATGAGTTATTTGAATCAATAAAGGTCACTCGTAACAAAAATAACGAACAAATAGCCTCATTGCAAAAGGAAATTGAGAATCGAAGAGTCGGGTAAAAGGAAAATGCCAATGACCAATGGGGAGAATGGTGTATCAAAGGTTCACTCTTGTAATAAATATGCTTTATGCATGACATATGTCCCTCCTCATCTAAGGAACAACAAACTTCTGTTCAAACATACTTCTCATCCCTTAAGGATTGCCTAGAATGTCTGCGTGAGATTGTTGAAGAGGATAAGTTAGAGAAACCTCATGATAATGCAATTGGACTATCATGCTTATATGCCAAACGATCTCAAGAAATCTTAGAATGCTTGATCACAATATGCCCAAAGTCATTAGGTAAGAGAGTTAATCCTTTGATTCCATGCTCGATGCCTAATGCCAAGTATGATATTCATTCGATTCCCAATGTTTTGAATGTGAACCGTAGTGTGCCTTTAAGTAGTTCAGATTCCAGATCTAACAATGCTAAGAAAGAGAACTCAAGTGTGCCTTCTAGGAGTACAAATCTAAGTACTTCTAGTTTTAAGAAAGTGAACCTTAATGTACTGCATGTAGTTCGGATCCCACATCTAAGCAGTGATGCAAAGAGTAGTTAAACCAACTAATGTTCCCATTCCTCTACAGAGTGTCGGTGACACTAAAGGGAGCGGGTCAAAGTCTCAAGACAATACAAGGAATGATAGGACCTCGCAAGCTAAGAATGTGCCTTTGGAAAAGAGTAGAAGAACAATCTAGGAACTTTAAGTTTGAACCGAATAAAGCGAATCGTGTTGATTCTAGTATTTGCCATAGGCGTCTTGTAATTAATTCAATTACGATACTATTTGCAAACCTTGTATTGATGTCTGCTTGAATTTCGCTTCTAATCATGAATGTGGTGTTAATGTTACGCCTAATGATGTTAATTGTCCATTAATATTGTTAATGCTAAAATTCATGCTAAGAAGGCTAAAAGGCAAAACGAAGAAAGTTAGAAAACAAGGAAACCCAGGGAAGAACATTCAATAAAATAGGCTATTATTGGATACCGTTGGTCATAAGACTAATCGAGATAATGCCCACTAGAAAATGGATGCCTCTTGGTAGAACTATTCCCTTAAGAAGTGAGCACAATGTGAGCAGGGGCTATCTGAGACACTAGTCTTGCATCTATTCACAATGATTCCATTGCCTCATTTTACGATATAAATGCTTCTATTTCGATGTGGGTGTTCCAACCATTGTTACTAACCAAATGGAACCCATTCTTGCATGGGGATCCCAATTATCGATTATCCATTCTTGTCGTGTTCAAGCGCATATCGTTCAAATCGTTACGTGGTACTGGACTTAGGTGTTCCAAGCATATGATGGCGACCGGTCACGGCTCATGAACTTCGTGAGCAAATTCATCGGACTGTTAGACTCGGGAATGATCATTTTGGTGCTATTATGGGTTATGGAGACTATGTTGTTGGCAAAGTGTGATCTCCGAGTTTACTATGTAGAAGGTCTTGGTCACAACTTTGTTCTCTGTTGGTCAATTCGTGATTCGATCTAAAGTAGCCTTGAGAAAAGCATACCGCTTGTTAGAGAACTTGATGGTAAGGAACTTTTAAGAGGTTCACGTGGTTCAAATCTATACACCATATCTATCGAAGATATGATGAAGTCTTCTCCAATTTGCTTCTTGTCAAAGGCCTCTAAAACAAAGTCATGGTTATGGCATCGTCGTCTCAATCACTTGAACTTGGTACCATTAATGATCTCTCGAAAGGACTTAGTTGTAGGTTTACCTAGACTCAAGTATGAAAAGGATCATCTTTGTTCAACATGTCAATTGGGAAAAAGCAAGAAGTATGCCCATAAACCCAAACCTACTAACTCATCACGAAGTTCTTCATATGATTCATATGGATTTATGTGGACCAATGAGGGTGCGAGAATATATTTGGGAAGAAATATGTGTTAGTTGTGGTTGATGATTACTCTAGATTCACACGGTCAAGTTCTTAAGGACAAAGGATGAAACTCGATATCATCATCAAACTCATCAAGCAACCGCGAGTTCGACTTAACAAAACCGTCGAGTATCGAGCAGACAATGGGCCCGAGTTTGTCAACAAACAACTTAGTGAATTCTATGAAAGCGCCGGAATCGACCATCAAAGAAGTGTTCCACGAACTCCTCAGCGAGCGGTGTAGTTGAAAGACAAAATCGAACTCTTGAATCTTGATTTACTCAAAGGTTCCAATGTTTTTACGGGTGAAGCAATTGCAACTGCATGCTACACAAAAATCATTCCACGATTCACATTGTTCATGGAAAAACTCCATATGAACTTGTCCACAACAAAAACCTAATCTCTAGTTCATTCGTGTGTTTGGTGCATTGTGTTATCCAACT
Organism: Chrysanthemum lavandulifolium; assembly: GCA_022545495.1. Classification (NCBI taxonomy): domain Eukaryota; kingdom Viridiplantae; phylum Streptophyta; class Magnoliopsida; order Asterales; family Asteraceae; genus Chrysanthemum; species Chrysanthemum lavandulifolium. The sequence continues at coordinate 131,121,425 of CM040242.1, read as the reverse complement.
AATGAGGTCAAGACTTAGGCAAACTTAGGGCTAAAGTGACATTGGAGTATTTGTAGGATATGCACCAAACAAAAGGGATACCGAATCTACAACAAAAGAACCCGAAATATCATGGAAACAATTCACGTTCGTTTGATGGTGACCGGTCAAATGGCTCTGGACACTCCAGTTCGGGACCAGCTCAAAACAGTCCCATTGGTTCATCCTTGTTCCAAACTCCTCTCAAGAAACTCCATATGTACCTCCATCCGAAGATGATTTAAAGAAACTCACGATCATCCACTAGACAACATCATTGGAAATCCTCTCGTCCTGTATCAACACGGAAACAACTTGCAACCGATGCCTTATGGTGCTTCTTCAACTCCGTACTCTCAAAGATCGAACCAAAGGATGTTAAAGCGCCATGAGCGAAGATCTGGTTCAATGCTATGCAAGATGAAATTCATGAGTTTGATCGACTTGATGTATGGGAGTTAGTACCGCTCGAATGTGCCATGATTATTGCTCTAAAATGGATCTTCAAAGTGAAACTAGATGAGCATGGTGATGTATTGAAGAACAAGGCTCGATTAGTTGCTAAAGGATACCGTCAAGAGGAGGGTATTGACTTTGAAGAATCTTTTGCTCCAGTTGCTCGAATCGAGGGAATCGAATCTTGTCGGCTAATGATGCTAGTAAGAACATGGTAGTCTATCGATGGATGTGAAGACGGCATTTACGAGCGGAGATCTTAAAGAAGTTGTCTATGTCGACCAACCCGAAGGATTTGTGAATCAAGAGCATCCTACTCACGTTTATCGTTTGAAGAAGGCTCTTTACGGTTTAAAGCAAGCTCCAAGGGTATGGTATGATACACATCAAAGTTTCTTCTATCTACGGATTTAGCAAAGGAGCGTTGATCCAACATTGTTCACCGAAAGTCCGCAAACATTTAATTCATGTTCAAATTTATGTTGATGATATTATTTTGCCTCGGCAGGACCCAATGGAATGTGATCGTTTTCAAATGAAATGAGTTCAAAATTTCAAATGTCAATGATGGGACAAATGTCATTTTCTTGGGATTACAAATTTCTCAAAGTCCGGAGGCATTTTCATAAATCAATCTAAATATGCAATGAGATCTTAAAGAAATTTGGATTTGATTCAAGTGACCTGTTGACACCCCATGATTGATCGAACCAAACTAGATGAGGACCACTCGGGGATCATGATTGACCAAACGAAATATCGTAGTATGATTGGATCCCCGATGTACCTCAACGCTAGTAGACCGACATCTTGTTCATTGTTTGCATGTGTGCTAGATACCGTGCTAAGCCTACTAAAAAGCACCTTGAAGCGGTTAAGCGGGTTTTCGGTATCTCCAAGGAACCATCAATATGGGTCTTTGGTACCAAGGACACCGGTATGTCACTAACGACCTATGCGAGATCTTGATCATGCGGTGTCAAGATACTCGTCAAGTACATCCGGAGGTGCTCGGTTTTGGGTGATAAGCTTGTGAGTTGGTCCTCAAAGAAGCAAATGAGTACTTCTATCTCCTCTCAGAGGTGAATACATAGCCATATCATCTGTTGTGCTCAAATCCTATGGATGAGATCTCAATTATCGACTATGGCTTTGAATTCAACAAAATCCTCTGTCTCGTGATAATAAAAGTGCTATTGCCCTCTAATGCAACAATGTTCAACACTCAAGAGCAAAGCATATCGACATTCGACATCATTTCATCGGGGAACAAGTGGAAAAGGTGTGGTGGAACTCTATTTTGTGAGGTCTCGAATATCGGTTAGCGACATCTTCACCAAAGCTCTTCCTAGAGAACGTTTTGAGTTTATTCTTCCACGTCTTGGCTTGAAAAGCCTTCAACCAGAAACACTCAAACGTCTTTAGGAGGAAGACGAGGAGTAAAGGTCTATCTTCATCTATCTCTTGTATATATCTATTCGAAAAACAAAATACAAAATTATAAAACCTTCAAAAATCAAATAGAAAATTATAAAACATTCAAAATCCATAAAAATTTGAAAAATCTTGAAAAAAAATTTCAAAAATATTGTCCTTTTTGTCATGTTTTCCTCGATTCGATAATATCTACGGTCTTTGAGATGTCATTCAAAGAATGACACGGGACTTTAGATGTTGTTCGAATGTTAAAAAAAAAAAAAAAAAAAAAAAAAATTGAGAGAAAGAGAAACAATGGTTTATTGTCATTTTCAGGCAATAACCCGGTTTTAAAAGATAGAACGAGCCATGTTTTATCATGCTTTCAAAATTCCATGCTCGATTCTATAAACATTTATCTGCTTGAAAACTAAATGCTTTGAAAAATAACTCGGTCTCTATTTTTGATAATCATCGAGACTTATTTGTCAAAATCTCTCTCTCTTTTTTTTTGGGTAAAGGGTTTTACCGGTAAATATATAACCAAAAATAATGTTAAGTACAAATGGAATGTGGTCAAGTACCACATTAACCTCAAGCAAAGCTCGATAAACTAGTGTTTATGACATGCCATAAACACAAAGGAACTAGCTATAGTACATCACCTAACTAGTCATAAACAAGTAAAAACTTGTAACAAGCGAGCATCCCGCATCCGACCAATCCACCAAGGGAGCAAGTAAACCCGAGAAGTCGCCTCCTTAAAACCCTTTCCAAGAAAAACCCAAAGGAAAAACCTTGGAGTAGGAAAAAGAGTACAACCCTTACCGCACTCCTCTTGGTGAGAAATACAAATACTTGGAATCTTCCATTTATCAAGGATCAAACGAGACCGCGAGGTTAGCTTCTTGAACTTGAAAGTAACCGACTTCAACCGAATAGTAGAGACAATGATGCTAACCACTTGACAGAACAATAGACTTCTTTCTTTGAAAATCCTAGTATTGCGTTCCATCCGGATAAAGTATGTAGTAGTCATGAGCAAGAATCAGAAATGATGCTACCAACCGATCGCCCATTAGATATAGGAATAAGAACCGTAATAATACTCTCCAAAGAAGGCGGGATCCCATCCATGCGGATAAAACCGGACCTTAAGCCAAACACATAGAAATCGGCACTCAAAAATAAATGAGAATGAGAATCCGAACCAATTCACAAAGAGGGCATCTAAGCGAATCCAAATCAACATTAGGACCAACATCCCATTGTCGCATCCTATCTTGAGTCTTGACACGCTTAATAGCAAGCCACAAATGTATTGCATGCCTCGGGATACAATGCGAGAACCAAGGAACATTACACCACCAACCACATCGCCCTAAGGCGCACGAGTCCCATGCACCAAACCGAAAAATCACCAAAATTACCATCCAATTTACGCCATAATAAACCATCGACATTATCATTAAGAATAGGAACCGTATTGCACTAACAATGGAAAGCGAGATAACCAATCCACCGCCATCGCCAAACACCATTAGCAATCGGATCACAAACCGAATTAGATAAATTAAAACACCTCCGCAATATCTCTATTGGTAAGCAAATCACAAATAGGGCTTATCGCACACCACCTATCAAACCAAACAGATGTGTCCTTTCTATTATTAATCTTATGCCAAATAAAGGAACGAATCTTAGGTCGAATCATAAGAAGCTTGCGCCATCCCCAGCTAACATCCCCCAAACATGGGACATCCCAAAAGCTTCTCCCACGAAGTTTATAAGAATGAATCCATTGAACCCATAACGATTCTTTATGTGTCAAAATACTCCAAATATGCGTAGTCATGAGAGCAATATTAAAATCCTCCAAACGTCGAATACCAAGACCACCTTCTCGCTTTGGCTTACAAACAGAATCCCAAGCAACCTTAGCTTTTCCCTTTTTCATTTCTCCTTGAGACCAAAGAAAGCCCCTCATAACCTGCTCTAACTCTTGTATAATGCGAGTAGGAAGAATAAAGACTGAAGCCCAATACAAATGCATAGATGATAAAACAGACCTCACCAACTGAAGCCTACCCGTAAGAGATAGAAAATTATTACGCCAATCATTTACACGACCCTCCAACTTTTCAACCAGCACTTTACAATCCCTATAAAGAAGTCTCGAAGATATAAGGGGAACCCCAAGATACAGACAGGAGAGAGCCTTACGCAAATGGCATAGACGGAGAATAGCGACTTTAATAGCATTAGGCACATTACAAAGAAAGTCAGACTTTTGGGATACTTGGGACAAGACCGAAAAGTTCTTGAAGTCCTCAAAGCACGCATAATGACATTAATGAAATCTCGATGGCCTCTAGCAAACAAGAAGAGGTCATCGCAAAACAAAGGTTAATAATTTTTGTTGATCACACAAATGATGAAACTGAAAATCCACAGCATTAGAAACCTTTGTCTGCAATATAAGCGTTAAAAATTCCATAACCAGAGTAAACAAATCAGGAGATAACGGGTCACCTTGTCGAAGTCCCCGCTTACCTTTAAACCAGCCATGAAGATCCCCATTAATACATATAGAATAAGATGTAGATGAGATACATTCCATAATCCAATCAACCATTTTAACGTGAAAACCAAAACCAATCGGGATGGCTTTAAGAAAAGCCCAATCAACCGTATCATCGCCTACGAATATCAACCTTAAAAGCACATCTAGGAGGACCTCTCCCTCTATGATAATTCCGCATAAGCTCTTGGGTAAGTAATATGTTATCAGATATACGACGACCAGGAACAAAAGCAGATTGATTAATACTAACCAACTGACCAAGACCCTCTTTAATACGATTAGCAAGGATTTTGCTAATGCATTTATACATGACATTGCAGCAAGAAATAGGTCTATAGTCATTAATCTTAGACGGAGTAGAGACTTTAGGAATCAACGATATAATGGTATGATTAATCTCCTTAAGAAGCTTACCATTCATAAAGAAATCCCGAACAGCAGAAATAACCTCAGCACCCACAATATCCCATGCTTTTTTAAAGAAAGCAGCCGTGTACCCATCTGGACCAGGAGCTTTATCATCCCCCATAGAAAATATAGCCTCCTTTATCTCCGCATCCATGACATGACGAACCATCGAATTAGCCAATTGGTGTGGAAGAACATTAGAAAAATACCGTATTCATCAAAAGAACTACAATTGCCTTCAATACCAAGAAACTGCTCATAATGAGCAACAAAAGCACACGCAACTGATGACCCTCGTACAAGACATTGTTTGCATCTCTCACCAATTCAATTCGATTCTGGGCACATTTGCTTTTCACAATATTATGAAAGTAAGTCGTATTAGAATCACCGCATGAAGCCATTGAACTTTAGATTTACGCTTTAAAACCTTTCTTCATCTAATGTGGCCTCCTTATACGCAAGAAGATAGTGAGCATGATCATCACGTAGGTGCGAATTAGACGGATCGTAATCAATAGCCTTTTGAACCTCATCTAATTCCTTCCAAGCCTAACAACCCGCTCATACAAATTACCTTGATGTGCAAAAGCTTACGAAAAGGAGATTTCAGCCCTTTAGCGTTGAACCACCGAAACATAGCACAACCATGAACATTAAGATTCCATCCGCATTAACCATATCAAGAAACCCATCTTTATGAATCAAGAAGTTAGAGAATTTGAGCGGTTTAGGCTTAGGCTTAGTTACACAGGAATCGCAAAACACACGAAGAATGATCCAAAATACGATAAGGTTGAAATATAGCAACGAACACGGAAACAAGTCAAGAAATTTGATTACCCATCACCCTATCAATTTTCTTCAATGTACCAAAAGAGCCTCTTGGTTTTGATTCCATGTAAAATGAAGACCCGTACAATTAAGATCCATGACCTCCATTTTCTCGAACACACTCTTTGAACTCACGCATAGCAATATCGAGAGCATAACTACCACATGAATGATCCTCCAAATTAAGTGCCGCATTAAAATCCCCCAACACTACCCAAGGCCGACTACGCATAAATCCAGCATGGCAAACAAGATTGGACCAAAGGGCACGCCGATGAACATAATAATTATCTGCATACACAAAAGAACAGAAAAAAGTTTTGCTGTCCGTCTGAGTATTTACCTGAACATGCATAACCTGGTTAGTTTGAGACATAATCATAACATCAACAATATCATCATTCCAGCCAAGAATAATACGGGACCCCTTATCATACAAACTACCATTTGACGTCCACTTCCACCGACGACAAACATTACGACATGTATCATACACCACCGATGCATCAACATGAGATTCCAAATACACTAAGATTATTATCATTTACCACCTGTTTAACCTCTTTTTGTTTAGGGGAGTGGTTCAAACCCCTTATATTCCAAGAGGCGATACTAAACATCGGGAACATTCGAGACAGAGGTGCTTGCCCCGATTTATCAAACAAATTAGCGGTTTCATTATAGACATTTTCAACCTCATCATCATCCGCCAAACCATTAGTCTCATCAACATCATCATTAGTAGCCAAGGAACACAAAGGGTTAGATGTAGATATATTAGGAGCCAGAATTGGATTAGTTACCTTAGGTGGAGCATGCTCAGGTTGGCGACCCTTAGTAGACACATCAGAAGGGACATTAGAGGTTGAGTAATTAGGTGAAACAATATTACCTACCTGATTAGGTAAAGGTCCCTGACTAGTACTAGCAACGTCTTGTGAAGGTTTGCTAGTGGAAGGAGTGCTAACGACTTTTGGTGCATCTTGCATATTTTACCAAGCTGAAACCCGTTAAAAACCGTACCACTTTTATTGTCCTTAGCATTCCTCTTAGCTTTACCCTTTTTCCCAACAAGTTGAAACCCATCATTTTATCCTCCACAACCGGTGGATTCACAATTGTCTTGGGGGAGAGTCAGAGTGGCCAAAATCAAACACATATCACACCTAGGAGGTTTCCACTCATATTCCACCCTAATAGTTTCAGAAGAAAACCCAGGTTGATCCAGATAGGGTACCCCAATAGTAATAGATTCCTTAAGGGGAACATGAGAGTCAATTTCTATTAAGCAACGGGCAAAACTACTCCTACCCCACGATTCAACACACATAGAACTAGTATAAGAATCAAGCATGATAGGCGTACCAATATGTGTTGCAATAATACTAATTCCATCCTCTGAAAATACCTGTAACGGAACATCATGCAGTTTAACCCATACCGGAATGCGGGTTAATTCCTCTTTCGTCAAACTAGTACTCATGGTCCACTTTTTAAGAATAATAGGACTATTCTTAATCATCCACGGACCTCCTTCAAGAACAGCCTCCAAACCAACCTGAGAGTCAAACTTAAAGAAAAAGAAACCCTTTGCATTCATCATGATCCGTTTTAAACCATACTTAGCCCAGTTATTACGTGCAAAATATTCAACCACAGGGAATGCAATTAAACACCAATAAAGTATCCATACAAGGTGTAATCAAATTTAGAGCTAATATTCGAACCACCTTAAGGGGATGGACACGTCAACACCATTAAACATATTATCAACTTTAAGTGCACGAAAGTTAGACTTACCTTTAGCAGGGGCAAATTGATTATCTTGGGGACGCTCACTTTGTGAACCACTAGCCACCCCAACATAGGTTGAAGAATGTACAACTTCAGTCGATTGAACGATAGGAACCTCCTTAGATGAATCATGCGTGTTCAACCTATTAAGTTTACCAGCTTTGTTACCAACACTAATTCCATCACCTTGAGGCAGATTACTTTCATCCAAGTTGCTAACATTACTTCCCGTTATCGGATTGGCACCTAATGAAAACCCAGCAGCCCCCTCGACTTGGTTACCAATCGGATCATTACTTTTTTCACCCCCCATGACCTCCCCAAGGGAAGGGAAATCAGATTGGGTATATTGAGCTTTAACATTACCATCCTCGCCCCAAAATAACGAATCTTGCCTTTGTAGAATTATCATCATTGTTAGTCATACGATAGTGAAGACCAATCTCTTTGTGCGAATCGAAACAACGGAATCACCATGAGCAATATTAGCGTCAACATCGGATGTAGCTAGGTTTTGGTTGCGTAAGATTCGACCAGGTAACCTAGGTTTATGCGCAACCTCAGACCCGGCTTCGTTACCTTTCAACCTTTTCATACGAGCTTTGAAAGCATCCACATCCACCGTAACCTTACCACTCTTATCCATGAAGCAATCAAACAGTAGCAAACAGAAAAAAAAAACGACCTAAACGAAACCCTAAAAAACGTTAAACAAGAGATCCTGGAATACGACGTCTATCTTCCACAACGAAAGCCTTAGATCGACTAAGGCATGAATTGATGCACAAGTGAACTAACCAAACTCAGCCATGAAGCACAGAATTAAAAGGATCGATTTTCAATATATCGAAACCCTAAAAAATTAAAACCGACAAAAACAAAACCCTAACTCGAATTGATTACAAAAATCAGTAACAATCACGTAGAACAAGAATGGAATACGTAACTGAAACAAATTAAAGTAAGGAACAAGAGATTAGATCTTGCATGATGTCGAAATTTAAGAGTTTTAGGGGAATCGGTTTTTCTTTTTTGGTCGCCAAAGCCAAAATCGATTTTAGGGTTTGGATTCGTGTTTTTAAAATCTCTATCTCTCAATCAACAACCTATGTCATTGATTGAGGGGGAGAATGATTTCAATTAAATTAAAAAGTTATTTGGCATTAAATTGTTTTCAAAAGATGTACATGCATGTTTTATCAATGGAGTTTAAAGTCTTAAAATCCGATCCTTATCGATTAAATCGCTTTCATAATCAAGTCACAATTCCCCTTAAAAGCTTTCAAAATCAATTTAAATCAATAAGAGATCACAAATCTCAAATGATTTGATAATTGTGATCGGGGAGAATGTGTGATTTAAATTGGTTTAAACGATAATTAGGTAAATGGTTTTATAAGGATGTACATGCTATCCTTCCCACATGTGACAAACGATTTCAAATTTTCCATGCACATGTTGAGGGGAGCATCTATCTTAAACCTATGATTTGAAATGTGATCAACTTATCTCAATGTGCAGGTTTCCTCTATTATGTGCAAAACTCTTTTCAAACTTAGATGCACATATTGAGGGGGAGCAAAATCATGAAAACCTCATCCTTCCCCAAAATGCTCTATCTACTTGATTTGATGTGGGAAGTGATGTTGATATCTTTTAGAAAATGGTAATCAAAGAAGTTAATTCTTTCTCTTGCCTCCGTGTGCAAAACTTTTTCAAATACTTGATGCACATGTTGAGGGGGAGTTCTCGTTCTAAATGCTTTGATAATATATCACAAGTATCTGAATTGATTTTCAAATGGTTTTCAATTGGTTCCAATGGCGGATGAACAATACCAAATAGACCGCCAACTTTACTCTATATGCGGTGATATAAGGATGATAAGGTTAGGTATGGGTTCCCATGATCCGCGCGAAACGAAGGATCTACCGAGGAAAATCCACTAGTTAGTGTAGAAGACCTTAGGTATGATGATAAAAGGAGAAAAGTGAGATATGGGAAGAGTGCGGACCGAGGCGAGCAAGTCTTCGTAACAAACCCAACAAGGTTCTTGCAATGAAGTCTCGGTAAGCATTGAAGGGTTGAAGAATTAAAAAGAATTGAATGAGAAAAGGGTGAAAACAAATAGCCCTCCATTTATTCAACCTTAGGGCGAAACCGGGTTCAATTCATATACTCTTGATGGTAACATCGGTATTGAAGACAAGGCGTCATGGACCCGGTGGCGCACTGCACTTCAACTTTCCAAACCACTCAAGTTCCTCTTAAAAGGACTTGTTTCATTCTCACGGGAACCGACATTATCTATTGACTTTCTCTTAGAGATTGTTGATATTGAAGAAGGAGACCCTCTCCTAGTCTCGATCAGGGATCCAAATATGCACATATTGAGTCTAGAGCCACGAGATCATCGATAAATCTCATTAGGACACTTTCAATGAAGACTCTCACGCTTCACACAATGTGGAAAGAGATTATATCTTGAGTCCTCGCATTATCCTTGTGGTATTGCGGAACATCGAGTGATATGCATACATATTCACAATGAAGATGGAAAACCTTCGGAGCTAACATCAAACAAGCTCACGGTAGGTGGCATGTGAGATCTATTCATTAGATCAACCATGTGACAATGAGCAGAAACAATGGGGCGATTCAAGTCTTGAATCAATCACAGTTCGAGTTATGGATTGTGGATACCTTTGAAAACCGGTCTTTGTGCTTAACAACTTTTTCTTTAGCACATCGACCGTGTACTCATTTTCAAACCAAAAGGTGTTTTATGATTGATAATTGATTTTCAATAAAACCTTCGTGGTATTGCAAAAACAATTTCTATTGAGCAATACGATTGTCTTTCAAATCTCTTCTCATCAATCGGTGGACTTAACATTATTTGGTTCACTCACTCCGTGTTGTCTTCTTTGAGATGTTCGGTTTGAGAGCGACTAGAGCATTTCACGAAACCACATCAAGGAAATTCTTGAATTATACACGATCACAGGCGGTACATGTCTTGATCAGCGAGGAACCGTGGGCGTGTACCTCGATTCAACGAAGTGATCAAAGACACTTTCGTGCGATTTATTGCTAATCTGTTGTATGCGGTACACCCGCGTTTGCGGTTGATCGAATGAAGCTGATCGATCCATAGCCGCATGCTCACTTATCACATTCATCTCAAAAGAAATCATGATTAGTGCATCAATGACTCGATATTTTCACTCCATGCTTACCTTTCTGCGCCCAATATCATGAATCAACTAAAGCTTCCGCTACTACGATGAGAAGATATCATGATCCGGAATGTGAGCATGTCGGTCCGAAAGTCACAACATCACATAATACCAACACCACAATGGATGTCTCGGAGATTTTTGATAGTCGATGATCTCAAAGATGGCTCAAAACTATTATCACGTGGATCGAAGAGACCTCCACTTGGATTAACCAAACATGCAATGTGAAGAATCAATGACTACGAGCTTGAACAAAGTACTACATCAAGAATGCAAGAACAATTTTTTAATGTAATATATGTTTGTATTCAATGTAAGTTTAGTACATGATTGAGGTGACCTCCTTAGGGGAGATTGTTAGGAATTAGAAATTCCGGTATTAAAGAGTCGGTCACCTCAAGTATATGTAATCAATAAAGCTCGTAGTCGTAGTTCTTTTAAGTTAAGTAGTATTTAGTTAAGTAACACCGTGGAGGGCCAGACGGGTCTTTACCAGCTGTATGCACGATCCACACCCGATGTGTGCGTTTATGTAAGACTATAAATACTCTCTACCTCCCAAGGTAGAGAGTTGGAACTCATAATAATATCTTTCACTTTCTCTCACTAAGTTCCCTAAACCTCTAACTTTCTCTCTCTAGAATTCCATTCATACGCCACTTTGTGTTATGGTTTGATGTGTATGTGAAAACTAATATTCTACATATTTTCACCTTCAAAAACTTTCCTTTAAATAACAATTGTGCCGTAAATAAATTGCGTAGTGGCATTTTCTAAAAAGACTTATTCTAACGAGTCAAAAATTTTCTGGTCAAACCTTGTCAGAACTTCTTATGCTAAGAAATATCAAACATCAACCTTTGCGAAATAGTTTTATTTTGCATCACGTGTAAAAACCGGTTTTATAGGATCCTTTAGAGGATGCAGATCTCCTATCCAATTTTCCATCTCAAAGAAATTGTGTCACTTGAAATATTCTTTTTATTCAAATAAATTTATCCACGTCATTTTTGCGAACAAAACTAGAAAATTTCAAAAATTCCCCTTTATCACATAAGCGACTAACACAAACTTAACCTCGAGGACGAGGTTCCCATAAGGGGTAGGTACTATAACACCCCGTAAAATTTCAAACAAAATTAAAAAAAAAAATCAATAAACTATTGAAATTTTGTTACTAAATTTCGCTCCTGGATTTTTCCGAACCTATTTGAATAAAAAACGATAGATTTTCTCGTAAAACATAAAAACCGACACTCAATTAGTTATGACAATAATTAAATAAACTCATGTTCGAGTTCATATTAATGTTTTTATATTTCTTTTATAAAAACACACTTAAAAATATGTTTTATATGTTAACGATTTACAACGTGCAAACAAAACATCTCGACTCACACTCTTTTCTATCTTTAATTGTGTCGTGACCTTTTTGCAACCAACTACAATAAACACTAACGTGTACATTTTAGTTTATGTACACATTTGATTTTTGGACAAATTCCATTCGGTTTGCAAAATAAAAACACAACACATGACATTATTATATCATGCAAACAAGTTATTAAATATTAAAAAGAACCATGCTTGACTCCATCTTTTTCTTCTTGTTTGGTTGGCAAACACAACACAAGCCACTTCAACAAGCAACAAGAGGGACAAGTCTTTTCATGTCTCCCCATGCCATTACTAGCTACTTAATATTATAATCACAAGCAATGTTTTCAAACCCGGGTCGACCCGGCCGGTTCAACCGGTCGGACCGGTATTAGGCCACTAAAGCGGGTCAAAAACCGGGTTTCTAAAACCGGGTCAACCGTTAGACCCGCCAGTTTTGAGTGACCGGGTCATGAAACCCGTGGGTTTGGTTTTTCAAAATTTTTTATAAAACCGGGTTGACCAGTTAGAACCGGTGGTCGAACCGGTTGACCGGTGATCAAACCGTTGACCCGGTCGAAAAAATAAAATAATAAAAAATGAAAAACCGGGTTGACCCGGCGGTCGAACCGGTACCCAGTGACTCGACCGGGTCGATTAAAAACCCGGTTTTTAAAACATTGATCACAAGGCCATTTATCCTTTTCCTTATCTCATGGCATGCGTCTGCCAAATCAAACCAAAACACTAACATCTTTATCAAATTGGTTTGACAAAGGACCCTTGCATTTAATGCTTTGAAACTCTAACAAGCAACATTTGACTTGTTATTTCCCTCTTGACCCGCTGCAAAACCAAACCATGCGCCACCTTATAGTAATACTTTCCTGCATCTAGCTAATCTAATACATTAAAACAACTAATATAATCCATATTCTTGATTCAATATAAAGGAGACCATGTGCTAGCTTCATCTCAATCTCATTACAAATTCACTTCAAGTTTATTCAAAAACACATTTACAACACTCAAAAACACAAACACTCTCACTTCTTCATTGTTGAGCAACAAGGGAAAAGAGAAAGAGCTTGGGTAGTATATTAGTCTTGGTCTTGCATCCTCTTCGACATAGCACTCGACCTCAACCCACTATAAGAAACATCACACGCCAACCCTTCCATTTCTCCTTTTTATATGAGCCTCGGTTGAGCTAAAACACGCACACTTAAACATTCATACAAAGTAAAGGAAAGGTTTGTGGAAGCTAAAGATATCAAGTTTAAACTTTGGGAAAAACAAAGCGGGGTTTAGTATTTTGGATGCAAAAGGAGTATCGGATTTCATTTTTAAGTTACAAGCGGGTTATAGTCCTTGGTCTTCGTTCACATTCTCAACCGCATCTTCCTCACGCCATCTTGGTGTCGTAAGTCTTTTAAACCCATTTCGATCGTAGCATAGTTTCATTGTTAAGTTCCTTTAAAAATTTTATTTCGTATGAACACTTTAAAACTTCTAAACTCGTTTTTCATGATACACACGAACCTAAACAAACGTAATGTATCGTAAAAGCTTGTGTGGTTTAAGGATCTAACCAAAATAAACCATTGTTAGTATGCATGACATATTTGAAAACGCAAAATGATAAAAAGAAGCACTAAAGAAAAGATAAAACTTAAGTCTACTGAAGTCCTTTATGGAGATAAAGGTGGTAAATCAGTTTTGAGAAGAAAGAAATACAAGCATTACAACTCTTGCATACAAAACGCATCTCAGAATGCACTGAGTTAATTATAACCAAATTACTGCAGTGAAAAACCTGTTAAATGTATTCAAAGTACATAAGTAAAGCAAGAAAAATCTTTGGCTCAGTTGGGAGGGGCGTCTTTCTTTGTTCAAGAGGTTGCTAGTTCGAATCCTGCCCATGGCAGATTCATTTTTATTTTGATTATTTATTTTACAAGTTTCGCATTTTGGCACCCTTAGCCCCTCAACTTCAAATCCCTTACCATATTTCTTTAAAGTCTTAAAAGCTTGTAACTTATATATGTTGATTTACAACTATAGTCCCTTAACTTCAATGTACTAACAATTTTCTTAGAAACTTTTATATGTTTTGAAACTTATAATAATTCTTACAACTTCAATCCTCAAGCTTAGTACTTTGACACTTGTCACCCTAAAACTTTTACAAGCTTGAAGAACTTATACATTTTACCACTTTTTCGTTCAAGTAAATATATTTAACACATATTTTATTCGACGATCACATTTGCATAAACTAGAAATATTATACTTTTCCAAGTATAATATTTTCCAACAACTCCGATAAATATATATTGTATATATATTTATATTTCTCAAAACTAAACATTTGTAATTATTTCCACTTCAATAAATATACTCGAGCCAACTCCTATACGAAAGTTTCGTAAACTTTTCCACTCACTTTTTCCAAGAGCCAATACTCGAGAAATAATTTTCACAAACTACATCTTATATACGTCGATAACGTCCACATAAGCTACACAAACACATCAGAAAATATTGGAAAATATTTATTGTTGAGCTATAAGCATATCGGGAACTCAAACATATGAAAACCTTTAGTGTTTAAACTTTAAGCAATACCACACAAGTTATGACGATACGAGTGTCTCACAACTAAATCATTTTTCAAACATTACCATTTAGGGTTAAGTAAGCGGAATATATTATCTAAGACTTGCCATATTATATCTAGGTTTCGTGTTGAAGCCGTTGTTATATCATACTTGCTATTGTTGTGCATTTCCTACCGTATCACTAAGGTGAGTTCATAGCCCCACTTTTACTCTTTTAACTGTTTTATAAACTCTTTGGAAATACATGCTAAAAACTAGAACACAAGTCTTTTCTTAAAGGTATACTTGCCTGATTATTATTATTATAGCCTAAGTTGCCTGCCAAAAGTCCCCTTCATCATGAACCATTAATCACTTGCGAGTGAACGCAAATATTGTGGATAGTACTATGGGAATTGACGACACCGACTCGGTTATCGGAAATAACCGGGGCGCACCATATTTGGTTATCTATGGAATTGGCAATTTCATCTGGGGGCAATTTTATTACTTACACCAGTAATTAGGTGTATGCAGTTAGTATTGGTGTCATGAGCTTAGTGCATAATAATAATCTCTGTTTTCTATGGTAACTGTCTTCGAAGCAATTATCGTCTTTAACTTGTGTTCAACTATTTACTAAACCTATGAATATCACTCAACCGTTGTGTTGATCTTTTTAAGCATGTTTATCTCAGGTATTAAAAAGGCGATAGCTAACTTTGGAGGCGCTTGGTCATTGGCATGGCATGGTCATAGATGACTCTGATTTACTTATAGGGACCACATTTTGTTATTGAGCCATTTTTCCGCAACAATTCAACTTTTGTAAACTTTGTTTTACTACAATAAATGAAATATTCTACGAAAAAGCTATTATTTTCACTTGTGTTATGATCCAATGAGTAGCATCCCAAAACTTTTCTTCCGCTGCAAACCATTTTTGGGGTGTTCAAGCTAACCCACAGGGGTTAGAACGTCTTCTCGAATCTTCTTGAAAATGATTTCAAAAAAGCTTCGCTATAAATATTTTTGAAAAACCAGATACAAAATTTGAAAAACCAACAAAAGCAAAATATAAAAATATAAAACTTTCAAAAATACAAAAACAATATAAAACCAAAATTCCAAAAATATTCTTCTCACGACATGTCTCTCGTATAATCGATATTGTGTACGTTTCTAGAAACGTCATTTAACAATGATATGGACATATACAGATGCTTGAGCGAGAGTTCTTTATAATGTTTCCTAAAACATGTCGTTTCTCAAAAAAAAACTCTTTCACAATGGCTTTCATATCCTTCTATATGAAACCTGGATTTAAATTGATGAATTTTGATTATTTCAAATCAAAATTCATGTTTCTAAAAGAAATCTCTAGTGTACGCTTCAGTGCACTACATTTAAAATCGATGAGAAATCATTATCATCTTGAGCACCTTTTCAAGATTCTTCAAAAAGATTTTTCAAAATCTTTCAAAATATTTTGTGCTCAAAATAACTCCATCCAATCCCTTTATTGATTATGATTTCTTCAAGGGTGGGGGGGGGGGATATAAAACCAAAATGTTCCACTTTCTTGCAAAAATTAAATCCGTTTGTCTCCCCAAATGCTTTCTGAAAACATGCTGTTTAATCCGTTGATATCAAAAATATCACGAATATGCTATTTTTGAGGGGGGAAGACGTGATTAAAATGTGATCAAAAATGTTTAAAGATCGTTGTTTGAATCTCAAAAGAGCTCGACTCAGTCGCAATGAATGAATTGACAATAAAAGAAAGTCAGTAATCAAAAATACTTGTTCCTGGGCGGGTAATAATTTCAAGCTGGTCTAGCCAGTGATGTAAGCGTGTCTCGAATAGGACTTTTCTAAGTAGAATGTACCATTTCGAGAAACTTTCTTTGGACTTGACCAAGCCAGGTAATAACTTCAAGTTAATTATCTAGTGATGTAAACGTGTCTCGAATTGGTCTAGTTCATTGAAAGTCGATCAATTCAAAAGTGCGAACTCTACCCTCAATGTGCATATTTAAGATAAAACAATATAAGCACATGTGAAGGGGGAGTATTTCTGAAAATACAAAACTCTCAAGGTGTTAACAAAATATGTTTTATAATCATAAACACTTTGAGAGATTTTAAAGAAAAAAGGTTTTATGGAAACATAGGATTACTCATGGAGTTATAAGGTGACTAAGGATAGGAAATTCGTCCTATGATCCGCCAGAGCCGGAGGGATCTACCCAAGGACAACACCAATATTATAGAACTGGAAAGTCCTTAGGTATGATTGAAAAAAGGAGAAATGTGAGAAAGGAGAAAGAAGGGGTTGAAGAATTAAAAAGAAAAAGTAAAGAAAAGGGTGAAACGAAATAGCCCTCCATAATTCAACTTAGGTCAGAAACCGGGTTCAATCTATATGTTATTGATTATCACTAAGATGACACCTGTATTGAAGACAAAGACGTCATGCACCCAGTGACGCACTGCACCTAACCTTCTAGCCACTCAATTCCTCTTAAAAGGATTTGTTTCATTCTCATGGGGAACCCTGCATAATCTATCAACCTCTCTTTCTGAGAAGTGTTGATATTGAAACAGGAGACACCGATCCAGTCTCCGACTACTAAAACCAAAACACACAAGTCGAGTCTAGAGCCACGAGATTCATCAAAAGATCTCTTAGAACACTTAATATTTCTTCACTTGATGTTCAAACAATGAGAACACAAGTGAAATATCTTAGAGTCCTACGCAGATCATAGCAATATGCCTGAACATTTATGAGGGAATTTACACAAGTAATCCTCATTGATTGAATGGAAACTCCTGCCATGGTCAACATCAAACAGCCTTGACAGCAGGTCACTTCGGTAATCCCTTGTGGGTTACGCTTATTGTTCTCGGTGGTCTCAAATGGTCTACAGTCGTAGAGTGATACCTCAGTATACTCCAGCGGCTCACAATGACAGAGTGAAGACATTGAGTATGGGGACATGCCAGTGACCATCCGTTTTGAGATTCGTCAAAGAACGTGCTAGTGGTATGGGATGTACCTGTATGAAATATACGAACTCTTACGTTGAGAACTTTATTGCTAACTGTTTACATGCAGGATTGGAGATTCGGAGTTCCAGAAGATACCATCACCACCACCATTATCATCAACATCCATTTATGCATGCTCATACTCACATCATAAAGACAATCTCATCAAAGATCTACGCAAAAGCAAAGTTTCGAAAGATTCTACGCCAAAGCCCAAGAATCTGCAAAGTTAAAAGACACATGTTAAAAGTTAAGAACTACACAAGTATAAAAATTTAAAGTTGTCAAGAATATGAGCATGTTGGAAAGTAAGATAACGCACCAGCAACAAAGACGTTGATGAAAGGCAGACAACACCATTATATTATCACAAAGCATGAAGGAACAAAGAATCAAGACTATTCTATGTCAACACACAAAGTTTAAGCTCAAGAATACTAAAGATCTAATCAAGTGGAGCATCATTTGAATGACCACCCCTTGGGGGGAGATTGTTATCCTTAATAGAAAGTGATGGTCATTCACGTTTAGGAACTTTGTAATGTGTGTTAGATATTGTAATAGAATAGTCAATGGGCTCATTAATTAGGCTAAGCTAATTGGTTAGAAGTTATGTATAAGCTAGTCTTTTATATTTCATGTAATCCATGTCTAATCCAAGTCCAAAACAAGGCCCATGGCCAAGCCCATTAGGGCATCTCATTTGTAGTATAAACACACCTCAAATGACACATTTGAGGTGTGTGCTTGAGTGTGTAAGTGTGTGTTTTATGAATAATATTCTCTAGTTTCTTTATCTTATTTCTCTCTCTAAAATGCATACATCAAATCACCATCTTGCTTCATATACGTGATATTAGTTCATAAAAACAAGGTCCTACAATTATGACATTTGTTTTGCTATGATATGATTTCCATTTAGTTTGATATGCTTTGTTTGATATGATATGATATGATATGATATGATTATGCTTCGTATGCTTTGTTTCTTTTCGTTGCTTGAGCTAACTAGTCATGGAGGTACCATGACCATATCCTTGATGGCACCAATGGCATGACACCATCTGTAGCGGTGTGATTACTCCACGGTGTCCCCATTTATTATGTATGTTATGAGATCTCTTGGCCATTATGATATGCGTGTATACTTATCTTGAGCAGGGTACATATATGCTTTGTTTATATAGGGGGCATATGGATGCATCCTAAGTATTATGGTTTGTACGATTTAGTGATTGGTTGTGCGTGCCTTGCACCCCTTTTTCTTCTGGTACATTGGAGCTAGCTACTCCTTGTACACCTATGAATTGACGAATATGTATGTATGTAGTGTCCTTCATGTGTCATGTTGGACGTTAGGTTATGATTCATGGTAATATTCCTATATGATTCATTTGATTCCTTATGATTATTTGATTTGTCTTAGCATTTGATCTCCCATTTCATTTGACTCATTTGACTTATGATATTTGTTCAGTTACTCCTTTATCTCTCATTCTTTTGACAGATAATATTCGTTTCAGCAGAAGTTTATGTTTCGCTTTCTCTATACTTGTATATGTTTTGATTATTCGTTTTGTTATATATCTATTCACTGTACTTTTTAAGCGCAGCCGCATTTTCTTTTCCATGCGGCAGGTACCAAGTAGGATGATGGGCTTTGATGGGCTGAGAGTAGGTGCATTTGAGTGAACCGACCCTATTTACCTTATCATTTTGGACTCATTTTGAAGAACATTTGTTTTGATATTTCATTTCTTTTAGACCTGTTGAATTATGTATTTCCCTTTGAAGTCATTCGTTTATATAACTTGGTATTTTATTTATGATAAGTCTTTCGCTTGCGTTTTATGCTTAATATGACACCATAATGTGACATTTTGTCCCGTGTCAGGTTGGGGTGTTACAATTATGATATCAGAGCTTCGGTTTTTGTCTTGTTGAACCTTAGGAATGACTTGTGACTATTTGGGTAGACATTAGGCTTCCTTTTGCTAGACTCTCTTCCTTTTGTTATGATCATTTTCTTCCATATTTGATTCGATTATCTTTTTGTCATTTTGATTTGTTTGTTAATCGTCTATATGGTGACTACGAGTAATGGTGGTTCAGATCCTGACTTTTAGGCTACGGTTTCCAGAGAGGTTAAGGCACTCATTCTTGAACTCACACGGCGACTTACTGTAGAGATTCACCATAACACGACGAGTGTTTCAAGTGGTTCTGGTGGTGGTGCTTCGCCTGTGACCATTTATACTTGGTTAGAGAGGTTTTGTAAGCAAAAGCCTCAATCATTCAGCTCTACGACTACTTCAGTCGAGGCGGAGAATTGGATCGTGCATATTGAGAAGATATTTGAAGTTCTGGGTTGTGATGACGATTTTAAGGATCGACTTGCTAGTTATAAATTTGAAGGAGACGCGCTCATTTGGTGGAAAGCGTATAAGCTTACGAAGGGTGGTGATCTTTTTGTGACAACTTTAACATGGACTGAGTTCCGTGGCACTTTCTTCCTTTAGTATTTTCTGAGGTCCGAGAAGGAAAAGTTTGAAAGGGACTTCCATTTGATTCATCAGTTGGAAAGGGAGACCAGTACTAAATTCATGAAGATATTTCTTCGTTTGGCGGGATTCTTAGGGGCCAAGGCAGGGACCCAGGGAGAGCAGGCTAAGACCTTTAAGTGGGCACTTCGGGATGACCTTTTGGATGGTATTGTGAATACCAAGTTTGGTGACATAGCACAGGTGGCTAATGTTGCTCGCAACATTAAGATCTTGCAAGAGAGGGCTAGACAGGGTGTTAAGAGGAATCATGATGGAGATCGTGTGTGACCAGCTCAAGGAGACAATCAGCGGAGTAATGATTCGAGGGGTAATGATCAACGTATGTATGACAGGCACGACGACAATAACAAAAACAACGATCAGAGGTCATGGCATGACATAGGACCTCGGTCTCGTGATTATCAGCAGAATCGTTCTTTGGGTTCGTCGAGGTAGAGGGATGGCACAGATCATGCTTCGTCTACTGCTTGTGTTTCTTGTGGAAAGTTTCACCCTGGAAAGACTTGTTATAAGGCTACAAGTGCATGTTTCTCTTGTGGGTAGACTAAGCATATGGCTAAAGAGTGTCCTAAGCGTGAGCGAAAAGGAAAGCGAGTCTGTATTTTATGGTTCCTTTATTTTATTTTCTTTTCATTTCTGCGGATATTATGCCCATTCCATTATGCGTTTTGATCCTCACTTATGTTTCTGGATTATTTGTGCGTTTTCTACTATTCACTTGAAGTTTGAAATTTATTTATGAAGTTTCCTATCGTTTGGCTTTACCTTCGCATTTGTTTCGTATTCATGATTGTGTTTCATGTAATTATCATCCACTCCATATATGTTTCGTATCCGCTATATCAAAATCGTAATGATCTATCTTTTGAGCCTAAGGCTATCTTAGACCGTCAGGATCGGGACATGAGAAATCAAACCATTCTGTTTGTGAAGGATCTTTTGGAAGAACCTCTCCGGGCGTGAGGCTATTTATGTTCATTCTTTTCGTGAATTGGTACGTCTCCATCTAATCTTGCGACTTCAATTTCGCGGACGAAATTTTCTTTTTAGAGGGGAAGAATTGTAATACCCTAAAAACCGTTTTCCGAAATTCCCATAAAATTTTAAATTTTCCCTAAGTAATATGAACCTTATTAAATAATTAAGACATTATGTTATGTGATAATTAAATTTATAGGACATATAACCTAAGTTTATGTGATAACTAATATTGAGACCTCTCCTAATTCGAACTCTAGACATATTAAGGATTTAATCTCATGCCTTATCACCCTTTAAACGTTTTGCTTGTTGTTCCTTTCCATATAACTCGACATACAGACTTTTAAATAAGGGCTACATATTACTTTTGTCATATAGGGAAAATAAAAAATGTCACACGTTCTTTTTTTTTTTGTTCCGTGCACTAGAACCAAATATATATTTGTTTGTGTACACTTTTCAAATAAAGGATAACAATCACTAATTTGGGAAGGGATATCGGAGAATTAGACTTCCCTAATTTTAGGCAATCAAGCCTCCCATTCTCTCTCATTTGATAACCGTATAACACACCTTTATTTCACACTCATTGAAACCCTAAAACACAAACAAAGTGGCTGCCATCTTTTCTCCAAGAAATAAAGAAGGTTTGAGGGTAGCATTGGTGATCGGGTGTGTTCAAGTTGGTTTGATCCGAATAGAGTTGTGGTTTTGGCCTTTGTAATCATGTTTCATTCATCGATTCAAAATGTACTCCCTTATCGCCTTCAAGTTCTTGAAACTGGAAAATATATATGTATACATATAAGCATAAAACTAATCTATTATACTTTAATGGATATAAATATGACCAAAGGTTGTTTAACCTCTCACGGGTCAAAATGGGGATCAACAAAAAGATGTACACCAACGTATCTTTTTCTTTGAATGAATTTCCTTGACACAACTGATATCATTTGTTTCCCTCATGCACAATATCCCTTTACATAAAAAAGGGTAGCACCACCAAAATATGAATTCAATAAATTAACAGATTGTAATTAACAAACCAATTTAGACCCTTCACAAATAATTAATAAACAATGAGCATCAAAGCATCCAATGTAGTCATTTGAAAATCATGTTTCATCATCACAACCAAGGTGAATGTCTTGGATCGACAACTTGCTTGACACAAGACAAATCCATTAAATATCAAAGTATTTTTCACGGCATTTCCCCATTCATCGTCCTTTAAGTTAAGAATAGTTAAACCACGGAAGTTAAGACAAGGAGAACTTCAAATGATATAGACCATGCCAAATCCATGACATATTAGTTGTTGCAACGTAGACCATCAAAATGCATGCCAAAAACCAAAAAACATGATAGTAAATAGGAAAACATTACTCGCTCAAATCATGTAACATGGACAATGGGTACATACTTCAAATATCAGTACGCAGATTCATGATTTCGTAATATTGACAAGTTAATTGATTATGTCAATAAAGTTAGTTACTCTAATCAACCTCAATCTTTTTTGAAGGTCATATATATTTGCCTTATACTTTCTTTAGCATTATTCATCAGCATCGTTTTACATAATTATGTGATTTGAGATTTGACTACGTATGCATAATAAAGGATGGTCGTTTCAATGCTCTCTATTCAACGCCATCTATATACACTAATGCTAAATATTTTGCGACCGACTCATGGCCTCTCAAGGAAGAAGACTATTTTCTGTAAGTATAATTTTGGAAACCTTTCAATATGCAATAATACTTCCTTTTAGTTAGTTATTGAACACCAAACCTGTACATTAGATATGCAAGCGACATAAATGCCTATTGGATCCTAAAAGCTATGTACGATCAAGTTCCTTCACATGATATTCGTCAAAAGGGGTTCCTTGTAAGTTAAGAAAAATAAGCACCAAGTTAAGTCTTGATTAAGTGTCACACTCCCAAATTACTGTTTTGCGGTGAATTGAATACCTTGGGAGGACCGTCATAGCATCAAAGTTACTGATTATATCGAGCGACCTAAAGTGTCGTTTGGAAAACACATCGTTGAATTTATTAAAACAATCGAGTTTACAAAGTATTGGTCTCAAATGAAAATCAACTTGTGCGGAAATAAGTTTGTTACAAGCCAAGCGATGTTTTAAAGTTTATAAATCCCAAGTGAGGCGGCGTCGTCACCACGACTCTATGATATGTCCATATGCATGCCATGAAGTGAATGCCTTAGATACACGAGATAAAACATGCTAAAAGTGTCAACACAAAGGTTGGTGAGTTCATAGAGTTTGATTAACAAGTAAAGCTTTAAAAGAGCGTTCATAAAACAAAGGCAAAGTTTTTGGTTATATAGAATAGTTCGCAAAGCAAAGGCATCGTAAATCCACTCGGTTCCAAGTCCCGCCCATACAAAACTTGCAACTTTGTGTGTTTACAACCTTTGCTAAAAATAGTATGTCAATCATGTATGTATGTATCATAGTAGTTAAAAATATAAATGTCACCACAAGGGTCTCCCAACACTCGTGTTGGGATGTTTATAAATTAATAGCCTTCCAACAACTTAATTTGGAGCCACTAATTCTTGTATGTAGCCAATGAACCTCTTGACAAGTCTAAATTGTTTGTCTTGTTGCATTGAATAGTAGTTATATTCACCCTGTGTCGCGTCATCAAGGACACAAGGGTGGGGCGTCGGCCAGATAGTACTATCAATACCTCTCTGCCGGCTCCCAGGAGTTAACCAGATTGCTAAAGTTTGTATGTTGATGCATAATTGAAAACTAGTTTAGCACATTAAGGCACATATCGCAATAAACCACACATAATGTCCAAAGTGTATAAAGTATGTTGTAACACAATTGTATAAATGGTTTGAGTATTCGCAAGAGTGAAACAAGTATTTAAGCATGTATCTCCCCAAATAGTTTGTAAGAATTTAAGCGAGTAAAGTGGGGTATGAACTCACGATAATATGTAAGGGTTTAAAGTACTTGTGAAAGTAAATGAAAATAGTTTGAGCATGTATCTCCCCCAAAAGTAATTGAAAATGTATAAAAGTAGGGGCTATGAAAACTCACGGTAATATGTAGAAGTTAAAATAAAGTAAGTAGTTGAGCATGTATCTCCCCCAAAGAGTTTGTAAAACAAATAAGTAATAGAAAGTGGGGCTACGAACTCACCTGGTATGATGGATATGTTAACAAAATGAAGTGCACGAAAGTGAGACTCGGAAACTATCCGCGACCTAGAATGAATGTTATGATAGGTAATGAGTTATGATGTTATGATATGCATGCGTTTCGTATGTTATTTATACCATTTGCGAGTTTTGAAAATAATACTTATCGTCGAAAAATACTCTTTTGACGTCTTGACCAATCTTAAATCACTTTACAAGTTTTTACATCAAAATGTCATCCTACAATGGTTTATTAATGTTTTATTGTGAAATTTTAACTTTTCGTCGTAAAATAATGTCGTTGGAAATTTTTATAAAAGTAACAAAAATGGCTTTGGAAAACTAGTCGTAAAATGGAGTGCGTCGATCGTTAGGAAATGAACTCGACGGTTTTGGAAAGTTTGTATCGATATCTAGAAGTTTCAGTTCAGGAGTTTTCGTCCAAAAGGTCTCGAACATAAAGATAATAAGGGTTAAAGATAGTGATTTTGGCTAATTGTTATGAAAAAAATGAGTTTCGGCCAAGTTTAAACATCCGTAATTAATTTATTACAACTCCGCTATATAAACGGCTTGTCGTTTTGAAAAATATGCTCGGTGAACTTGATTTTACTAGAAGACATTTCGTTCCAAAAAGTTCCACATCATGGTTAAAACAGCCTCAAACATGGTCGTTCATACTACCGTAACACTTGTATCGTAGAAATAATATAGTTTTTAGGAAAATAATAGTTACGGCAATTTTATAAAGCGTGCATATCTTGGTCGTTTCAAATCCGTTTTCACATTATACGTCCTTAGCTTAGTATCGAGTAAACTAATATATTTTTGATAAGTCGAAATAATTTGTGAAGCTTAAGGCTCGTTTTGACCGGACAAATTAAAAAGCGACATGCTGAAATTTACGAAAAGTATATTTTTAAATCGTCAAACTTGTAAAATCCATAACTTCTTCGTTATAATTCCGTTTAATCCGTTCAAGCGGCCACGGATTCGATTTTAAAGTATATTTTCTAAATATCAAGGCCAAAAAGTCGTGCCTACTGTCGGATTTTCCAGAAAAACAAAATAGGGACAGAACACTTTTATATACTTGTCGAAAATAGTTTTCTCGTACCAAACCTATTCTAATCCCTTCAAATCAACTCCAAAGCTAATCTAATCCTACCATACACCTTCTTAGGGTGTCATGGGTTCCTAAACATCATCAAGACCAAAGTATACCAAGGGAATAATTATAGGATGACTATATATATTAAACTCTAAAAATCAAAGGTAAAAATGGTATAAACAACACAAGTCTTGCATGTTTTTGCTCAAAAATGATGAGATGAGTATGAAATGAATATGTAAGATGAAAATAGATATGAGATGCTTACAAGTGATATGATGAGGTGATTAGAACCAAGGATTAACCTAAACACCCTAGGTTTTTATTTCAAAACCTTAACAAAAGTGTATACTAGATTGTAGAAACTTGATCTTGGAAAAAAATTTTATGAATTCCTCTACTCCTCTATGCTTGGCCGGATTTTGAGAGAAAAGGAAGAAGAGAAATCTTGACTTGTACTTTCCATTATTTGATTGTGAATGAAATAAATGAGAAGTATGTAACATTGAGTGAAGAATGCATTATGTAAGAAAATGTTACCATCATTTAATGTTTCATCCCCCTTGGTCGGCCAAGGGGATGTTTCAAACTATACATTTTTTCTTTTATTCTTTGTGTATAATATTGTGTAAGTAAATAAGAAAGTAAGTTGAGGTAAATTGTAACTTTGTATATACATTAGTGTATTTAAGGTAGTTTTAGCTAAAAGTAATTTTTAATAGATCAAAGTAAAGTATAATGAGATCATAAAAATTGTAAAAATATATTTCTTGTAAAATTTGAGTGGTATAATAATTATCGTATAGTTTTTAAGAAAAGCGTCGTAATAATATAAATTTAACGATTTATATACCAAATAAATTTAAAACACTAGGTAAACTCAAAATATAGTTTTTATAAACTAAATGTAAGTATAAAAATATATTGGGATCATTTTGGAAGTAACGGATTAAATATTTAAAATAATAACTCACGCGATAACGTTTATTTAATATAAAATTTACGTTTAATGTGAAGTGAAAAACCATGCATAAATTGATATGAAATGATGAATATGGAGTTTGAGAAATGACCGAAATTGAGAATTGTGACATTCTTCCCATGTTAGAGGAATCGCGTCCTCGCGATTCGATTAATATACTATGGCCCAAAAGCGCGACAAGGGTTCTAAAAGTTTATGCTCATGTATGGTTTAAATGATTATGTCAATGCTCATGCATATGTCATGACTATATCCCATTCTAAAGACATGCTCCCTTATGATTAGGCTCGATGAGGCGGGCTTTCCATTCTCGAGCAAAATTTTAAAAAACTTTTGGTAACCGATTTTTACTTAATCCCACAACTCATCAAACAAGAGCTGTCATACGATTAGGCTAAATCGGTTTAGGTAACAACTTGTTTCTAGCTTGATCTTTGCAACTCATCAAACAAGAACATCGCGCGGATCAAGCTGAAACAAGTGGTTTGAAGAAAATCTTTTGAAAATTTGGCTCGATTACGGATTGCTTACTCATATGAGACTACTACTCCTTCATTGCATGATTCTTCCGAATTAGACATAGGTGATCGGGCTATGTATAATTTAGGAGTAACTATGCAATGCTTGGACTAATCGACTCATATGATGTTTGGTGTTGAGTCATAAGTTAGCATGTATAAAGAATATGCACTTGTAATGATATGATGAGATGCTATGATGATGTGGTTATAGTCTAGGGTCAATGATGCAACCTAGTTCTCTATAACCGATGCTCACGATACCAATCATCACACTCCCAATTACTGTTTTTTGCGGTGAATTGAATACCTTGGGAGGGCTGTCATAGCATCAAAGTTACGGATTATATCGAGCGACCTAAAGTGTCGTTTGGAAAACACATCGTTGAATTTATTAAAACAATCGAGTTTACAAAGTATTGGTCTCAAATGAAAATCAACTTGTGCGGAAATAAGTTTGTTACAAGCGAAACGATGTTTTAAAGTTTATAAATCCCAAGTGAGGCAGCGTCGTCACCACGACTCTATGATATGTCCATATGCATGCCATGAAGTGAATACCTTAGATACACGAGATAAAACATGCTAAAAGTGTCAACACAAAGGTTGGTGAGTTCATAGAGTTTGATTAACAAGTAAAGCTTTAAAAGAGCGTTCATAAAACAAAGGCAAAGTTTTTGGTTATATAGAATAGTTCGCAAAGCAAAGGCATAAATAAATCCACTCGGTTCCAAGTCCCGCCCATACAAAACTTGCAACCTGTGTGTTTACAACCCACTGCTAAAAATAGTATGTCAATCATGTATGTATGTATCATAGTAGTTAAAAATATAAATGTCACCACAAGGGTCTCCCAACACTCGTGTTGGGATGTTTATAAATTAATAGCCTTCCAACAACTTAATTTGGAGCCACTAATTCTTGTATGTAGCCAACTGAACCTCTTGACAAGTCTAAATTGTTTGTCTTGTTGCATTGAATAACAGTTATATTCACCCAGTCGCGTCATCAAGGACACGAGGGTGGGGCGTCGGCCGATAGTACTATCAATACCTCTCTGCCGCTCCCGCAGAGTTAACGATTGCTAAAGTTTGTATGTTGATGCATAATTGAAAACTAGTTTAGCACATTAAGGCACATATCGCAATAAACCACACATAATGTCCAAAGTGTATAAGAAGTATGTTGTAACACAATTGTATAAATGGTTTGAGTATTCGCAAGAGTGAAACAAGTATTTAAGCATGTATCTCCCCCAAATAGTTTGTAAGAATTTAAACGAGTAAAAGTGGGGTATGAACTCACAGTAATATGTAAGGGTTTAAAGTACTTGTGAAAGTAAATGAAAATAGTTTGAGCATGTATCTCCCCCAAAAGTAATTGAAAATGTATAAAAGTAGGGGCTATGAAAACTCACGGTAATATGTAGAAGTTAAAATAAAGTAAGTAGTTGAGCATGTATCTCCCCCAAAGAGTTTGTAAAACAAATAAGTAATAGAAAGTGGGGCTACGAACTCACCTGGTATGATGGATATGTTAACAAAATGAAGTGCGAAAGTGAGACTCGGAAACTATCCGACCTAGAATGAATGTTATGATAGGTAATGAGTTATGATGTTATGATATGCATGCGTTTAGTATGTTATTTATACCATTTGCGAGTTTTGAAAATAATACTTATCGTGAAAAATACTCTTTTGGCGTCTTGACCAATCTTAAATCACTTTACAAGTTTTACATCAAAATGTCATCCTACAATGGTTTATTAATGTTTTATTGTGAAATTTTAACTTTTAATAAGTAAAATAATGTCGTTGGAAATTTTATAAAAGTAACAAAAATGGCTTTGGAAAACTAGTCGTAAAATGGTGTCGTCGATCGTTAGGAAACGAACTCGACGGTTTTGGAAAAGTTTGTATCGATATCTAGAAGTTTCGATTCAGGAGTTTTCGTCAAAGGTCTCGAACATAAAGATAATAAGGGTTAAAGATAGTGATTTTGGCTAATTGTTATGAAAAAAATGAGTTTCGGCCAAGTTTAAACATCCGTAATTAATTTATTACAACTCCGCTATATAAACGGCTTGTCGTTTTGAAAAATATGCTCGGTGAACTTGATTTTACTAGAAGACATTTCGTTCCAAAAAGTTCCACATCATGGTTAAAAACAGCCTCAAACATGGTCGTTACAGCTACCGTAACACTTGTATCGTAGAAATAATATAGTTTTTCAGAAAATAATAGTTACGGCAATTTTATAAAAACGTGCATATCTTGGTCGTTTCAAATCCGTTTTCTCGATATATCGTCCTTAGCTTCGTATCGAAGTAAACTAATATATTTTGATAAGTCGAAATAATTTGTGAAGCTTAAGGCTCGTTTTGACCGGACAAATTAAAAACAGCATGCTGAAATTTACGAAAAGTATATTTTAGTCGTCAAACTTAAAATCCATAACTTCTTCGTTATAATTCCGTTTAATCCGTTCAAGCGGCCACGGATTCGTTTTAAAGTATATTTCTAAATATCAAGGCCAAAAGTCGTGCCTACTGTCGGATTTTCCAGAAAAACAAAATAGGGACAGAACACTTTTATATACTTGTCGAAAATAGTTTTTCTCGTACCAAACCTATTCTAATCCCTTCAAATCAACTCCAAAGCTAATCTAATCCTACCATACACCTTCTTAGGGTGTCATGGGTTCCTAAACATCATCAAGACCAAAGTATACCAAGGGAATAATTATAGGATGACTATATATATTAAACTCTAAAAATCAAAGGTAAAAATGGTATAAACAACACAAGTCTTGCATGTTTTTGCTCAAAAATGATGAGATGAGTATGAAATGAATATGTAAGATGAAAATAGATATGAGATGCTTACAAGTGATATGATGAGGTGATTAGAACCAAGGATTAACCTAAACACCCTAGGTTTTTATTTCAAAACCTTAACAAAAGTGTATACTAGATTGTAGAAACTTGATCTTGGAAAAAAATTTTATGAATTCTCTACTCCTCTATGCTTGGCGGATTTTGAGAGAAAGGAAGAAGAAATCTTGACTTGTACTTTCCATTATTTGATTGTGAATGAAATAAATGAGAAGTATGTAACATTGAGTGAAGAATGCATTATGTAAGAAAATGTTACCATCATTTAATGTTTCATCCCCCTTGGTGACCAAGGGGGGATGTTTTTCCAAACTATACATTTTTTTCTTTTATTCTTTGTGTATAATATTGTGTAAGTAAATAAGAAAGTAAGTTGAGGTAAATTGTAACTTTGTATATACATTAGTGTATTTAAGGTAGTTTTAGCTAAAAGTAATTTTTAATAGATCAAAGTAAAGTATAATGAGATCATAAAAATTGTAAAAATATATTTCTTGTAAAATTTGAGTGGTATAATAATTATCGTATAGTTTTTAAGAAAAGCGTCGTAATAATATAAATTTAACGATTTATATACCAAATAAATTTAAAACACTAGGTAAACTCAAAATATAGTTTTATAAACTAAATGTAAGTATAAAAATATATTGGGATCATTTTGGAAGTAACGGATTAAATATTTAAAATAATAACTCACGCGATAACGTTTATTTAATATAAAATTTACGCGTTTAATGTGAAGTGAAAAACCATGCATAAATTGATATGAAATGATGAATATGGAGTTTGAGAAATGACCGGAAATTGAGAATTGTGACATTAAGTCACTACAATACTGAATATCATTGGGCCAACGTTCTAATGGCCAATGATTCTGTAATATGTGTTATGCAACGTAGTCCTAACCTTTGTCCAACAGTAGTTTTGTGCATAAGATGATATGTTGGTAGTTCAGTCACCAATACCAATGCCAATGCTCCAAGGGTGTCCATGATGAGATTAACCCAAAGAAGCTGCACCAAAAATTGCAAAATATTGATACTAGCGATTTAATAGTTAAGCTAACATAATGGTCATTTTAGAAGCATGGAGCTTGCAATTTGCAGATCAGTAGAGCTGAAATAATACTCCACTTGATTGGGTTGAAACTTGAAAGGAATGTAGTTCAAATGCCATGATGGATTCATTATAATGAACTTAGAAATCCGACCAACAGATTATTCTTGTTCTATCATGCATTTGTTTAGATTACCTCAATTCATATGCAATATAACACGCACACCTTAGTAAACGCAATACATGAGCAGAGAGAGTGAAAGAAACCTGCATAGTGTTCAAAGGTACATCTCCTGATGAAATTTCTGCTCCAACATTTATAATGAGTGCTACAACATTAGCTGTAAGCTGGAACTGGATAAACTTCTGAATGTTTGCATAAACAGAATGACCCCACCAATACAATGATGATTACTCAAGCAACAAAGCATCTAAAAAGTTTACTCGATCACAAAACATTGATCTCAAATGGTTATGGAAGAACAAAAAGGATGAAGAAATGACTTTAATTTGCAACAAAGCTCGTCTTGTGGCCAAAGGATACAGACAGGAAGAAGGCATAGATTTTGAATAATCATTCGCTCTGGTAGCGAGACTTCCTTCACAACTGAAGCAAAATTATCATCGAAATTGATGGCTTCAGAGCTTTCTTTTGCAACTTCAGTTCCTTGAATTCCCATGGCAAGACCCATATCAACCTGATATAGAGAGACAAAGTGACAATATAAGTTACGGGCGCCTGAAAGGTAAAAGCTCAATAGAGAAATATTTATGTAGTTATACAATGTAGATATGGACAAGCAATCTTTATGGAGATATGGGAAGAAGCAATTAACAAAATTAGATAAGGAATATAAATGATAGTTTATAACTAAGTATGGATAGTCCTTGATCACTTTTAAAGTATATAAGATGCGTTAAAATCTCATGAAGCGCAGGAGCATCATTTGTTCTGTCTCCAGTAACGAACACACAGGTCTAAATCATTGGATATTACAGCAGCACCCGAGCCATACCTGTTGGAATAACCCGAGCCAAATCAGTCATTTGTCAATAGTTAATTATATACCTCATAGTGGTGCAGTAAAAAGACATGCTGCGCGCAGAGTGATAAAAACCGAAATTTAATTGAGTAATCAGTAATTCATTTATCATTTCAATCAACTACTTCTTTGGCCAATTTTAGTTTGTGTGACAGTATGGATCCTGTGGTGTTCCTGGTAATAAATAAACAACCGTTGGGGTCTTGTTACAACAATATGGTGGTGCACTCTTAAATCTAGAATCGTCTTCTTGCTCACTGGTTTGAGTCCCCGTCATTTCTAAATGTTGAATCTTAATTCTACTTATATAACCTTACCTTCATGTTGATAATTACACTACACATTTAATAAAATAGTGCGCGTATGTGTGTTCTAAATTGTAATCGGTGTGTGTGAAAAAAATAGGAAATCAATGTGTCCGGTGAATGCATATAAGGGAGGGTATCATGTGAAACTGGTACCTCTGGTCGAGTTGATTCAATTAATTCTCAAAGGTTTCCAAATCCCAAAATTATATAGCCATGTCTGACGAACCTGGAACACGTAGATGTGTTAGTTAAATATGCCAGCAAGAGAGAAAAAAAAAGTTTGATATAGTAATTATAAGTGGACATGATCATGGTTAATTTTATAGTATAATTCACTTAAAGCCACCTAACCATGAGTTTGTTCTTCTCTTCGCATAGTCCACCCACCCAATTGGACCATGTAAATCACTCATATTTCTGTTACGATACGCAATATAAACACTTAGCCAAACATTAGGCAGATAATAATGTTAAGTTCTCAAAATTTAAAATTCAACGTTAGTATGACCGAGTAGCAGCAAACATGCAACATTTCCCAAAACAATAAAAGAAATAAACTAACCATGTTCTTTGGAACACTGGAACTTTTGCACCAACCACGAATGCTGCTATGGAAGATGTGAAGACCACTCTTTTCAGAGATGGAACTTTTGAAGCTGATGTTAGAACATTAAGTGCCCCATTCGCTGCATAATTTATCAATTGTGCCTAATGCAAAAAATACAAAAAATGAAGTTTTATGCATTATAATATTAATCTAAAAGTTCAATGTAATGTGGAAAACTAAAATAGAAAGACGAAAAGTGACATGTGGGTCATCGACTACGAGCTGAACAGGAGATGTTGTGCGAAAGACGCATACGCAACCATTAACTGCAGAGTCGATAGAACCATCTTCAGTCAAGCTAGCTTCATAAAAAGATAGAATTTCTTTTGCTCCATTTAGAGCAAGTAAATTTTTTGTCTTTTTCGGATCAGCTACATCATATTTCAATGGGAATCAGAAACCAAACGGTTGCAAATGATGAGAAGACTTGATCATTGGGCTTTTCTGTCATAACAAATGAAAAGCCAAAAACAGTGTCACCACCTGTGAATAAGAATCAAGACTCTTAGAGGCATACCAGATAACTTCGAGATGTTTATCACTTTTTTGCTTAACTCTGTCTTGGTAATCAATTTGGCCAAAGAAAAGAGAATCGAATCCAACCTAAAGACAACAATATTATTGTATCTATTGTATCAATTTAGAAATGTGAAATCCTCGCAATCTTGGTATCCAACCGATTATAAAAGAACTACGATAAAAGAATAACTTACCTCAGCCCCATTAGGTAGGCTTGCACTGCAGAATAACCAAAGGATCTATTTGCCAACAAATTCTAGCCGTTACATTGAATGGTTGCTTGATAATTATGTTTTATGGGTCGCTTATTCATGTTGATTGTTGGCTTCCCTGGTCGTTTTTGGAAGTGGTGATCGTGGTAAGTTGTAGGTTCGCTTCCTTGTGATGGTGGTCATATGGATTATTATTTTGCACGTCTTATTGAGGATGTATTGCTGCTAATTCTAGCCATGTATTTTGATTTGGGTGCTGTTCAAGATCACATGGAAGTCGATTTGAAGTTCTATGATAGCTATGTATTTGGTGCTACCTTAGTGAATCAAGTTTTAATTCCTTATTTATATTCACTTGTATAGTCATTGTAGGTAGTAAGTTTTATTATGTAAGTTGTAAGAATGACGTGTCATTCTTATATTCGAGTCTGTAAGTGTCCTAAGGGACTGAGGTGAGGGATATCACCCTCATCCTATGTACCTCAACGTTTTTTGGAGTAATGAATTTTGCCAGGGTGAATTAACCATTTTACCCAAAAAAAAAGATAATTATGCCCATACGTTGTCTGATCAATCATATCAATATAATGTGGTGCTGGCTCATCATGAATACACCAACCTCCATATCTGCTCAACAAAAACAAACCACTCATTGCAAAATTCTAAATAAAATCAAAAGTAAAGAAATTGTTTTTTTTTTTTGCATAATCAGAATGATCAATAGAGATTGTGTGTGTGTCAGTGCATGATCTGTAAAAGTACCTGTGGTTTTATAAAATTCATTACAACAACATGCTTTCAATTATTCCACGATGAAAACAATGGAAAACTGAAATAAACGACATATAGGAAAAAAAACAAAACAAAGAAAACCATATTGCATAATGTGAATGAGTTTCCTATATTGCATAACTATATTTAAGGAAAAGATATATATGATAATTTTTTGTTGATCATTATATTTATGGGTTTGCAGGATATAACACAAAAGATAAGTTGATCTAGTGGTAAAACTCATTATTAATGAACCAAGAGGTCTTAAGTTCGAACCTTGCCACATTAAATTTTTTAAACCAAATTATTCTGGATTTATTTAAATAAATACAATTTTAATTAATCAAAATTATATATATATATATATATATATATATATATATATATATATATATATATATATATATATATTAAAAATGCCACATGTATTCAATGATGACATGGATTTATGACGTGGCATTTGGGATGCCACGTGGAATAATATGTGGCATGCCTCCTCTATATATATATATATATATATATATATATATATATATATATATATATATATATATATATATATATATATATATATATATATATATATATATATATGTGTGTGTGTGTGTGTGTGTGTGTGTGTGTGTGTGTGGGATCGAATGTGGTTGTGTGTGTATGATATTATATATCGAATGAGTGTTTGTTTGTCAATGGTCGATTATAGTCTTGCATGAGTGTGTCGTGTTGAGACTGCCAATTTGCATGTATGGTTGTTTAAGTATGAATTGAATTTGGGTAAAGGGTTTTGTGGACAAACTGTTTTAATAGTGGCATAGATGAAGCAGTGATGGTTATGGATGTTTCGATATAGGTTAAATTTTAAATTTGGGTATAAGTGTGAGTATGCATGTGTATTCAAGCGTGGATTGTGGTATCTTGTGGGGTGAGTTTGAGGGTGATCGTGGGATTATTGTGTGGGTCGTATGGTGTGTTGAAAGCGTGTCGGGGGAGATGGGTCATGTGTTTGTCATAAGGCATGATTTCTAAGTTGTAAATATTAGTTTCTTGAGCCGCGAACGAGCATGAAAATGGTCGAGCACTGAATATGGAAAATGTCTTGTAAAAGTAAAGCGTATCATATTTTCGTATGTGAAACATATTTGAGTTAACATTGAATTATTAGTTTAGTTACACTTTAAACCTTAAACTTTGGGAAATTGTCACATGCAAAACCTAGATTTTATGAATTGACATATTACACCCTAAACTATAATATTGATAATATTAAATCTTAAAGTTATTCATTTGTCATTTTGAACCCTAAACTATGATAACTTGTCACAATAAACCTTAAGCTATGGTAAGTTACATGGTGGTAAGCCGAGAGCGGCCCTCGTAGTACAACTTGTCTGGGTTTGTGTTCAGTAGCCGGTTAAACCCTAAACTTTGATAATTGTCGTATTTAACCCTAGACTTCACTAATATGTTATTAAAGAACCTAAACTATGATATTTGTTATGTTAAACCCTTAAGTCTATTTAATTGTCATTTATAACCCTGAAGTATTAAGCTACTTAAATATGAAAACCTGCTAGATATGGAAAGTTACTTAATTCGGAAAGTTTCTAAAAATGGAAAGAAACCCTAACTATGAAATATGAATAACTATGAACACTAAAATTATGAAACAACTTTCTAAATATTAGGCGATCATTATTCGTGTAGATCTGCGTAGGAAGGAGTAACCTTTGTTTTCCTTGTATGTTTCTGGTGATTTGCTTTATGGTTTGAGGTACAGATATTCTATCCCTTTTCAGTAGGGATTCCTTGTGACTTTCCGATCCTTGACTTTGTTTCGTTTATGATATACCATTGCTATGATTCCCTTTGCTATGATCCTTTTGATATGATTCCTAATATGATCCTTTGATATGATTCTATTCATTATGACATTCATTTTGCTATGATATGATTTCCATTCAGTTAGATATGCTTCGTTTGATATGATATGATACGATTATGTTTCTTATGCTTTGTTTCTTTTTGTTTCCCGAGCTAACTAGTCATGGAGATACCATGACCATGTCATTGTTGGCACCAATGGCATGACAACATCTGTTGCGGTGTGATTAGTCCACGGCATCCTCATTTATTATGTATGTTATGAGATCTCTTGGCCATTATGATATGTGTGTATACTTGTCTTGAGCAGGGTACATATATGCTTTGTTTACATGGGGGCGTATGGATGCATCCTAGGTATTATGGTTCTTACGATTTGGTGATTGGTTGTGCGTGCCTTGCACCCCTCTCGCTTCTGGTACGTTGGAGCTAGCTACTCCTTGTACACCTATGAATTGATAGATATGTTTGTATGTAGTGTCCTTCATGTGTCATGTTGGATGTTAGGTTATGAGCTCGTGGTAATATCCCTATATGATTCATTTAGATTCCTTATGATTATTTGATTTGTATTATCGTTTGATCTCTTATTTCATTTGACTTATGATAATTGTTCATTTAATCCTTGATCTCTCATTCTTTTGATAGATGATATTCGTTTCAGTAGAATCTTATGTTTCTCTTTCTTTATACTTGTATATGTTTTGATTATTTCTTTTGTTATATATCTGTTCACTGGGCTTTTTAAGCTCAGCCGCATTTTCTTTTCCATGCGGCTGGTACTAAGAAGGATGCTAGGCTTTGATGGGATGAGAGTAGGAGCATTTGAGTGAACCGACCCTAGTTACCTTATCATTTTGGACTCATTTTGAAGAACATTTGCTTGATTCCTATCAAGTAAGATTTTTCTCAATTTTAGCTTCCTCATAGTCTATCCCTTCTTCATGATAACTTGGTGAAAGAGTATACTAAGACGAAGGTTCCCTAGAAGGTGCTAGTGAGAAGCTATGATCACCCTCCCCTCACTTCGTTTGTTAACGCCATTTCCATTGTATCCGATGAAGGTGTAGTAGTTGAGAAGAAGGAGGCTAAGGAAAGCAAGGATAGTAAGAAAAAGGAGGAAGCTGAAATCAATAATGAACCCGAGACCATCGAATACTACCTTAAGCACGAGATTAATAAGAAAACAATTGTTAACCAAGTGAACAACTTTAGGTACAATGAGGTTCTTAGGAAAGCCCTCGAAGGAGAAATAACAGAAGAAGAATATGACACCATGCCTATGGGACCTATGTACGAATTGATTCTAAAAAAACCAGTGACTAAAAAACAAGAAACCACGGGGAATTTCGTAATACCATGTAGCATAGGCGACATCGATAATATAAATGCCTTAGCCGATCAGGGTTCTGACGTAAACATAATGCCGCTATCAGTCTTTAGCAAATTGACTAAGGAAGAGCCAACTAAGACCAATCTTAGACTTTCCTTAGCAAATCACACATGTCTATCCCGTAGGAATAGCGGAGGATGTCCAAATCACACATATGTCTATCCCGTAGAAATATGCCACTCATTCTTGGAACACCTTTTCTGGCCATTGCCAAGGCAACCATCAAATGCGGTGAGGGTATCATGATACTCAAAAGTGGTAAGGGATACGCTAGGATACCTATTGTTCCAAGATATCCTTTAAAGATTATGGAGAAGATAACTGATGAGAATCCGCAGGTCCCTAACAATACAGTTAAGAAGAAAATTAATGAATGGGAAAGAGGGCTTAGAGACTTCATGGTTCAAGGGCTACATGAGACATTGTGGAAACGTGATAAAAAGTTAGGGAATAATCCTACCTCAATACCACAAACTCAAAATAACCATAAGGAATTTTTGAATGGAGAAAAGGTGCTTTTGTATAAATCAAGAATAAAAGCATTAAGAGGAAGAAATAAGCCAAGATGGTTTGGACCTTATACGGTGAAAGAAACTAATCTAAAAAATAAAACCGTTATCATAATAGACGACGTTGGGAAGGAGTTCACGGTAAGCATACAACGTCTACAACCTTTTGATGAAGGCTTAGTGAAAGAAAAAAAGAACGGTAATGAAGTCACGTAGGGGCACGACTTCGAGTCTAGCTACAAGACTCATAAATAAAGAAAAGCGCTTCGTGGGAGGCAACCCATGCTTAATTGTTTGCTTGTTTGTGTGTCATATATCTTTTCATTGATTGTTTATTCTCATGTTTAAATTTGTGAAAATGCTTTATTTTGTTTTACCTCGTCTTAATTACATATAAAGGTATTTAACAAAAGGGATAAGTGTAAGGAAGATTACACACGTTTTTAAAAGAACGTGAACATGAGAATTACAATTCTTGAAAAAGAGATATTTGTATGTTTTTTAGAGTCAAATGCTTGTATCGAGTCATAATGGATGCTTTGCAGAAATTTTTCCAGATTATAAAGATGTAATTTTTCCAAATTTTTTTCCAGAAAAACGCAGCAGACCAGTTTCTGTCAGGATAACCTGACGGCGTTAGATTCGCTACCTGACGGCGTCAGAAGGAGAAGAAACCTCTTATCTAACTTTCTCTCGTTTTCTGTGCTACTTATAAATTTTTGGAATTTCTCGGGTCTTAATTTTCTAGAAAATCTATAAACATCCAATCCACAAGCATTATATCCTAGTTTAGTAGAGTCATATATAGTTTTACCTCCAATTTTACGCGATGGTTTCGTCTATTTTCTTAAAGTGTGCAGGTTTTATTTATTAAGAAGAAGAAACATAAGATTGAAAGGAGCTTTTCACGCATACATTCTTCTTGAAGAAGAATTTAACCACTACTTCACATGGATCCTACCGAGCTAATCAGGGGAGTATTAGTTTCTTTCTCTTTTAATTACCTTCCCTTATCATAACTTTGATACTTTCGGGGAACATTGGGGACAATGTCCAGTTTAAGTGTAGGGAGGGAGAATAAAACGGGAACTTTGAAACTATGCTTATCCTTGATCATTTGTCTTGTCCAATTTCATTTGTGTAATAAACCATGAGAAATATCGGTTAGGGTAATTTTGGCACCAAATTTAAAAAATTTCATGACATGTAGGAGTGGGCCATTAGTCTTAATAAAGCGTCTCATGGAAAGGAAGATATATGACTAGCACAAAACCCTTTACCACTCAAATTTCACCCCAAAAATGTGAGGTTCGCCCCTAGATTTGTAGGAATTAAAGCATTCATCTTTAATGCTTCGAGAGTGTACCGGTAGTATAATAGATTCTAGAACTTGTTTTGTGATGCATCCCGAGATCGCTAGTGAGACTACACTTGTGTAGTTAGGAATAACTAAATGATAAGAGGCATTAGGATAACCCTTTTTTGATACCCGTATTATAATTACTTCTTCCACATCGGTTGAGTAATTCCCCCACACCATTGCGTTATACTCATCTTTAGTACACGATACCCCTAGTTAACCCCTCAGAGCCTATCTTTTTTGCGGTTCTCGTGATGTTTTGGTTTTCCAGAATATCAATGAAGAGCATTGTTTACAATCCACCCCCAAATGTACACCCAAATTGCCTTAGCCTACATTGTATGCACTCACTTTTAGTGCATTATTGTTTTCATATTAAACCCTTAGTTCAATTATCTAGTTACTTGCATAAGTTGTTAAGTCGAGTCATATCCTTTGTATACTGTTTTGGGACGATTGGGACTCACGGGAAAGAACGTTAAATTCAAATTCCCTTTATTTACGTAATAATGTACTCCAAGTGTTTTGATCTTTTCAATTCGGGTCAAAATAGTGTTAGAGTAATAAAAACTCAAGTGTAGGGATGTGCCTATAAATCCCTTATATTTTGATGTTATCATAGAGGATGGTAGAGTAAAAGTGTATGAAAAAAAAAATCGAAAAAAAAGAGTGTTGAAAAAAAAAATGAAAAACATACGGGCTACCATCCTACACATAAAGATTTTTGACTTGCCACCACTAAATCGCCTATCCAACCAAACCATTTGTTTCCCTACCGTAAGCCTAACGTTACAACCCTTTAAAAGACCTCTTAAATAGTTTTTCCTAGGTGCTTACGCCAAAGCGATGGAGGTTTGATCTAGTCTCAAGCCTATGGTAATCTATGTACTAGGACCGGTTAATGAGTGTTTATCTTCCATTTCCAATTTGATATATTTCATATACACCCGAGAGATGAGAGTATCCAAACACCACTTGTGAGGTGCTAGTATATAATTTTCGTGCTTCTTATGACTTTTGCGAGGCTTATACTTGTTGTGAACTGTTCTAAACCAATGCTTCATGCCCCCTAACTTATAAATTGATTGGCCAAAAGCACATTTGCTTGAGTACAAGCAAATACCAAGTGTAGGGATATTTGATAAGGATTTAAAAGGTACACTTTTGAGGGGTCATTTAAGCCCTTAATCGATCACTTTTATATCCGTTAATGCTTAATTTCGTTCCTTTTCAATTTTTAGGTCCCCTAAAGGAAAAATGCTGGAATGACGCTTATTTGGACAAAAAGGCGTGAATATGTGAAGAAAATGGCTAAAGTCAAGATCAAGACACTCAAGCTGCTGGAAGTGCACCCGACGGCGTCACAAATAAAGGGCGACGCCGTCCCTCTAATTGCGACGGCTCGGGTGAAATTGCTATTCTATACCGGGCAGTCGGGCTTTAAAGAGTAGGCGTCACGACTCGGGCGGCCTAGATCCGATTCGACGGCGTCGAAGTTGAAGTCGGCACACACAACCACAACATGACGCAGTCCCAAATTTGACTTGGCCAAGACGAAACCCTAATGGCGGCGATCCGACGTCGTCACAATTAAAGAGTGACGCCATCGCAGTTGTAACTCTATATATAGAATTTGAATTTTCAGACTTTCAGAGAGGTAGAATTGTGGAGTAAAACCTACAACGATTTTGAGCTGTCTTGGGCAGTATCTTAGGGTTTTCATACCCTATTTTACATCAAGATAAGTAATCCACTTCATTGATTTCATTATGTCTTCGATTTTATGTGTGTATGCTTGCATGTTTACCATATCTGGCTAATTTACTTGTGTGTTTGCTTAGATCTATGAAACCTAGTCATTAATTATTGATTGGTTGTCTCTTATCTTGATTGTAATTGGCTTAGGATTGCAATAGGCCATCGTTATGTTTTTAATGCTTGAGTAATCTTTGTGAACATTAGTTTATAATCGCCTAGAGTTATTATAGGCTAAAAATCCAAAGATAACCTTAGAATTAGATGATAACACAGATATAATGAGCTGTAGACGACCCGCCATAGATAAAAATTTATTCTTTCAATCGGATATTCTAGTCTGAACCCTTTCAACAAGCACTTTGCAATCCCGATACAGCAGCTGTGATGAGATAAGGGGAACACCCAAATACTTAACAGGGAGGGTACCTTCCTTAAATGACTAAGAGTTCAAAATGGACAACTTAACCTGGTTTGGCACATGACAAAAGAACGTCGTACTCTTTGGGATACTAGGAACGAGACCCGACAAATTCTTGAACTCATCTAAAGCATCCATAACCACACTAGCTGAGACCACATCCCCATGAACTCATTGTTTTTGTCCTTGTACCAAACACTCCTTAAAAACCTCCATCACTTGTCCAACTTCTTGTTAATCTTGGTAAGCATCCTACCAAGACACTTGAACATACCCTTCATTTGCTTGAATTCCACAGAGGGTTTCTCAATCTCTGGAAGTGACGTGTATTACTCGTGAGGTTGAAGCCTAGAGTTAGGAAGTCCATCTTCGGAGCTATTTGATGATGAAGTTGAAGGAGTAGGAGGTTGAGGCCGTTTTCCTTTGGTCTTAGTCTTGGCTACCCTTTCATCACTCAATGGCACAAAGATGTGAGGGATAAGAGGATAGTCAAGTTTTACCCCTCTAGGACTTGGCGGAATGGGTGTAAAAGCTCTAAAGAGACGGATAAGAAGCATCCTGTAGGGAAGAGCAACAGTTCCTTGAGTGGGAATGTCGGCCATTCTCCTAGCAATGTAGTATGCCAAGTTGAATGGTTGACGAGTGGACAAGCTATAGAGCATGTAGCAAAGGCAAGCATTATGGTCACAGTTTCCTATGGTGCTATTCCCATTTCTTGAATTGAGGCTTAAGCTCATTGAGTTCTATTCCATATGGATCTCGGTTGATTTCTTTCTTGGCTCTAGTGACATGAGTTGGTGCTACCCTATCAAAGAATAGGTGTTCACGGATGACATCTTTGTCGACCAAGGGAGTTTGGTAAGGAGGGGAACGGTCATGAATTGAGTCAAGAATTGTGAGTGACCACTTATCCGAGTAGAGACAAGTTCGAACACAAGGAATTCCTAGTACTTGGGCAAAATGAGTGAGGGGAATGTTGAAATCAATTTGGGTTTACTTTGAATTGAAGAGACATAAGACCATCATCATTTGTTACAAGAATTACGCTAGCATAGAACTCAAGAACAAATCTAAGGCAAATGGGCCCATCTATGTCTAGGAGACCATCAAAGTGGATGGTGGCTAGTTCTTGACGAAGGTTTGTTCCCTCGACAAAGGATGGGTGGATTGTCCTACCCTCATGAAAGTAACGTTTCTCTATGCCTTTGAAAACCTCAACTTGGTGTTTGCTAAGACCCTTAGTTTTGTGGTGTTGTAGGATGTAGCCAAGGGTGTCTTTGTGATCATAGTACTTTGCGGGAGGCATGTTTGTTCCTAGAAGAAAAAAGTTTCATGTTTTAGTAAAAACGACAACTAAATTAACATTTGTTTTCTAGTGTGTTCCTATATGCAAAAAATTTGGAGTTGTGGTTATCTCGACTCCTTTTATGCATAAAATAGTTTATATTAGTAGTGTTTGGCAAAATTCAAGAAATAACCCAAACGCTTCTAATTCAATGTGGCTTCGTTTGAATATACCCTGAAATGCATATTAGTTATGCATTACCTTTAGTATTCAAGAGACATTATGCAAAGTGATGAAAATTACGTTTTTATTTGTATGAATCAATGACAAATTGTTTTTCCTATAAGTGAGAAATTTTTCAAACTTTTGACATGAGGTTTTTAGTTAATTATGATAATGCCTTATGATATGTAATTCCTAACTAAGGGAAACATGATTAGTTATGTAATTTAACAAATGTAATTCATGATTTGTGCAAGAAGATGCATAATCCCCATGTTTTGGTTTTGTGCATAAATTGGAACCCTGGACTCAGAATTAAGAGAATTAATGTAGTTAGGATACTTACATGTTAATTTTGGCTCAGATTAGTTGAAGAAGAAACCTCAATTATGAGTTATGTGTGTTTGTAAGTCGTTTGGTTATGTGGGTTGTGAAAAAGGAAGTATTCTGTAGTTCAAAATTTTTGTACTGAGGAAACCACGGATTAGATGGACCCAACATTTGGTTCTGTCTTTGTTAACGTTTGGTTTCGTGGGAACAGTAGCAGAATTTTACTAATTTGTCATGTTTGGTCATTCTAAGTTTTAAGCTATGTTTTTGATTATGTGTTTGGTTCCATTAATCCTAAACCAAGTCTAAGAAGATTAAATGGTTCTCGTTTAAGGGGTTTAGTTCGGATGTCGGCAATGTTATCTTCGGAGGAGACTTTCTCGATTGAGATGTTTCCTATTTGAACATTGTCGCGAAGGAAGTGAAGGCGAATTTCAATATGTTTCGTTCGGGCATGTTGGACGAGATTTTCTTGAGGTCAATGGCTCCTTTTTGTCACAAAGTATAGAGATGTCGTTGAGTTGAATTCCGTAGTCTACGAGAGCTTGCTTCATCTAAAGAGCTTATTGACATGCCTTTCCGGCTGAGACGTACTCGGCTTCGGTAGTTGAGATAGCGAGGGCCGTTTGTTTCTTTGAGAACCATGAGGTGAGACATTGTCCAACAAAATTACAAATACCACTTGTACTTTTTCTATCGACATAGTCTCCGGCATAGTCCGAGTCGGCATACACTATGGTTTCTA
This sequence comes from Chrysanthemum lavandulifolium, assembly GCA_022545495.1. Lineage (NCBI taxonomy): Eukaryota > Viridiplantae > Streptophyta > Magnoliopsida > Asterales > Asteraceae > Chrysanthemum > Chrysanthemum lavandulifolium. The sequence continues at coordinate 131,076,987 of CM040242.1, read as the reverse complement.
CACCCGTTCCTTTGGGATACCATAATCCTAAACATGTAGTGCCTTTAATGTTCTAAATATTCGTTTTATGGCTTCTAGGTGTGATGTTTTATGATCTTCTTGAAAGCGAGCACATAGACAAACACTAAACATGATGTCGGGTCTACTAGCCTTGAGATAAAGTAGGCTACCAATCATTCCTCTATATTTAGTGATATCTACGGATTCACCTTCCTCATCCTTGGTGAGTTTAGTTTCCGAAGACATGGGTTTTTTAGTAGGTTTTGAGTCTTCAAGACCAAATTTTTTAAGCATATCATTTATGTATTTAGATTGGTTAAAGAATATACCATATTATAGTTTTTTAATTTGATGTCCTAAAAAGAAGTTTAAATCGCCCATCATACTCATCTCAAACTCGTCGTGCATGATTTTAGAGAAATCATCACATAGCTCTTGACTAGTTGATCCGAATATGAGGTCATCTACGATATTTGAACTATGATAATGTGTGATTCCTTTTTCTTGGTAAAGAGAGTATTATCTACTAATCCTATGGTATATTTATGTTCAACTAAAAAAGTCTTAAGTCGATCATACCAAGCTTTTGGTGCTTGCTTAAGTCCGTATAATGCTTTTTTAAGTTTGAAAACATGATTTGGTTTTTCAAAGTCGGTGAATCCGGGAGGTTGTGCAACATATACTTCTTCATTAACGAACCTGTTCAAAAATGCACTTTTAACATCCATTTGAAAAAGTTTGAAGTCGTGAGCACATGCATATGAAAGTAAGATTCTAATAGACTCGAGCCTGGCTACCGGTGCATAAGTTTCATCGTAATCAATACCTTCTTGTTGATTATAGCCTTGTGCCACAAGCCTAGCCTTGTTTATAGACACTACACTGTTTTCGTTCATTTATTTCGAAAAACCCATTTTGTTCCAATTATAGTTTGATTTTTAAGTTTTTGAACTAATGCCCATACATCATTTCTAATAAATTGGTTTAGCTCCTCTTGCATAGCAATTACCAAAGATTCATCTTTTATTGCTTCGTTACCGTTTTTCGGTTCAATGGATGACATAAAACAAAAGTAGTTACTTTGATTTTGATCTTGTGATCTTAATGTTCTTTGATTTAATTGTCCTATGACCTTTTCTAAAGGATGATTTTTGATTCTTTGATATTTATAATATCTTTATTTAATGGTTCATCTTCCTTGTTATTATCATTGTTTTCTTGACTTTCAATAAGTTGACTTTCAACTAAGTCATCATCTACCAAAGGTGATGTCTCAGAGAGGTGGACTTTCGTCAAATGTTATGTTCAATGATTCCTCGACTCTCATTGTTTCTTTGTTTAAAATGATGTACGCTTTGCTAGTTTGTGAGTAACCAAGAAACACACCTTCATAAGACTTTAGGTCAAATTTGGTGAGATAGTCTTTGGTATTTAAAATGAAACATTTACATCCAAATACTCTAAAGTATCCTAAAGTAGGCTTTTTTCCTTTATAGATTTTATAAGGTGTTTTGTTCAAGAAAGGACGTATTAAGACTCTATTTAATATGTAAGTGGAAGTGTCAACGGCGTTACACCAAAACTTCTGGGGTAGGTTTTGTTCATTAAGCATTGTTCTACTCATTTCTTGAAGAGTCCTATTCTTCGTTCTACTACACCATTAGATTGGGGTGTTCGAGGAGCCGAAAAGTTATGTGTTATACCATTTGTATCGCAAAAGTTTCCAAATTGTGTTTCATTATCGAATTCGCGACCATGATCCGTTCGGATCGACACAATGTTAACACCTAGTTTATTTTGAATTTTCTTACTAAGTATTTCCAATTTATCAAAAGCTTCATTTTTAGTTTTCAAAAACTTTGTCCAAGTATACCTTGAGTAATCATCTACTATGACCAAAGTGTAGAAGTTGCCTCCATAACTTTGTATAGCGGATGGACCAAACAAATCCATATGCAAAAGCTCTAGACACCTAGATGTGGAAACCATGTTTTTAGCCTTATGGCTACTATGAGCTTATTTCTCAATTTTGCAAGCATCACAAAAGTGTTGGTCATATTTCAACTTGGGTAAGTTTCTAACTAGCTCTTTTGAGGATAGGGATTGAATGAGTCTCATATTAGCGTAACCTAGACGTCTATGCCAAAGGGTAGAGTTATCATCTAAGGTTGTTAGGCAAAGTTTGTCTTTAGATGTTCTATCTATTTTCATGACGTATATGTTATTGTTCCTAACTCCTTTTGCTATGGTGATACCGTCTTTTAGTATTTTACTACCATTTTCTTCAAATAGTACTTTATACTTTTTATCATATAGTTGGCTAATACTAAGTAGATTATATCCTAGTCTATCAACATGAGCAACATTTTCAATATTTAGAGAGTCATGAGCAATCGTACCTTTGCCAATGATTTTACTTTTAAGATTGCTACCAAAAGTAACATTACCTCCGTCATACTCTTGGTATGTTGAGAAGAGGCTTTTGTTTCTCGTGATGTGTCTTGAGCATCCGCTATCTTTTATCCATTCATCATGCTCCAATCCGACTTTTAAGCATACCTATGTCACATATAACTCAAGCGTTTGGTCCCCAATATCTCATGGGTCCGTTTGGGTTAAACATACCATTTACTTGGTTCATGTATGAGAATGATGGATATGGGTTCCATGGCATGAAATTAGGAGTTTGATATGGTCTAGGGTAGTTTTGATTCCAACCGTTATGTTGATAGTTGGGTTGTATGTTGTAGTTGCTTTTGGGAAAGGGGCGTTTGGCAATAGGTGTTTTAGGCCTTTATTGAGTGGTTTTAGATCTAAATTCATTTTTAGCAAGTCCTACTCCTATTGTAACAGCAGGTTTTTGTTTAACAACATCTTTAGATTTCTTAGTAACTTTGATAAATTTAATACGGTCCGTTTTGCAAACTTGTTGTTCTACTGCAGTCACCACGAAACCAAAATTTACAACGGACGGACGCAAATTTTTGGTTTTGTCTGGTCCGTGTTGTACTGTCGTAGTTGGGACAGTTTGTTTGTCTTTTCCGGCCGTTTTGGTTTGACTACTTGGAATCATTACTTCATTAAAACCTAATCCACTTGTATTTCCTGGTACTTTTTGAATTCTTACTATTTCATAGGCACAAGAAATATTTTTGTTAAATATCTTCAATTTAGAGTTATGTTCGATGAGAACCTCTTGTGTGAGTTTTAGTTTTTCTATTTCAAGACCAAGCTCTTGACATGATTTACAACCATCGTCATTAGCCTTGCCTTTTTCTAATCGTTTTGCCTTTTCTTTTAACTCATAAACTTCGTTTTCTAAAAAATCCTTTCTAGTTTTAAAAAACTTGTTTTTAGCTATGATTTTAAGCTAAGCTCACGTAATTGATTATATTGTTTTTGCAAAGTGTCATCATCAATAGAGGAGTAAGATGAGTCGGAATGTACCTCGTTTGATTCATGTGTCATGAGAGCGATCTCTTCCTTACTTGGTTCTTCATCATCATCACTTTCACTCCAAGCACCGCTTACAAAAGCTCGTTGAGTTTTGCTTTTAGGTGGCTTGGGCAATCTCCTATTAGATGACTTTTATCACCGCATCTAAAGCACTTCCTTGCTTTTCCCTTTTGTCATCTCGGTCTTTCCGAATGACTTCTTTTCATCTCGGGGTTTCCTTACAAACTTTCCTCTTCTTCTAAAGAAATTTTTGAAATCTCTTACGGCCATGGCATACTCCTCGTCTTCACTATCCGATCAAGATTCTTTATCATCACTAGATTCCGTTCTTGCCTTTAGAGCAACGGATTTGACTTTATCTCTTTTGCCTTTAATGATTTCCGAATCTTTCTCAATCACCATTTCATGTACTTTGAGATTTCCAATTAGCTCATCAAGTGACATTATTGAGAGATCTTTTGATTCCTCAATAGCCGTTACTTTGCTCTCTACTCGGATGGGGTGCTCTAAGAAATTTCCTGACAAAGTTCTTGCTACGAAAAGATTCATCAAGTGCTTTAAGAGAAGTAACAATACTATTAAAATGAGCAAATCCACAATCAATGGTTTCATCTTCAGGGATAACGAATTATTCATAATGTTGAACAAGAAGATCAATTTTGTTATCCTTGACTTGTGAATTCCCTTGATGTGTAATTATTAAAGATTCCCAAATATCTTTGGCGGTTTCACACATAAAAATTCTTTCATATTCTTTTCTAGGCAAAGCATTATAAAGCATCATTTTAGCTTCATTATTTTTACATATTAATTTTTTTTTTCATCATTTGAAATATCTTTTGTTGTATGATTAAAAATCACCTTTAATGATAACAAACCAAATATCTATATCTTTTGATTTCACATATGTTTCAAAACGGTTTTTCCAATAGATAAATCCATTCGTTTCAAAAAGTGGTGGTCTTTGCATAGATTGCCCTTCTTTAAAGTTTTCGGAATCCATGGATCGTTTCAAGTTTATAAAATATAATATATTTTAGAAAATCTTGAGCAACGAGGCTCTGGTACCAATTGTGAAAAACTAGAAGTGGGGTTGAATAGTTTTACCGTTTAAAATCTTAATTGTTTCGAAAACTTATTTTGAAATCAATCAATATAGATAAATGATGTGTTAGTAAAGAATGAATAATATGTAAGCAATAGATAATATGTAAGTAAGGAAAGAAACAATCAAACCACGACAAAGTTGTTTATAGTGGTTCGGTCTACAAGGACTCTTTTTCCTTGTCCTACTCTACTCTCTGAGTCTCCAACTCGAGAGTTATCTTCACTAATCAACAAGCTCCTTTAACCGACGGAGAAAACCTTTACACGTCGCTTACACAATATTTCTGACACAAAGCTAGATGTCGAGTTCTTTTACAATGGTACAACCACTCTCAATACACTATGTATTTTGAGGACTAAAATACTAACCACTCACACTCGGAGGTTTAAAATGGTTTGGAACAACAATGATGTATGAACAATAATGATTCACACAACAACAAAACAAACAAGACTTCCATCTAATTGTTGAAGCTTGATTATGCCTTGATCTTCTTTGCTACAAAGGATGATTACTAAAATGAAATGAAACTGAGTGAGATGTAATAGAATGAGAGAATGTATGTGTTTTATGCTAATGAGGGATGATAGAACAACATGGGTTTGCTTGCTTTGTATAGGCCAAGTGATCAGCAGATCACGGACTGGACGAAACCAAAAAAATGGGTCCGTCCTTTATAATTTTTGGTTCCGCCATCGGCGATGGATATCACAAAAAATCTTTCAAAGATCATCCAAATCTCTAAGATTATGTAAGATATGATGAGTGAATATCTAAACAAAATATTTTATAAAATCTTCTAAAGATTTTCAATGTGATGCAAGCCATGATGTAATATGTAGTTTTTCATTTTTAGAATTAACATGTTATATAAGTAAATACTTATGTAATGTTTTGTTTAAGAAACTAAACATACTTGATCTAAAAATGTTGATGCACATTATAGTTTAGAAGGTTATCAATGTCAATTGATATGTAGCTAATCAAAATGTGATAAGATGTAAATGCTTAAGTGATGAAGACTTTATTTAAGAAAAGCTTGTATTAATGTCTAATAATCTTGACAAGCTTTATACTTTGCAAAAATGAAATTTACTTTTGTTGTTAACAAAACAATGTAAAGTTCATAAAATATAAATAACGTTTTTTGGACAATATTTGTATTAATAGTCATATATAAAATATCCTAAACGACATAATAAACAAAACCTAAACAGTTACATATCAATTTTCACCTAAGAACAATGAGCATCTAGTAACTAGTAACACATGAACATAAAATATGCATAATGAGCAGCTAGTAACTAGTAACACAAGAACATAAAATATGCCAAATTGTTATCTTTTAATTAGTTGAGCACTCCTCTCTGGTTAGCTGTTTAGTGTTTAAAGACATAGCATTCGTTATATAAGTCCTTGCAACTACTTGTGTCTAGTATTAGTTGCGCCATCAGCAACCCTTGCAAGAACACAACGTACACACTCTATAAATTGATAAATGGAAAGGAGTCCAGTGTGTTCAAACTATTACAAAATTGAACAATATACCATTTGATTTGAACTTGAGTTACATTTCTCATATTGTAATTGATTATGGCTATAAAAACCAAACAACACAAAAGAGAGCACCAACAATGGACAACATGTATATAATAGCTACAAAGGTGTAATGTTATTATGATTAAAACAAAGAGACCCCAAGTCCATAACCAAAATACAAATAGCTCTAAACTTATACTACTAATAAGGGATTAGAAAAGACCAACTGATGTAGTGGCGGTGATGACACGAGATGAAGTGGCGGCCGCGTTAGGTGGTTGCTAGAGATGTGGTGGGGCTTCAATATGTGTTTAGGGTTTGGATAGGTTTGGGAGAGAATATAGAAGAAAACATTTTTTATTATTAAATATCAACAAAAGGCATTAAGATAGCCTTTCAAGTTTAGACCATTAAGATGTTTTTACATATGATCACGTCGAGCGAGGAAAAAAAAGCTGTCTGGCGCCCAAGCGTCTAACCGGTTAAGAGGTTTGGCTCATTAAGAGCTGTTAAGACATTTCAAAAAGAAAAAAAAAAGAAAAAGGAAAAAACCTAAGAAAATTCCATCCAAACCTCCTTTGATAGTATAATACAAGAACTAAGTAGGTTCATCTTTTACTCCTCACTAGTCCTTATAACTTATACTACCCTACAAGTTCATATACCCTCTTCAGTGAGAAACCTACCTTATGAAGTACTACATCCGTCCCTAAATAAATGTCCACTGTTGACTTTTAGAGTCTTATTCTTTCAACTTTGACCTTAAATTATTTAATTTGTGTTATGTAATACTTGATGAAAATTATACCAATGAAAATACATTTCAAACTCAATCAATTCATATATTTTGTATCAAGTATTATATAACACAAATAAAAAAAATCAAAGTCAAAGTTAAAAAATAAAGACTTTAAAAGTCAATAGTGGACACTTATTTAGAGACGGATGAAGTAATTAATATGAAATACCTTTAATTGCAAATCAATTTAGTTATGATTTCCTTTTTCTTTTTTGTTTAATGAATTTCATGTAATTCAAAAATTATAATAATAAAAATTTTCAAAAAATACGAAACACTTGTTATTGCAAATCATTTTTTTTTTTCAAATATTAATATAAAAATTCAAAAAATATTGCTACAAAATATCTATCTAACTTATCTTCAACCTAATTAAAACATGGTTAACATGTAAAACTTAAAATCGTTAAAAATATGAGAAGTATTAAACTCACATTTGCTTTTGCAAATAATCTTGAAGTAGTTAGGTGAGCGCAAAACTCTTTGATTAGTCAACAAAACATGTTATAAACTATGGTTATAAAAAGAGTGGTGATTTGCATACTTCAACTAGTGATTGTCACACTCCATTTTATGCACTAAGGGTGCATTTGGTATGCTATCATAAATCACAATTGGTATTAGTTTAGGTATAAAGTGGGTCACTCACCTATGATAGTTTGATATATTGCCTCTTGTACTCCTATGGAGTATGGAAGATATCGACTTTCATCCTATATTTGAAAGATATGTATATCTTAACCAAACACTTGATCATATCCATTCTGATTCCCCATTCCAATTAACCTCTACCAAATGCATTGTAAATAGTTGTACATGTATGACCGATGCTTCATACTTAGGGCCCGTTTGGTTTGTGGGATTAGCTTGGGTTTAGGATAGAATAATGGACCCCATCTCATTTTTAACTGTTTGATATGATTCGGGTTTGGACTTAGTCCTAAATATTAAGAAGTGTGATAAAGTAGGGTGGAGTGGTAGGTTTTATGACAACAAACGGGACTCACCTCATTTTGTCTCTATCTCTCTCCTTTTATCTTTTATATAAATAATTTATAATTAAATTTTAAAATATAAAATATTTTTCTCTCTTTCACATTTTTTTCTTTTACATTAAATCGAAATTCAAATAATAATCCTAATCTAAATCAAAATCAAAATTATAATCCTAAACCCACTTACAAATCAAACAAACGATAATATTTTTGGCGTGACGATAAATAATGAGGTGTGCGAATATCACTCTTACCAAAAGCCACCCGATTAAATGATCCGGATTTTACAGTAATAAAACAAGAAGGGGTAATAGTGGAAAATGAGCAAATAAAATACCCCCAAAAACACAATAAAAAAAAAAAAAATCCTGAAAGCAAACCATGGCGCGCACTCTATCTTCCTCAATCATCCATTTCTCACCCTCATTTGAAACCCTCCAATTTAACTTCAAACCCATTCCTGATTTCAAACAGAAAAACAACTTAATCCTAACAACAATAACATTTTGCAATACAAGACCAAAATGGGCAGCGACAAACTCAACTTTAGCTGTCTCTGTTCCATCTTTAGAACAATCAAATGGCCAACAACATTGGATTGTTGTCGTTAAACCTCCAGCAACACAAAAACCTGATTCTAGTACAAGACAAGATGTTGTTGATTATTATGTTAGAATCTTGGATAAGGTTCTGGGCAGGTGGGTATGTATGTTCTCATACAATTTATTTGAATAAGAAGATTATGTGTTTTGGGTTTCAATGCTATAAGAGTAAAAGGTTTTCAAAACATATGTTTTTCCCTTCTTCTTAAGTTTCAATATCGCAGATAAGCTGTTTCGAGTGTTTGGATTAAGTAACGTGTCGCTGTGTCCCTATTAGGAGCAGTTTTGAATTAGCAGTTTGGAGGTTGCAGTTGAGGCTGTTTATTGAATTATGATTATTTCGAGTCTTATATCTTTACATAAGCAAAACATTCAAACACTTGTGTTTAGTTACAATATTAGCAAATTAAAGCATCATCTCTTGCATTGTGTTTTTGTGCAACTCATTCTTTGTTAGCAATACCCTAAAGAAGCGTTACTTATTGAACAATGATAGGGTTTTTTCATTATATCCAATCATTTTTGTTATCAAAGATTATAAACTTGGTGTCATAATTTAAAGTGTAACTTATTTAATATCTATGTGTTTTTAGTGGATTTCTATGAGTAATTATTCATTTAAATTTGTAAGAATTAAGGCTTATTTGAGTTGGGATTCCTTTGTTTTATAACTGTGGTCTATGTTTTGATAAGTCAAATAAAATTTGTTAAGTTTCATGAAAATCTGACCATTTCTTTGTGTTTGGTTTGAATTTGATAGTGAGAAGGATGCTCAAGGCTGTATATACAATGTTTCTTGTGATACCCAATTCGGGTTCTGCTGTGATGTGGACAAAGAAACTTCTCTACAACTAGCATGTACTCTCTTTCCATCCATTTAAACAAATAACACTTGCAAGAAATTAAATTCTTATACTGTAGAATTACATGGCGTTTGGCATCTCGACTTGAAAGTGATTACCGATTAATGCATTTTCCTCAAATCACAAAATATAAGTTTCTACTGTTTGAGTGTAGTGAAACCCCCTATATTATCAGAATTCTATTTTTTATTTACCAGGGTCAAAGATCCTCCCCTCCCAAAAAAAAAAAAAAAAAAAACCACACTATATAATGAGAATTTTATTTTTATATTTACGGGGTCAAAGATCCTTTTACCCCAAGAGAAAAGAAGAAGAAAAAAAAAAAAAAAACTCACACACACTATATAATCAGGATTTCTGATGGCGTTCTGTGATTACCACTACTTCAAACAACAGAAGCAAAAGCAGGCACTTTCAAAATGCAATACCAAACACTCCCTCAATGTTTTAAAAATGAGATGTTGGTAGGCTTGTTGCTGAGTTGTTGTTAGGTGGATAATGTTTGCTTATTTTCCTATAAATCATAGGTTTACCAGAGGTCTTATCAGTAAAGCCTGATCCAAATTTCGACTATGTACAAAGGATTATAGTCACGAGAAAGCTGAATCGGGTTCACATAATAGCAATTTTCCTCCATTATTCCCTGCTGGAACTTCGAAGCACTGGCTTGTTCGTGTAGAGACGCCAGAATCCCGAGTCATCACTAGAGCACAATTGGTTGATCATTATACTCAGATACTAACCAACGTTTTGGGGAAGTCTGTGCTTGTGTACTAACAGTTTTCTTTCTTTTTTCTTTGCATAAAAAGTAACCATTTTTTACTTTCGTTTTGTTTAAACAGTGAGAAGGATGCCCAAATGTGTATATATCACGTTTCCATGCAATCAGACTATGGATTCTGTTGTGAACTAGGCGATGAGTGTGCAAAGGAATTAGCGGTAACTTATGCTTATATCATTTCTAGCTATGTTCCTTTAACTGTGTTTGTTTGTATCTTTTGTGATATTGGAAGTTGGGTGTACAGGTGTTCCTGGTGTTACATCTGTCATGCCAGATGTGAATTTCAATTCAGATGACAAAGATTATGGAGGTGCCTTCTCAAGTTTGCCAAATTAACTTTACTTACTATACATTTTTGGCTATAATTTCAATCTGTATATCGTATCTTGCTATTACTGTGGAATTTGGGATATCTGGATAAACAGGTTATGTTTGTCACCTGTTGCAACGAAACTGAATTATTTAATGGTTAATTTTCTTTTTACCCCTTGTTTTTGTATTTTGAGATATTATTTTTATTCATTTCTCAAACCACCTCTACTTTTCAGAAAATGTTTTATTTTGTCACAATATCTTAAAATTTCTTATATAATCAGCACTGAAGCATCTTACTGTTGCAAGTTATATCAGCAGAAGCAGATCCAAACACTTCAAGTTAGAACAGCTGGAGCATATATTTTTCAATTCGTTTTACTTCAACTAATTATCAGATATCGCGTAATTATCTCTAAAGCCCTCAGGCCACATTCAAACACTCCCAAAATTACTTTTACCGACTCCAAACAACATCCGTAGCTAAGTCAAGACACTAGCATTGCTCGTGGTTATTTAGCTAAAAGATTACTTAATTGTTCAGCTGTAGTGCGGCCCTTTCAAATGCATTTCCTTTAATCCTGTCTGTCTTCAGCTTTTGAAACCCCAGTTAACTTTTCGCATTACATGAATTAATTTTCAGGTAACAGTCTTCAGCATTCTAATATCAAGACAAAGAAGCTCTTTGTAACAGGTATGTTGCATAACAGTTTCATATATATTATCTATTAGATTATGAGCTTCTTACGGTCTGTGACATGTGTGAATTTTGGCAGGTCTGTCATTTTATACATCTGAGAAAACATTACGTGCAGCATTTGAAGGTTTTGGAGAGCTTGTTGAAGGTATATATGTCAGTTATTTTAGAACATATAATTAAAGCTATATATCCGTGGTGATCTAACTGGTAAAGCTCGTTACAGTTAAAATTATTATGGACAAGATCTCCAAAAGGTCGAAAGGTTTTGCATTTATTGAGTATACTACTGAAGAAGCCGCAGGTGCAGCTCTTAGAGAAATGAATGGCAAGGTAACGACTATTACACACGAACCTAGCATTTAGTTTATGCATTTCCATTGTTGACAGTTCAATCTGGAGGTGGCACATTCGACCCGTCTACTTATGGATTGGTTGATTTGGGTTGTGTTTTATGTAAAATGAGTAATGGGTTAAACAGGTTAAAGGTCGTCCAAAGTCTATTAATCCAGACAACCTTGTGAATCTTTTTTATTTAAAGTTATAGATTTAGTAATATCATTTTTGCAATCATGATTAATACTTTTAGTCTAACTGGTATAAAGAATAGTTAGAAAAATGTTTTGGCTCAAGTGATCCGACCGGCCTGTTTTGACTCCTACAAAGTTGATCCGTTATAGTATGACTCGTTTGGACCCGTTACACATTCCTTTTGCCACCTCCAGTTTGATCTTATTGACATAAAGCTATCAATATAATGTGCTAGTAGTAAAATGAACACATTCTCTTGTTTTTGTGCATTCAGATCATAAATGGTTGGATGATAGTCGTTGATGTTGCCAAAACGAACCCGCCAAAGTACAGCAGAGGCCGTCCAAGACCAGCAAGCTGAAGCGTATTACATTAGTAAACGACAAATTAGAAGATAACATTTTTGTGGTTCAACAATTTGCCAACATTCATATTGTTGGGCATCTTATGAGTTACCTACTTGCATAAGACTGCAAGTATATATTCACTAATCCTTAATTCAAGTAAACCATTAGTCATCACTTGTAAACTATAAATAATACATCTATAAATAGATTTTTTTTATGAGCTCACCACACAAATTTTGTTTACCAAATGAAACTACCCTCAAGACAGTCAATAGTCAACAACCACCACAACCAAAAACAAAATCTAAAACAAAACCTTATTTCATGTACAGTATATATGTATCTCAAGATTAAGTTTGCTTGCTATTAATAGAACTGTTATGCATTTTTCGCACCCATTGCAATGAAACAACAAACATGTTTGGTTCTTTTGTGCGTCTTCAGTTCCATAACTGTTGCGATTTCTGTTGAGAGTATTCCAGTTAGCAGCCGTCTACATAAGGGCCGAGACAACTTGAAGTTGTTTGTGTTTGGAGACTCGTATGTGGATACTGGAAATTGGCCAAAAACATATGGTGGTTCATGGCATGAGCCATATGGAATCACTTTTCCTGGTATTCCCTCTGGTAGATTTTCTGATGGCCGTGTGCTCACAGATTACATAGGTGCGTCCGTCTTAACCTTTATCTTGCATGAATTAGTATTAACGTTTCACAACATTACGAAATTCAAAACTACATGCATCTGGTTGGACTGACATAGATGCATAATTTGTTCAAAAATCTGTGTCTGTGTCTAAACAAAATTAAGACTGCATTTTAATCGAATTATTAACGAGCATTTTGCACACATGATGGAACTAGACTGAAATGTTTAATAATAAGCCTAAAGACATATACTTAGACTTTAGAAGGGAGATCATTATATTGTTATATAGTTTCTAGGCATGCATTCTGTTGTTTGTTGAACACCCATAGGCTTAGAAGACTGAAATTCTCTATTCAAGACAGTCATCAAAAGAACATCCTTATGCAAGAAAAATAAAACGAGATCATTATAATCTCGAGAATTGGGAGAAATTTGAGATTATAACACTCGGCAATGGACTTTGAACCCACATATAGGCTGATGTTGGTGCGGCCTCTTTGCCTACACTTGGTTGTTATGTACATACTTTTCATTAATGTTGCGACTGTCTAATGCTAATGTTTTGTTCAAAAAATGCAGCTGGAATACTGGGTACTAAGTCTCCAATAACATACTTAGGATGGAAATCTGGTGAGAAAAAATCAGTTAAATATGGTATGAATTTTGCATATGGAGGAACAGGTGTCTTTAATACATTTGTGAATCAACCAAACATGACTACACAAATTGATTATTTTCAACAATTTGTTCACCAAAAAAAGATTCTGCTTAATTCATCCTCCATTGCTATACTTTCTGTAGCAGGCAATGACTATGCAACTTACTTCACATCAAATCATACACTCAAGGTTACTTCTCTCATAATTTTCAAATGTTTAAATTGTTCAACGAAATTCTATAAAGATATTCCAAAAACGCAAAAAAATTGAAGGTTAAAATTTTGATTTGACCACGTCGAATTGCTTACATTGCATATGATGTGTCAGTACCTTTAAAAGCAGCTTACGTCAAAATTTGGATGTGCTAATAAAACTTAACTTGAATAAAAGTTTTTTTTCAACAACCCCTGAAACTTTTTATTACTTTTCTTTGAAGAAGTTTACAAGGCTAAATGTAAGACAGAATGTATATAAGAATTGTTTAAGGCGAAATTAGTCTAAGTAACACCTGAAATTTGAGATATCTTTGTTAACATTTTTTAACTAACTTTGTGGACTATTATGTTATTGCAATATTAATACAATAAAGCATCATAAACATGTCTTGAAATGTATCATTGTAGGAACGGCCAGATTTAACAAAATCAATTGTTGAGCAACTAGTTTACTCCCCTTTACCCAATTGTTGAGCAACTAGTTTCAAATGCCAAGCGCATACATGAGTTAGGAATACAGAAGATTGAAATCACGGCGATGCAACCAGTTGGGTGCTTGCCTCAGTTCACGGTCTCTACATCATATCAGAGCTGCAGTGACAGTGGAAATTCGGTAGCTGAATTCC
>CM040242.1:130989089-131062709 GCA_022545495.1 Chrysanthemum lavandulifolium | reverse complement strand
ATGAGAATCCTTATAAGTATGAGCATGATGTGTTTGATATGTGGTTCCCCTTGTTAATCGTTTAGATGCCTATCGACTATTATACATGATGTGTCAAATTTGGCGATTTGAACAATCCTAAATCTAGTTACCGTGGTCCCCAACCTGGTAAGCCAATTAAAATAGTTTCTACTCTGGAAGCGCGTATGTTACTTTCTTACGGTTATGAAGATTCTTATCACCTATTAATCTAAAATATTTTTCTAATATATTCTTTGATGAACTACCAAGATTTACCACCTGAGTGAGAAGTTGATTTGATCTGGTATTGAGAGATTTTTTAGTTACAATTCGTGATAGAATATGATATTAATAAAGGCATGTTCATATGATGCAAGTATTATGACGTCTGGCCAACGTGATAATAGTTACATCATATAACTTGAACTTATTGGGATTATAGGATGTCTCTAAGAAGTGCTTGAGAGAAGTAAGTGGAATGAGTCAGAATTGTATAGTATGACACCATTTGAATGGAAAGAATTCAAAAGACCAGCTACAAGAACTTCTAGGAAGTGATTTCACTTGTCCGAGTATATATTGTAAAGTGCTTCAGTTTTATTCGTGAAGAAGAAGGATGGTAGCATGAGATGACGTATTGATTACCGGGAGCTGAATCATATTATAGCTAGAAACCATTATCCACTACCTCGAATCGATTATTTGTTTAATTAATTTTAGGGTACGAAGCTTTCTTCAAGATTGATTTAAGGTCTGATTATCATCAGTTGCGTGTCAAGGAACAAGATGTTCCTGAAACTACCTTTTGTACTCGTTATGATCACTATGAGTTTAGTGAAGCCAAAGCTATTGTTCTGACTGCTCTATGTATTTGATGAATTGTGTCTTTCATGAGTACCTGGACAACTTTGTCATAGTATGACATCCTGGTGCATTCAAAGATGAAAAGAATTTTCGAAGTGTGAATTTGGTTAGGACTAGTGACATTCATAGCACATGGTACTACTGTGGATTTTATGAAGGTTGAGCCTATCACCCAATGACCAAGGCCGACGATCGTTACCGAAGTTATAAGCTTGAGCCTTGTGAGGTTTTTTTTTTTTTTTTTTTTTTTTTTTTTTTTTTTTGTGGAAGAGTTTTCACATTTGGCTTTGCCTTTGAGGAAATGGAGAAGAAGTTTGATTGGGGATGAGGAACGAGAGCATAATTTTGAAAAGCTGAAAAAGAGAATAGCTTTTGTTCAAGAAAGAGACTTGGTTATGTCCTTATGCAACACGGAAAGGTTATTAATTATGCATCAAGACAGCTAAAACTGTGTGGGATGAATTTTTTGCACATGATTTGGGAGTTGAGTTGTGTAAAAAATGAAGGTTGAATCTTATTACAGGCTAAGGAAGCTCAGGAGCAAGATGGTGAATTATGATCTATGAAAGAAACTGTTTTGACTGAGGCATACAGTTCTATTTTCTCTATTCATCCTGGTTGTACTAAGATGTATAGAGACCTGAAGCAAAAATCCAAATGGAATTTCTGAAGCTAGTTATGACAACATTAGTGGCGAAGTGTTTGGTATGTTAACAAGTTAAGATCTAACATAGGCACGAAAGTGAGTGTTAGCCTATAATGTTTATGGGCTCAACCCCTATTCTAGAATAATCTATGTATTCTTATATATTATACTATGTATTGTTGGAATAGAATCAATCAAAATCATTCATCCGTATCATATTACTTACATGGTATCAGACCATTAAACTAAACGATCCAACCCTAAAACCAAAAACATCTGCCTCCTTCTCCGACCGTCGGCTTCGACCGGCGGTCCAAAGGTTCTCTTCTTCACTCTTTTCTAATGGGATGTTTTTGTCGTGATGAAAACTGATTTGGTCTTTTTATTATCGAGAAATGCTATTGATGTTGGTTTTGAATAATGTTGTGTAGTTTTTTCGTGTATGGAGGTTTTAAATCCCCTGCCTTTTTTTGGCTTCTTAATTCATGTTGAGGAAATTAAAGGAAAAGGGTGTTTTCTGCACTAAAAAATATATATTTTTTAAATAAAATAAAAATAAAAATAATTGGTAGATCTTTATGTTTTTCCAGGAAAAAACTTGCCCCGTTTGTTTGGAAGGTTCTTTGGGTGTTGAAGTTTTAGAACCAACTTTCGATTTTTATTTTTTTTCATCTTTTCTTGATGTTAGTGCATGAGTTTTAGTTGCAATTTCATTTGTTTTAGTTGTAGGGGATGCTTTGTGTTATCCCGTTTTAGTTGTAGGGGATATTTTGGGTTATCCCATTTGGTCAGGATACTTTGGTTTATCCTGTTTGGTAAAGGATACTTTGGTTTATCCCATTTGGTCAGGATACTTTGGTTTATCCTGTTTGGCACGAATACTTTGGTTTATCCGGTTTGTTGAATGCTGCTTGAAGATGTGCTTCCGCTTGCTGTCGGATGCCTTTTTCATCAATTATTTATTAGTTTTACTTTATTGTTTATTAACGTTTAATCTCCAGTACGAGATTTTGTGATTTCGCCGCTCTGACTGCGGGGTAGTGTTAGCCAATAATTTTTCTAGGCTCAAGCCCGATTCTAGAATACTCTATATATTCCTATATATTATACTATGTATTGTTGGAATAGAATCAATCAAAATCATTCATCCGTATCAGATTACTTACATTGAGTTCCTTTAACCTTTGGACTTTCCGACTTAGAAGTAGGATCATATCTTTCCATGTACTTTGTTACGGGATTTCCTCGCAAACTTAAGAAGAATGATACAATTTGAGTTGTGGTAGATCATTTGACTAAGTCAGCTCACTTTTTCCCTTTCAGAAAGGGTATTCAGTCAGTAAGATTGTAAGAGATCTTTCGTAAGAAGATTATTCAGTTACATGACACACTTGCAGTGATCGTGTCCGAGATTCGCGTTTTACTTCACGTTCTAGGAAGAATTACAAAAGACTTTGGGAATTAGACTCGGGTTTAGTACTGATTTCACCCTCAGACTGACGAAAAAACATAATGAACTATTCGGACCTTAGAGGATATGTTGAGATCATGTACTTTCGAATGGATGGAAATTTGGACGAGTATTTATGTTCGGTTGAGTTGCTTAAGATAACAGTTGGCATGCAAGTGACAAGGGATTCCTTTCCAAATTTTTTTGTATGAATGGAAGTGTTAGACGTTTTGGCTCATAAAGGGGATTTAGTTCACGATGCGTTTTCCGGAAAAATTCTGTAAAAATTACTTCTTCAAAGATCTGTAAAAATTCCTGCAAAACATCCATTATGACTCGATACAAGCATTTGACTCTTACAAACACACAAATATATATACGATTTCAATTATGGTTAATCTCATGTTCAAACAAGTTCTAAAAACATATGTGATCTTCCCTACATTTATCTTTTTGTAAAATACCTTTATATGCAATTAAGACAAAGTTAAAAAAAATAAAGCATTTTCAAAAAATAAACATAAGAATTAAGCAACAATGAAAAAGATATATAAAACATACAAATATATATACAATTTGTTTTCTTTTAAGAGGAATTGGTATCAATAACTGTGGCATTGAAATTGAGAAAGTTAGTAAGGTCAATCGCGAAGTTAAGGCCGCGAATGTTAAATTGACAACTGAGCTTGAGAGTTACAAAGAGAACGCCAGAGCCTATGAATTTCATACAAACAAAATATCAGAATTAGAAATTGGTTACCGAGATTCTGTTTTAAGAGAAAAACAATTGCAACTCAAGTATGACACACTTGATGTGAATTTGAACTTGAAAATAAAATCTTTAAACAAGGAAATTTCGAACTAAATGACCAACTTTCTAAACAAAAGACACGCGCTCGATCTTGAAAAGAGAAGAAACAGTTGATTGTCGATTTTTCAAAACGAGGAGATTCTCTTCTTGATGAAATTCGGATAAAATGAAACTATCAAAAATTGGATAATTTACTTCTTACAACGGGTCATTTCGCTAAAACAAACAAGATGCTTTCTAATCAAGTAAATCCGATTTTCATACTACACATAAATGGTCTTGGTAACTCACCTCCTGCTTCCTCAAGAAAGCTCGAAACAACGGAATGTGTTGAACAATGGAAAACCTTTGCATGAACCCATAATTGTGCATGATTCTCTTGAAACGTTGGAACTATCTCGAGGAGAGTAGATCAAGAATGAAACAAAACATCCGAAATCAAACCAATTGACTATAACAAATGGAACAAAATTAATGGTATTTCGTTTGTTTCACATAAAGAACAATCAAAGTTTTCCATCACACCGTTTCAAAACCGGTTTCAAAACCGGTTGCAACTCCCGTAGTTGTCTCAAAATCCTTTTCAAAATCGAACAAATGTCTTCAAACAATCCTTTTAACACAAGTGATGCCGAAGCATTTTAGACGATGTTAAAACTAGAATTAAGCGACTTGAGATCGTTAAAACTAAAACTCATATTACAACCAACATCCGGTTTAATAGTTTTGATATTGAACAAAAAGTTTTTGAAATGAAATTGCCCTCAATGAATAACATCAACTCAAGGGTAATTTATTTTGAACAAGCCTTTTGAAAGAAACAATGACTTTGTCAAGGACCATAAATCCACGGTAAAGCAAGCTAATGAAAGTGTTGAACACATCAATGTTTTGGAAAATTTAAATGATTCTCTCTTCAAGATGTTCGACTCATCGATATTATGTCCATCATTTTGCAAACATATTACGTTGAAGATCATGAAAGACTCACCGAGACCTCCGCAATTGTTTCAAAATATGAAAAAGCACTTGAGAAACTTGAAAAGAAAATGTCTCATATTTTAAACAACTTGATCGAAAAAGTGAGGAATGTAAGTATGACAAAGCGTCGTATGAGCGTGCCTACAATGACATGAAAGCGAAAAATGATCTTTTGAGGGCTCACCGAAAGTCAAAAGGAAAGGCGGTGGATACTGTGATTAAAAACCATTGATCATGGAGAAAGCAAATGTTCCCAAACCGGTTTCAAACCAAAAATGTCTGTTTCTATGCCTCCTCCAAAAGTCAATGAGAAAAATGTTTCATCAAAACCAGTCACTCCACCTGCCCTACCTAAACAAAATGTTGATAAAGGAAAAGCGGTGATCGAGAAACCAAAAGCTTTAGCACCTGGCCTTTTTAAGATGAGTACCACTAATGCGTCTGCATCCACATCTAAAACATATGGAACAAACGACATAAGTTTAGAAAAGCACTCTAAAGAGACTAGGAAAGCTGAAACCACCTCTATAGATAAAAATGTGAATCCTAATGAGTGTGCCTTACCTTCTACAGGACTAGGAAGCACCTCTAGGAGCAGCAGACTAAAGCCTAAGAGCAATAAAAGGAATAATAGAGTCTCGCTTGCCTCTAAGAGTAGTCGCTTGAATAAAGAGAAGAAAGTAGAACCCTAGGAATTTACCGCTTTGTAATAAGAAAGACATTTCATCTGAATGTAATGAACCTATGAAATCTGCTAAGTTTAATGAATCTGTTTGTTTAACTTGCAAGAAATCTTTAACTAATGTTCATGATGATTGTGTTTCTAAGAATGAGATTGTTAAGCCTGTTAAGAAGAATGTTCCCAAAAGAACTTATGCTAAACGAATAGGAAGACTAGTCAGGAGACTTAGGCTTTACACTACCGATAGGGAGCATAATGTTTACTTTAGGGATGATATTTGAAACCCGGGTAGAACTTTCGACTCCGAGAATGGTAAAATGAGTGATAAACCGAACTCCCTCAGAAAACCTCTTTGAGTGTGATCGGGATCTTACCTCTAACCCAAAGGAACCTAAATCAAAACGGTTTCCACAATATTATTTTTCCGTTATTGGCGGGTTATCGAAATTTGTCTTTGGATCGTCGACTCGGGTTGCTCCAAGCACATGACCGGAATCAAGCTGGCGATCAATTTCGTCTGAAATTCATGGAACCGTGACGTTTGGAAATGATCATGTAGCGACTATCATGGGTTATGGAGATCTACCTTTTGGAAATTATTTGATCACTCGGGTTTACTATGTCGAAGGGTTGGGACACAATTTGTTTTCGATCGGGCGATTACGTGATGCGATTTAGAGGTTGCTTTTAGGAAAATGCTTGCTTCGTTAGAAACTTGGATGGCATCGATCTCTTAGCGGGAATCGTGATACAAACTTGTATGCTATCGACATCAACAAAATGGCCTCTTCATCACCAATATGTCTTATGACACGAGCATCCGAACTCGGTCTGGTTGTGGCATAGAAGGTTATCCCATCTCAATTTTGACACCATCAACAATCTTGCCAAAGACAACATCGTCAACGGACTTCCAAAGTTCAAATACACCAAGGATCACTTATGTCCATCATGCGAACAAGGAAAAAGCAAAAAAGCATCATATAAACCCAAATCCGTACCTAGTTTGGAAGCAAAGTTGCATATGTTGCACATGGACTTATGTGGCCCAATGAGAGTTGAAAGCATTAACGGGAAAAAGTATATTCTTGTTATCGTCGATGATTATTCGAGATATACATGGGTTAAGTTTCTGAGATCAAAAGACGAAGCACCAGGCATCATCATCACCTTTTTGCCACTACTTGTTCCACTCAGAACCGATCCCTAATCCATCCAAGATTCAATAAAACCCCATATGAAATAGTGAACAACAGAAAACCTGATATCTCTTACTTTCACGTGTTTGGCGCTTTGTGCTATCCGACAAACGACAGAGAAGATCTAGGGAAACTGAAAGCTAAAGGTGATATTGGAATCTTCATTGGATATTCGAGATAACTCGAGGGCATTCGGGTGTATAACAGAGAACTAGGAGGATCATGGAGACGATGAATGTGAAATTTGATGAACTTTCACATATGGCTTCCGAGAGACTCGCTCTAGAACCCGCACTAAACTCGCAGACTCGGACACATCGATTCGGGACTCGTACCTCAAAGAGCTAAATCAACCGTTTGAAAATCCTAAAGAACAAGAATGGGAGAATTTCTTGAGTTAATGTTCGATGAATACTATGGTGGAACTTGAAAAATGCATCAAACCATCATTCCACCGCACCCGCTCAAAATCATCCTCCACCACCAACACAAGATGCATCTACAACGGTCGAAACCAATGCACCAACTCCATATACATCATCTACATCTACTACGGTTATTGCACCCGTTCTACCGCAGTTGATGAGCAAAACCAAAACCGAGCGATGCAACGTTAGATGAAGACCTATTTGAAAACCCGTTTGCTACGTAATCGGTGAATCATCTTCATGCTTACGAGAACCATCTAACTCGCATACGTTTATCCAACGGTATCCTTCTACTCGAAGTGGACAAAAGACCACCCAATTGAACAAGTTATTGGTGAACCTTCAAGGCCAATTCGGACGAGACGCCAACTTGCCACCGATTGCGACTTATGCATTTACCTTTGCTCAATTAGCAATATAGAGCCAAAGAACATTCGCGAGGCAATGGCGAACCCGCATGGATAGAAGCGATGCGGGAGGAACTTCTCCAATACCGTCTTCATGACTCTTGGGAAATGGTTCCAAGACCCATTGGCGTTCGCGTCATTGATCTTAAATGGTTATGGAAGAACAAGCAGGATGAAGAAATGACGTAATTGCAACAAAGCTCGTCTTGTGGCCAAAGGATACGAGACAAGAGGAAGGATAGACTTTGAAGAGTCATTCGTCTTTGGTAGCTAGACTAGAAGCGATCGGGATATTCTTGGCCTATGCGACTCACAAAAACATCACGGTTTATCGGATGGACATTAAGACCGCGTTCTTGAATGGAACTACGAAAGAAGAAGTGTCGTGAGTCGACCGAAGGCTTCATCGACTTGGAACATCCGGACTCACGTCTACAAACTCAAAAGGCAATCTATGGTTTGAAACAAGCTCAGAGGCGTGGTATGACGAACTATCCTCTTTCCTTATACAAAACAATTTCACCAAAGGAATAGTTGATCCTACCTTGTTTACACAAAATGCAAAACGACATTTTGATTGTTCGATTCGTGGGCGACATCATCTTTGGGTCCATTAATCCGAATCTTTCAAAACATTTTGAAAATCTCATGAAAAGCAAATTTGAAATGTCCATGATGGGGAACTAAAATTCTTTCTTGGTTTACAAATACATCAATCCTCGTGGAATTTTTATAAATCAAGCTAAATACACAAGCGAGATTTTGAAAAATCATGGTATGGATAATTGTGACTCGGTCGGAACACCAATGGTAACTTCACCAAAATTGGAGCCGATTTGTTTGGGAAACCTATCGATCCGAAGAAATATCGAACATGATTGGTTCTCTCATGTATCTTCTTGCTAGTCGACCCAATATTCATTTCTTTGTTTGCTTATTAGCACGGTTTCGAGCAAAGCCTACCGAATCGCACCTCAAAGAGGTTAAGCGGATCTTCGGTACTGAATACATCCATTCACATGGGACTTTGGTATCCGAAGGAATCGGATTTGATCTAATTTCCTTTTCGGATCGGACCACGCGGTGACCAAGTTACGAAAAAATACATCCTGAGGAGCACAATTTTGGGTGAAAAGTTAGTAAGTTGGTCTTCAAAGAAACAAGGTTGCCTTGCACTTTCAACCGTGAAGCGAGTATGTGTCTCTATCGTGTGTTGTGCTCAAGTTCTATGGATGAGAACACAACTCACAGATTATGGATTTACTTTGATAAAATACCTATGTATTGTGACTCGAAAAGTGCCATAGCCATATCATGCAATCTGTTCATCACTCAAAGACTAAGCATATCGAGTCCGCTATCACTTCATCAAAGAGTACGTCGAAAATGGTCTGTTGAATTATTCTTCGTGAAGACAGATTACCAACTCGCCGATCTATTAACTAAAGCCCTTCCAAAAGAAAGGTTTGAGTATTTAGTTCGACGAATTGAATGAAACCTAACCCCGAGGAGTTAGAACGTCTTCTCGAATCTTCTTGAAAATGTTTTTCCAAAAAGCTTTTTGTAAATATTTTTGAAAAACCAAATACAAAATTTGAAAAACCAACAAAACAAAATATAAAAATATAAAATATTTCAAAAATACAAAAACAATATAAAATCAAAATCCAAAATATTCTTCTCACGACATGTCTCTTGTATAATCGATATTCTGTACGTTTCTAGAAATGTCATTCAACAATGATACGGGCATGTACAGATGCTTGAGCGAGAGTTCTTTAATATGTTTTCTAAAACATGTCGTTTTTCAAAATTTCTTCATAAAATGGCTTTCGTGTACTTCAGTACGAAACCCGAACTTCAAATTAATGGCTTCTGAACACATCAGTTCAGGACCCGTGCTTTAAAGAAAGGAAAGTGCTTATCCAAATCAAAGGTTTTAAATATTTTTCAAAGCACTATTCCTAAATACATAATGGCTTGTAAGTATTTCCGCTTGCAACCCGAACTTTAAAGAAAGGAAAGTGCTATGCAAAATCGATTTTCATAAATATCGAGCACTTATCCTAAAACAAATGAAGATAATTCTTCTTCATTATCTTCAAAAGAGTTTTTAAAATCTTCATCTTGCGTACCATTGATTCGAAATTTTTTCAAAAAGATTTTTCAAAATCTCTCACATTTGGTACCAAGATAACTCCCTCTAAACCCTTAATTGATTCTAACTTTTCTGTATGAAAAATATGCTTTCGTTAAGGGGAAGTATTAAACCAAAATTGTTCCAAAATTAATGCTAAATCTGTTTCTCTCCAAGTGTTTTTCGAAAAACATATCTTTTAATCATTTTCTTTCAAAAACATCATAGATATGCTATTTTGAGGGGAGAAAGCGTGATTAAAATGTGATCAAAAGTTTAATGATCGTTGTTTGAATCTCAAAAGAGCTCGACTCGGTTGAAACCAATGAATTGACGAGGAATCATGTACCATCTCGAGAAACTTTCTATGAACTTGACCAGGACGGGTAATAATTTCAAGCTAGTTCTCTAGTGATGTAAGCGTGTCTCGAATCGGTCTAGTTCATTTAAAGTCGATCAATTCAAAACGTGCGAACTCTACCCTCTCGTGCGATTTACATTAAAACTTATAAGCACATGTGAAGGGGAGTGTTTACGAAAATATAAAACTCTCGAGTGTCTCAAACATGTTTTCTATCATAAACACTCTGTGAGATTTTCAAGAAAAATGGTTTTATGGCAACAATAGGACAGTCATATGATCCGCCAGAGCCGGAGGGATCTACCCAAGGACATCACAAATAGTTTAGAACTAGAAGTCCTTAGGTATGATTGAAAAAAGGAGTAATGTGAGAAAGGAGAAAGAAGGGGTTGAAGAATTAAATAGAAAAGTAATGAGAAAGGGTGAAAAGAAATAGCCTCCATATTCAACCTTAGGCGTAAACGGGTTCAATTCATCGCTACTAGTTGTCGCTAGATGACACTGGTATTGAAGACAAAGGCGTCATGGACCCAAATGACGCACCGCACTAAACCTCCTAGCCACTCAATTCCTCTTAAAAGGATTTGTTTCATTCTCACTGGGAACCCTACATAATCTATCAACTTTCTCTTAGAGATCGTTGGTATGAAGAAGGAGACCTCTCCTAGTCTCCGCTTAGGAAAACCAAAATGCACTTATTGAGTCTAGAGCCACGAGATTCATCAAAAGATATCATAGGAACACTTGACATGACATCGCTTGTTGTTCATCAATAAGGACACAAGTGATATATTATAGAGTCTCACGCAGATCTTAGCAATCGCCGAACATTTATGAGAAGTTTCACATCCGTGATCTTGATGATTGAATGGAAACTCCCGCCTGTGGTCAACATCAAGCGACCACGAAAGCAGTCACTTGGTAACTCCCGTGGATTACGCTTAGTGTGTCTCAAAGCGGTCTCTGATCGTGGAGTGATGCTTGGTGTACTTCAATGACTCATCCGAGCGTAGATGTACTTCGGTATATCGCGTTATCTCACTTGTGGGACTAGTTCAGAGCGGCCTTTGTAATAATTAGAGATGTGTTTTCACACTATGTTGTTAACACCTCAAAATTCAAACTTGTAAGTCTTGGAATCCGTTTATTACTAACCTGTTTTTATGTTTTCTTCTTATGGAAGCTCCGGAGCGGATTGATCGTGCAGATTCTCCACATGCTCATACCAACAACACATGAAAGTTCTCATCATAATCAAAGGCTACACAAAGTTAAAGATGATTCTTCGTCAATGTCAAAGAATCCTCAAAGTTTAAAGACTCGAGAACTTCATCATTGGTAATTCAAAGTCAAATAGAAGTGTGAGCATGGTGGAGAAAGGCGTGGAGACACCTAACCAACGAAGTTGACAATGGCAGACAACCACATTATCTGATCACAAAGCATGAAGGAACAAAGAATCAAGACTATTCTATATCTACACACAAAGTTCAAGCTCGAGAAAAGTAAAGACCAAATCAAGTGGAGCATCTTTTGAATGACCACCCTTGGGGAGATTATTGTATAATAGTTTTTATTAGAAGTGATGGTCATTCACATTTAGGAACTTTGTAACGCATGTTAGATATCGTGATAGAATAGTCAACGGGCTCGTGGATTGGGCTAAGCTAATTGGTTAGAAGTTATGTTAAGCTAGCCTTATATCAATCCATGTCCAATCCAATCCAAACGAGCCCATGCCAAGCCCATTAGGGCATCTTCTACTTGTACTATATATACCCCTCAAGTATGTCATTTGAGGGGTGTGCTTGAAAGTGTGTGTGTGTGTGTTCTTTCTTTGGAATATACAACTTATTGTTTATCTTTTCTCTCCACATACACGGTTTGTATAACATCAAGTCACCATCTTTCTCATCTTATTTCTACGCTTTGTTTGTGTTTGGGGTTAACGTGTTCTACGCGTATCGTGGTAACGTGTTGGGTTTGTGATAAGGTTGATAAAAGTAAGGTCCTACACAAACAATTAAACATGGGTTGCCTCCCAAGAAGCGCTTTTCTTTATTTATGAGTCTTGTAGCTAGACTCGAAGGCATACCCTACGTGACTTCATTTTTCCTCATCATGGCATACCCTATTATGTTGACAAAGTCCTCATCGACTCTATACATAGGCCCTAGGGTCAAGCAATCCTTATAGTAGAGTCTCCTTTTCTCCCACATAAAGTCCATGCCTTTTTCCATATCATCTTTGCTCTTTTCTTAAAAGTCTCTACGGTTATCCCTTTCAAAGTTGGATAGAGGACCATATCCGCTGACTTTCCAAGGCATCCTATATGTAATTTCATCGCTCCCTTCCGAAAATCTAACCGTTCCTTTAAATTTGTTGTAGCTTAGCTTAGACGTTTCAACAAACGGTTTTCCTAACACGACATAGGACAAGCTATAGTCGATGACACATCCTACATCTTCTAGGATCATGAAATCTACTAAGTAGGTGGAATTCCCGACAAAGACGAGTACATCCTTGACCCTTCTAACAAAATTGCAAACCCCACCATGATATTTAGGGTCTCTCCTAGTCTTAAGTTGTGCGTTCATTATGTTGTTGTAAACAACTGAGGACATCGCGTTGATAGGAGAATCTACATCTATGTATGTTAGCCTCACTTCTTTACCAAGAATCTTAGTGTATGTGCTATCTTGGAATCTCATGTTGATGCATCGGTGGTTTATGATACATGTCGTAATGTTTGTCGTCGGTGGAAGTGGACGTCAAATGGTAGTCTATGTGATAAGGGGTCCCGTATTATTCTTGGTTGGAATGATGATATTGTTGATGTTATGATTATGTCTCAAACTAACCAAGTTATGCATATTCAGGTTAATACTCGGGCGGACAGCAAAACTTTTTTCTGTTCTTTTGTATATGCAGATAATTATTATGTTCATCGGCGTGCCCTTTGGTCCAATCTTGTTTGCCATGCGGATTTTATGCGAACTAGGCCTTGGGTTTTGTTGGGAGATTTTAATGCGGCTCTAAAATTGGAGGATCATTCATGTGGTAGTTATGCTCCTGACATTGCTATGCGTGAATTTAAAGATTATGTTCAGAAAATGGAGGTTGAGGATATTAATAGTACTGGCCTTCATTTTACTTGGAATCAGAAACCAAGAGGCACCTGTGGTACATTGAAGAAAATTGATCGGGTGATGGGCAATCTGAAGTTTGCTGACTTGTTTCCAGGTTCGTTTGCCATATTTCAACCTTATCGTATTTCTGATCATTCTCCGTGTGTTCTGCGTATTCCCGTGTAACTAAGCCTAAGCCTAAACCGTTCAAATTCTCTAACTTCTTGGTTCATAAAGATGGATTTAGCGATCTTGTTCTTGCGGGATGGAATATTAATATTCATGGTTGTGCTATGTATCGTGTGGTTCAACGATTAAAGGGCTGAAATCCCTTTTCGTAGCTTTGCTGATCAAGGTAATCTTCATGAGCGGGTGGTTAGTATTCGGAAGGAATTAGATGAGGTCCAAAAGGCTATTGATACAGATCCGTCTAATTCAGATTTACGAGAGGAACATGCTCATTATCTTCTTGCATATAAGGAGGCTACGTTAGATGAAGAACGGTATTTAAAGCAGAAATCTAAAGTTCAATGGCTTCATGCAGGTGATTCTAATACGGCCTACTTTCACAATATTGTTAAAAGCAAATGTGCCCGTAATCGAATTGAATTGGTTAGAGATGCAAACAATGTCTTGTTCGAGGGTAATCAGGTTGCAGGTGCTTTTGTTGCTCACTATGAACAGTTTCTTGGTATGGAAGGAAATTGTACTCTCTTTGATGATTATGATATATTCTCTAATGTTCTTCCTCATCAATTGGCTTGCTCGATGGTTCGTCATGTTACGGATGCGGAGATTAAGGATGCTATATTTTCTATGGGGGATGATAAAGCTCCTGGTCCCGATGGTTACACGGCTGCTTTCTTTAAGAAAGCATGGGATATTGTTGGTGCTGAGGTAAGGACTGTTGTTCGTGATTTTTTCATTAATGGTAAGCTTCTCAAGGAGATTAATCATACTATTATATCTTTGATTCCTAAAGTGTCTACCCCGTCTAAGATTAATGACTATAGGCCTATTTCTTGCTGTAATGTCATGTATAAACGCATTAGCAAAATTCTTGCTAATCGTATTAAGGAAGGCCTTGGTCAGTTGGTTAGTATTAACCAATCTGCTTTTGTCCCTGGTCGTCGTATATCGGATAATATATTACTTACTCAAGAGCTTATGCGGAATTATCATAGAGGGAGAGGTCCTCCTAGATGTGCGTTTAAGGTTGATATTCAGAAGGCATATGATACGGTTGATTGGACTTTTCTTAGGGCTATTCTGATTGGTTTTGGTTTTCACTCCAAAATGGTTGATTGGATCATGGTATGTATCTCATCTACGTCTTATTCCATATGTGTTAATGGTGATCTTCATGGCTGGTTTAAAGGTAAGCGGGGCCTTAGACAAGGTGACCCGTTATGTCCATACTTGTTTACGCTGGTCATGGAAGTGCTAACGCTTATATTGCAGAAAAAGGTTTCGAATGCTGTAGATTTTCAGTTTCATCACTTATGTGAGCAACAGAGAATTATTAACCTTTGCTTTGCAGATGACCTCTTCTTGTTTGCTAGAGGCCATCGAGTCATTAATGTCATTATGCGGGCTTTGACGATTTCAAGAACTTTTCGGTCTTGTCCCAAGTATCCCTAAAAGTACTGCTTTCTTTTGTAATGTTCCTAATGCTATTAAAGCGACTATTCTTCAGTCTATGCCGTTTGCAGAGGGTTCTCTCCCTGTCAGATACCTTGGGGTCCCTCTTATTTCATCAAGACTTCTTTATAGGGATTGCAAGGTGCTTGTTGAAAAATTGGAAGGTCGTGTAAATGACTGGCGTAATAAGTTCTTATCTCTTGCGGGTAGGCTTCAGTTGGTGAGGTCTGTTTTATCTTCGATGCATTTATATTGGGCTTCAGTTTTTATCCTTCCTACTCGAATTATCCATGAGTTAGAGCAGCTTATGAGGGGTTTCCTTTGGTGTCAAGGAGAAATGAAGAGGGGAAAGGCTAAGGTTGCTTGGGAATCTGTTTGTAAGCCTAAGAATGAAGGTGGCCTTGGTATTCGTCGTTTGGAGGATTGTAACATTGCGCTCATGACTACTCACATTTGGAGTATTTTGACACATAAAGAGTCGCTATGGGTGCAATGGATCCATTCGTATAAACTTCGTGGGAGAAGTTTTTGGGATGTCCCTTGTTTGGGGGATGTTAGTTGGGGTTGGCGTAAGCTTCTTGCCATTCGACCCAAGGTTCGTCCTTTTATCTGGCATAAGATCAATAATGGGAATATATGAATCAAGGTAAAGATTAAAGACTAGTTTTCTATTCTATTCTCTCTCCCTTGTGGAGAAAACCGGCCACCACTCTCCCCCAAAATTCCGGCCAACAATTGCTTAATCGTCCTCTCTATCTCTTTCTTAGGGATATGCAATACGATTTAGGTCAATTATATTCATGGGAGGGTGGTTGGTATCCTTTAATTCTTATCCCTAATCGGTTTTCTCCTTGTTTTATTTTCCAAAACCCTAACTTTTTCATTCTTAATTAATATCGATGTTGTTAAGGTTTTGGAACGAGTTGGGTTTTCTGGATTGCATCTATTATTCTGTGAAGTCGGTGTCATTCACCAATATATATCATGGGTGCGATCCGGTTGCGAATTTAATCCTATGCGCTTGCTTTTGCAATCAGTTTTTAGGGTTTTATTTGTTTGATCGTCTATTGCTATATGA
Organism: Chrysanthemum lavandulifolium; assembly: GCA_022545495.1. Classification (NCBI taxonomy): domain Eukaryota; kingdom Viridiplantae; phylum Streptophyta; class Magnoliopsida; order Asterales; family Asteraceae; genus Chrysanthemum; species Chrysanthemum lavandulifolium. Next base: position 131,046,896 of record CM040242.1, on the reverse strand, counting down.
TTATTATTCAACGATCGTTATTGGGGTGTTATGGCCGATCAAAACCTCACTCTAACCGCCTTCCGATCGAATGGTTTGTTAGGGATATCTCATGAACGAAACCCTAATTTTAGGGTTTCGTATTTTTGGTTTTGATTGATGGGTTCTTTGCAAGTTGGACCGCATCCATTATATCTTTAGGTCGATCTGTTGATCGTGTTTATCTATTGGTTTTGTGATGTTATTCGAGGAAGTGGGTTGAGAGAGGAAGGTGATGGTGTTCGTTGATGTCTTGCTCCTTATACAAAGACATGTTGCTTATCGTTATTTTAATGGTCTTTTGATTCTTTGGTCGCATGTTATGGAAGTTTGTTGCATGGATGTTAGGGTTTTCGGAACCTTATGTGTTTGTTACACTATCTCTTGCTACTATTGGGTTCACATGTATTCACATATTCGGGTAGTAGCCTATCATCTCGCTATTGTCGGGTGTAGCTTATGGATTTAGTGTATGATGGGATTATTGGAAGTTTTGTTTGTGGTGTTCGTTGATACTACACACAGATTATATGTTGAAGATCGCCTGGATGTTTCTACGTGGATTCTTCATGGAAGTTAAGTTGGACCGCCATAGTGATATAGAAGGCTCAAGTGCTTTTCTTGAGTAGTATTATCAATTCTTATGTACTTTGTCATTATTGGTAGGTTCATTTTATTGTAAGTTATAAGAATGGTGTGTCATTCTTATATTCGAGTCTGTAAGTGTCCTAAGGGACTAAGGTGAGGGATATCACCCTCATCCTATGTACTTCAACGTTTTTTGGTGTAATACATTTTACCGGGGTGAATTAACCCTTTTACCCAAAAAAAAGATCAATAATGGGAAGGACACTTCGGTTTGGTTTGATATGTGGTGTCAGTTAAGCCCGATTCGTAATTTTGTTACTACTAGAGATATTGCCCGTGCGGGGTTTAGTTTATCTGACTCGGTTTATGATCTGATTGCAACTGATGTTTGACGATGGCCGTTGGAATGGTTATCTCGATTTCCATTGTTAGCTGCTCTTCCGGTTCCTACTCTTAATGCTACTGATGATGGATTATTATGGCGCAACCTGGATGGCAATTTTAGTTGTTTTTCAGTTTCGGGTGCATGGGAATCTCTGCGTATTCGGGATGATGTGGTTGAATGGTGTAATGTTCCTTGGTTTTCTCATTGTATTCCAAGGCATGCTATACACTTGTGGCTCGCTATTAAGCAGAAGCTAAAGACTCAGGATAAGATGCGACAATGGGATGTTGGTCCTGACGTTGATTTGGCCTTGCTTAGATGCCCGCTTTGTGAATTGGTTCCGGATTCTCATTCTCATTTATTTTTTGAGTGCCAATTTTCTATGCAGGTTTGGCTTCAGGTTTGGATTTTATCTGGTATGGATGCGGTTCAACCTTCATTGGAGAGTGCTGTTACGGTTCTTATTCCTATTTCTAAGGGGCGATCGATTAGTAGTATCATTTCTCGATTATTGCTTGCTGCTACTACTTACTTCGTTTGGATGGAGCGCAATTCTAGGCTGTTCAAGCATAAGAAGTCTTCTGCTGAAGTGGTTGCCTCCATTGTCTCTACTATTCGGTTGAAGTTGGTTACTTTCAAGTTCAAGAAGCTAACCTCGAGGTCTCGATTGATTCTGGATAAATGGAAGATTCCAAGTATATGTATTGCACGAAGGAGTCTTTGGGTAAGGTTGTACTCTTTTCCCTTCTCCAAGGTTTTTCCCTTGGGTTTTTCTTGGAAAGGGTTTTTAAGGAGGCAAACTTCCTGGGTTAACTTGCTCCCTTCGTGGATTGGCTGGATGCGGGATGCTCGCTTGTTACAAGTTTTTTACTTGTTTATGCCTAGTTTGTTGATGTAATATAGCTAGGTTATTTGTGTTTATGGCATGTCATAAACACTAGTTTTATCAAGCTTTTCGCTTGAGGTTAATGTGGTTCTTCAGCCACATTCCATTTGTACTTAACTTTATTTTTTGGTTATATATTTACCGGGGTAAACCCCTTTACCCAAAAAAAAGCCTCACTTCTTTATAAAGATAATGTCATACTAGTGAAATGGACTAGATTCGTAGTATACTTTACCTTCAGGGACTAGTATCATTTAAGTTGCAAAATTGTAATGTTTAGAGCCTATAAATACCCCGCATGACTCTCTATGAGGGGTGTGGATAAGAATTAGGTTTGTGTATTGTGTGTTCTTATCAATAAACTTATCTTTGTTTCTACTATCTCTCTACTTTCTCTCTCTAGAAAGATGAATCTCTTCATCTTCTTCCACCAACCAAGACCTCCCAAAACCACATGAATCTATAAGTTTTTCGATCCTAACAATTGGAATCAAAGCTAGGTTGTTTATCTTTATCGATTTATGTTGGTTTCGTGTTGATGTTTAGGCTGTTTTAACCAAATTTTTTGTCAGAATTCTTTTTTCCTATTAATGTGATTAACAATTATTTAACAATTTGTGTATCCTTTTGGTTCAAAAAGTCTTGTGGTATATGTGCAAATAATGTCTTGTGTCAATATTCTGTCCAAATAGTGCTTATGATTTTTTTGTTACCAAATCTGTGAAAGTTGTCGTCATCTGGTCAGAATAATTGTGGTCAAACTGTCAAAAGTAAAGATTTTTATGTCATTTTCTGGTTTACTTTGGATCTGAACGGAAAAGTTGGTCGAAAAACTCGCCGGAGCAAAAAGTCAAAGGGTCAAAACCCTTTTCTTACGCCTAAGGGGTGATTTTACGCCTAAGGTCGTCTTTTTACGAGTATGACCAAGTTCTTACGGCTAAATTCTTTCGAATAACTCATCCATTGTTTACGAATTTCTTGGATAAGAAATTCATAAGGACCTTACGACTAAGTCCTTATGCGTAACAACCTGGTTACGAGTAAGAACAAGACCAGGTTTACGCCTAGGAAAATATTACGCATAAAAAGTTACGAGTAAGAATGGTTTTTGACTACGAAAGGTTTACGCGTAAGACTATGTTACGCACAACGTTTACGACTAAGACTCAAAGTTTACACTTAAGAAGACCTTACGAGTAAGAAATTTTTTACGCATAAGAAAGTTGGGTTACGAATAAGGAAGCTTACACATAAGCAAGTTGGGTTACGCGTAACAAATATTTTATGAGCAAGAACAGAAATAGACTTATGTGTAAACTGATAAAAGACGTATGGCCAAATACCATATACCAAACTCATCAAGACCTCAGGTTCAACAAACCATCATCAGTCCATGGCATAAAGTAAACAAAAAACGAGATGTAAAAGAAAGTAAAAACATATCCAAGTCATCGGGCCAACATCAACAACCGATCCATAACTTGTCCTAAACTAAAAAATCCTACATCTAGACTCAACAATAAACCCTCACATGTCACTCCCCAACTCTCTATCAATACTCTAAACTGATATGTACCAAGTTAACAACACGATCTAAGATCGATTCATTTTTTTTTAAATCTTTAATAGATTTTTTCAATTGAGTCATCCATCATCATTGATCCATATAGAAACATATTCGTTTCTTTTTATTATCCGATTTCTACAAAGATAAAACAATAAAAAAATTGTTATCATTTTTCTTTCAAATCGGTTTAAACTCAAATCAAAAGGAAACAAACCTACCCGAGACCCCCTCGGATCTTGAAGCCTTCACGCGTTCTTGGTTCGAATGGAGCAAAGAAAATGAAGAAATTTAGTATGGTTTCGTTTATGTTTGTGTGGCTCTAATGAAAGGTATATTTATTCGGTTTGATTTGGGATTTGATGATGATTCTAAGATGAGATCTATTTGTGAAGAGAAAACGTTGGTGAGGAGGGGACGGATCATTTGAGGTGTTTAGGGTTAGTCAAAGTGTGAGTGTTTTTAGGGTTATGTTAAGTGTGTGAAACTTATATAACCGGTTAAGGTAAGTGAGCTATTTGGATGTAGGCTTCTCAATTGAGATTTGGGCCTCAATATTATAAATGGACCGGAATTAGTATGTTGGATCTGGGCTTTCACATAACTCGTGGAGTTGGGCTTCTATGAGATATGATGGAACGGGAACAAGGATAAAAATGTGTTATCCATTTTTTTCACAAAAGAACTATTGGATACAAATTTTTTAATATTTGGTGTACAAGTTGGTATTTTTGGTCGGATAAAATTTTCACGAAGGATACACAATTCACGGCTTGAGAGAAAATTTTGAAAAATGACTACGGGGTTTTTGCATGGTATTGCTTACGCGAAATTGAAATGACATTTCACGGGTGATCTTCTTTATCAATGAGACGTTGGTTGGTTGGTTGCATGTCCCAAGATAACTTGACTGGGCATTTTTCATAAGCGATTATGAATTGAGAATCTGGACATAACTGATGTAAGGAGTTACGTTGTAGTGCTCACAGTGTATAACTATCACTATAAGGAGTTACATTGTAGAACTTAGTGTCACAATGGCGTTGTGGATTGTTCAAAAATATAGAACAAGCAGTAAGTCACAAAGTTGGGATGTTTACTTCCTTTTCAAGTTAGTCGTATCGGGTTATCTCCATATGTGGTCATTACTATTAGCCGGTGAATTCAAAGGAGGTTTGATTTCAGGTTGGTTTGAGAGTAGTGTATTGAGAGTATTTTTGCGACATATTCTCACATAAATTTGCTTAAACAAGCCAAGGTTTAATATTCATCAAGAAAAAGGTATACAACATGTACGCAACATTATGAGGATTCTGATAGCTCGCAACCATCAGGAGGGAGAAGTTGGTATTTCATCTTTCGTGATTGGATTGACGAAGGGAATTGTTCTTAATACCGAAGAAGAAGAAGTAGTGTGTGTACATAGGGTCTTTTTACCAACTTGGATGCAATACTAAGTGAGTATGTTGTTATGATGTTCCCAGAACGACAACCATTGTGCTACAATCAAGAGTTTAGTTTCTCCGTTGGGTGTTGGAAGAGAGTTGTCGATTCAGGAGGGAGCAAAAGAAAGAAAAAGGCTCACTAGTTAGGAGGGAATAATAACCTAACTAGACCATTACAGTTGAAGTTTAGAGCTACAATGATTTGTGCCGCCAGCGCCAAAGATCAAATGCCGAGATCGTCGGAAGAGAGAACTTCAAGTTTGCCTCAGTATCTAGACTACAGAGACTTTGCGCTTCAACAAAGTCAAGATTGTTTATTATTATTGTAATTTATTTTGTTTATGTATTTATAGGTCTCATTGTAACCATTCACGTGTGACGATATCTTGGAGGGATATTGTTAGCCTCACTTCTTTATAAAGAAAACGTCACACTAGTGAAATGGACTAGATTCATAGTACACTTTGCCTTCAGGGACAAGTATCGTTTAAGTGGCAAAGTTGTAATGTTTAGAGCCTATAAATACCCCTCATGACTCTTCATGGGGGGTGTGGTTGATCATTAGGTTTGTATTATTTTTTCTCTTTCAATAAACTCATCTTGTGTTTCTTCTCCCTCCCACTACTTTCTCTCTCTAAGAAGATGAATCTCTTCATCTTCTTTCACTAACCAAGACCTCCCAAAACCACATAAATATATAGATTTACGGTCCTACAATGTAAGCATGCTTGACACACCTATATCCAATCATACATGGAATCTTAAGGTTCCAAAGACTACCACTCCTAATTTTAGGATTAACTCTAACAATGGGTGGCCGAGGGTTGTCAAATATGTAATTGTGTTATGGGATTTCTTCCTTAGTGGGATAAAGGTTAGAATATGCATTAGTTTCCTCATCCTCACTTTCTTCTATTATATAATGACCTCAATGTCACCTTCTCCTAATTCATCATCTGAGTCATGGCTAACCATTGAATCGATACCCGATGCTCTAGCCGCATTTTCAAGTGCATTCTCAATTGTATTCTCAAGTAACCTATGTAATTTTTTAAGCTCACCGATTTCACTAGTGATTTGGTTGCGAAGTAGGTTAAAGTAATGTCGGTCAAGTGGTTGGCTTGGAGTGGGTGGGACGTGTGGTAGTGAATTTGGTGGTGGTAATGTTTGATGTGGTGGTGGTGGATGGTGTGGTGGATCGTTGTTGGGTAGATTATCACCTTCCATGACGAAAAGTGACAAGGCTACGAACAAAAGCACAAAGAAGGGGGATAGACTACAAGAAAGCTAATTAATAAAAAAAGCTCACTTGATAGGAATCAAGCGAATAGACCTAATGGAGATAGAAAACTAACTAGCTATTCTATTCTCCGACAGCGGCACCAAAAACTTGATGCATGGGTTCGGGGTTGAAAGACTTCCTTTTCTGCGAGCAAGCTTTACAACCCACAAGGCTGTGTACCTAATCGTTGCAGTGTAGTATGGGTAAGCCCAGGGGGTTGATTGTTCTCTAGGGGAATAGAGATGCTAGTAGAGATGTATGACGTAAAGGTGAGGTTGAGGGTGATTCTTTTATATCTTTTTATATTTTTTAGATAGCAAGTAAAAATATCGGGGTTTAAGAGTGGGGGTGGTAATACTACCAATTTTAACTAAATAATTTAAACTGAAAACTAATTATACTAATGATAAAGGAGAAAAGCTATGGATTGAATTGAGAAAGTTCTTATGATAATTAAAAGCGTGTTTACTTAGATGTTCATACTCCCTAGTTATCTCTTATTGGTCGGTTGAATTGGCACATCCTCATTCTAATTGGTGTGTTGTATTCTGTGTTATTTATAAGAGGTGCCTAATTCCCTATTTCTATGAATTGTAACTCTCCTCTAGACTATCCGGGATCGCCAAGTACCATAGTATCTCCCCCGAATACTCTATTATCCTAAAGCTACAACTCATGCAATAAACATAATGATGGCTCAAGTGCACTCTAAAGCTTTTTGCTATTTAGGAACTTCAAGCTCGCAACAATTAAAGAAGAAGCCATTTTTCCTTACTCTAGCGTATACTAATTAAAATAAGAGAAACCTAACAATAATCAACAACTAGGTTTCATAGATCCAAGCAAACACAAGAATAATTTAACTACACATGATAGATAAACAAGAACACAAACAAACAATTGAACATAAAACAAACATGATGACAGATTGGATAAACAAACTTATCTTTGAGTGTCAAGAAGGGTTTAAAACCCTAAAATACTGCCTAAGTTGGACTATGAACGAACTAGGTTTGATCTCTAAAATAATACACATAAAATAAAGAAAATTCGAAGTCTGTATTTAGATATACACTTGCGACGGCATCGCCTTTTGTTGGTGACGCCGTCTGGTCGCCGTCATTAGAGTTTCGTTATAGACAAGTCATCGTTGGGACGGAGTCAGTTGAGGAAGTGTGACGCCGTCTGGCTTCATTACGGATGTCGTCTTGGAATGTGTCTTGGTCCTCTGGTGAAAAATAAAGAGCGACACCCTTCTTGAATAAGGCGTGATGCCGTTACGTTGTAGAACCAAAATATGACCTTAGTCGTCGGTTGACACTTCTTAGAAAACCTTGTGAGCGACGGCATCTTCCTATGGGTTGCGACGCCGTTAGGTGTAGAAATCAGCCTTGAAATCTTGACTTTGTCATTTTCTTCATGTTTTTGCTCCTTTTCGTCCAAAAGTGCTTGATTCTAGCAATTTACTTCCAAAAGACCTAAAATGTGAAAAGGAACGATTTTAAGCAGTAACGAATATAAAATGTATCGATTTAGAGCTTAAATGACCCCCTAAAAACGTATGTTTTAGATCCTTATCAACACCAAAAATTCCATATCCTCAATCTATCAAAGTAAGTATCATAATTAGTGTTAATTGGTGAATTATGAATTAGGGTTCTAGAGACCGAAATTGGGGGAAATTGGGTAAAAGATGTTTATAACCTAATTTTAATGATTATGGGTTAACCTTTATTGAGTTAAGCTAATAATTTAATGGGATTAGGTATCATGTAATCATTATATGATTATGTGATAATTAATGATGGCTCAAAAGGAGCTATGTTGTAATTAACTATGATAAATTTGATTAATTATGTGTTCATGTCTATCGTGAATTGGCTTAATCACAAGAGTGGAGATTGATGATGTTCTTGGTTTCATTAGCTTGGGATCAAGGTAAGTAAACCGTTTATGATGTGATGTTGTAACAATTTTATACATTAAGTGTTATGTGGCTTGTTATGTTAAGGTAATTAAGTGATTGAATGTATGCGCTTATGTGTAAGTGTGTTTGAGACTAGTTTGGCATAACTAGTCATGAATGTTAGAAAATGGTGGATTAGGCTAAGGTGTTTTGATGGCATAACATAAAAGGATTATTGGTGCTTTAAGTGAGTTAAGGTATATGTTCATATTTAATGATTGTAATGGTTTAATTGGTTATGATGCGTTATGTATTAACGATTATAATATTATGTTATGATCGTTTTACTTACTAAGCTTTATGCTTACGGTTAAGTGTCTAATGTTTTGTAGGTTTAAACACGAAGAAAAGGTAATGCTTGGAACTAAGGCTTAAGTTAATGATGAAGATTAGAAGATTGGTAAGAAAGTAGGAGCTTAGGTAGATACCGAGCTCATGTCAATGTTGTACCCCCAGAAGTCTAAAATGGTATTGTAAATGTGTTGTCAAGTATCAAAGTGAATGTCATAGTCATTGAGGTAATAGAGTCCTCAATGGTGTGTCATGGCATGGTTTAGTGTCATAATATTGTGCATTTATACCCATTTTGGGTTGTAAACAGGTTAATGATTGTGAATATGATGCATTATGTTAAGCTAATGATTTCTGGAAGGTTTGAGGTTAATTGAAAGTGGTAAAGGTTGTATGTAATGAAAATCGGTGAAAATGTGTATTTTACATAATACCCGTCGTTTTGTAAAGTACCGTTCCAAAGGTCAATTGGTTAATATTTATGCATGGGAATGATATATATGAGGTCATAATAAATTTTGGAAAATTTGGTGTCTTTCCAAGTAATAGAAGTCATTTTCTGAAAAAATGGGTCAAAAGTGCATAAAAAGGATATGCGGAAAAAAGGGTGTTTGGGACAAGGTCCTTCTTAACCCATTTTGGGTCAAACTGGTCAAGAATTTTGGAAAAACAATTTATATGGTTAATTGTTTATAAAGTAATTAAAATAGTTGGAGAATTAGTTGGAGAACTAGTTGGAGACCTAGTCAGAGTCAGTTTTCAAAAAATCATATCTTGAAAATGGTAAGTCGTCACGGGTTCCGCCATCTAGCGTTTTGAAAGTAATTGAGTTTAGTTTCATGTAAATATACTTTCAAGGGTCAGTTTGTTGCAGAATTATATCAGTTTAACAATTTATTACAGCGGGTCAGTTTTAAGTTAAGTCATTTCTGCGTTAAAGGTTTTTATTTTTGATTATTTTGAGTCATTTCGTTCATGGGGTGTTACAATAACTTTGTGTGTTCTCCGAGGGTTGATTTTTACCTTGCCTCCTAAATTTGAAAAACAAAAACTAGTTGTTAAATAATGAGTTGTATGATGTCAGAGAGTTAAGTGTGTAAGAGAGTTGTGTCATAGATGTGTAAGAATATGTGAGGGATGTGAGTTGGGATTCTTAAACTTGGAGAGGAAGGGTGATATTTTGTGAGTGAGTGTGTAAAAAAGGTGTCATAAGATGAGAAGAGTTGTAATTTGAATTTAACTTCAAATTAGTTGGTGATTATGAGAGGGAAGTGTGTTGGAGAAGAAATAGATTGTAGGGTTCTTAAGAAGATGTCTAAGAGATGAGTTGCATAAGATTTACGGTGAGTGAGTGTGTGTGTTTGTATAGGGTGATTGAGTGTGTGTATGTTTGTAAGTGATTTCAAATACAAATTTGAGTGTTAGAAGTGTGTGAGGAGGTAGGAGGATGATAGGTGTGTAAGAAGGTGATATGGCCAATTTAAGAACACATATGAAGTATGTAGTGAAGAAGATGAAACTTGTAGGCTAGGGGTGGTGATTAGTTTTATTAAGAGGAAGAAGAAGAGTGTGTGGTAGCTTTGTATAGAATGAATGAAACACAAGAGAATGTAGTAGATTGTGTTGTAGAGTAGGGGACAAAGGTACAAGAGTGTGTAAGCGAACGTTTTGTGGTGGATATGTAAGCAAATACAAAGGAGGATTTATATTTCAAGAACTTAAACTCAAACTTCAAGATTGGTAATCCTTACTTATCCTACAATTAAATCATTTACTAATCATCTTAATGCAAGTAAGTTGAGTGCTTTGCATCAAGGTAAAAACAATATCCCATGAATGAGAAACTTGCATTTACACAATGTGACCTCGGCTTAAACGACCAATGAGGGAGTAAACTCGTTACATGATTAGTAAAGATGAACGTAAGGATTATGGTCACTTGAATACTTTCCTTTGAATTTCTAGTGAAAGTATAACCTCCTAGATTTGAGGAAAAACATTTTTTCCTTGGCTAGAGGCTTTGTAAAAACGTTTATGAGTTGACGTTTTATAAAACCGGGAGGACTTGTTTTCAGAATCTGTCTAAATCTTTATGAAAATATCTCAAATATCATATACGAACCTGTATTAAAAGAAGCACCATATTCAGGTAAGAGTAAAGCCGACTTCGAAACACAAAAAACACAAAACTATCCATGACTGGCGCGATGGCGCAAAAAGGGTCTTCAAGTATAGAGATACCAAATGAATGAATTGAGATCATTGATCCCCCTTGTTCTAAGGCGGGGATCTATGGGTCAAGGAGTACCACCTTTGCGGTTTCTTGGCTACACAATAAAAACAAACCAAAAGCAAACAACATATACACATGTACAAGTCCAACATGGGTTAGTTAACCATTTGGTGACTTGGTTACATGGGTTAGTTCAGTAGTTTATGCATAGCTATGACAAAATATACTAACAAAATTATTTAAACAAAACACACAATCATAATATGTTCATATAAGTTATAGTACACATCATAAGCCACATAGTTTTAAGAAACAATAAGTACAAACAATCATATCGAGGAGCATCACTAATATATATATATATATATATATATATATATATATATATATATATATATATATATATATATATATATATATATATATATATATATATACTAGCCCGATGGGCGGGCATGTCTTATAAATATCGCTGACATATGTTACTATAGCGAAAGAAGACGCGTTAAAAAAGCTAAAAAAGTTTTCAAGGTATATACAAAGTATATGTTTTTACTTCAAAAGCAAAATAAATCTTTATACACGTGTGTCATTGAATTTGTGTATTATAGTTTTATAAAGCTATTGGGGTGAAATTATCTTAAAAGGATAATAGGTGTTTAATAATCGGTTCCCAAGCGTGCTAGTTAAACACCTACTCCATACTATGTAAAATCAAAATGTAAAGTACTCATGCTAAAAAACTAACACAGCCTATCATAAGTAGGCTATATCACAATGCATTACATGTTTCATAAAAGTCACAAAAAAAGCATGTATTGACCTAACATTAGTAAGCAGACCTAATACTACTCGAATGAACTTCTCCCGATTATGCATATTTTATAGTTATAACTTATATATTAATAAACAGATAGGCATGATTATAATTATTCTTTTGATAGTATTAGTCAACTGAAATTCATATTTAAGGACGGGGAGGTTAATTAATATTTTGATGGTATTAGTTTACGTTAAATATTTTATAAGAAAGGTGAGGTTGACATACATTTTAATTGTTATTGGTGTTTTTTATTATTATTTAGAATTATTTATTTTTTATTTTTTTATTTGAGAAATATGTAGATTTTATTTTATTTTATTTTTTTTTTTATTTATTATTTTTTTTTGTAAGTGAATGTTTAATATGTTGTTTATGGTTTGAAATGATTGGGAATTTTTTTCTTTATATATATTGTTGCCAAATGCATGTGTTGCATGAAAAGACATAAGTTTTTCTTTTGATGTAGTATTTAGTCTATATTTTTGTATAAACACATGGTATACATTTCAAATAAATGGTAATTAATTATGTAGAGTGTTGTATTTTGATAGTAGGTAATCAACATGCCAAAATGCTCAATGTGAATATCGTTGAAATGTATAAGTTAATGAAAAATAAGATATAAAGATACCAAATTTTATATCGAATGAATGAGCAATTAAAAATAAATGAACCTTAACAATTATAGAATAATTAAAAGGTACAAAGTTATACATAGCAATTAAAAGGTAAAAAATGATCCTTTTACAAAAATAAGTATCGCCTTACATCTTACATTGTAAAGAACAAATAGAAATGAATGGTATACAAAACGATTGATTCTTCATATAGCTGCAACAAATGAATCCAATCATTCATCCAAAGTTATGCTTTTTTAATCCTTGGTGAACAACGACCGCCACCTAAAAAAGTATGCATTGAATAATTAGGACACCGACCGCCATCAAGTGAAGACCATATTCTCTAATGCCTTTGTAGCAAATCATGCAATCTCTCATATAAACCTTGGTCTCAGAGAAGGATTTTAGAACAGTATAGTTTCTAATACACACCCCAAACCTAATCATATGGACAATGAAATGAAAGCTTGATTCTCGAAAATCAGCAAGATCAAACTCTTGTTGGTGATGGTCTCCATAATAATTAGCAATCTCCGCAACCAATGCATATGATCCTCTTCTTCTAAAAAATAGACATATGCCTGCTTTTACAACAAAATAATAATAATCGCCATGTAAAGATACTATTTTATATTTACATATTAGCTCCTAATTTAAGCCTTCATAATCATGAATGATAATATTGAACAATATATCTTTTATATTCTTGGACCTCATAAATAGATACATTAACATATGTCTTCTCAATCATGCAATAACTTCTCTAATTTCTATTTTTCATAAGATGTGTTGATGGTCCATTTTCATACCTTTCATACATGTAATACGTGATTAAATTTCCATTCACTATCAAAAGGAGCTTTTCAGATGTTTATGCATCACTGGTGAATCTTTTCAAGCAACAATGATGCAACATGTTCTATACGGAATGCTATACATAAAACCTAGCAAAATACCCAGATAATAAAAGTCGTACAAATAGACAAAAGTTTATGAGAAGCACTTCTTTCGGCTACCTCAAGTCGGCTTTCCTAGCTTTTAGCTCTTTATTGTTCTTTGCATATAAAGGAATATGTATAAGCAACTTCTTTGAAAAGGTCAGACCGATTATAGAAGATGCATAAGAATAAATAACTCTTTTTGTTATGGTACCAATCAAAATGAGTTATATAACAAACACAAATATTCAACGGACCTGAAGTCTAATACTGGCTTGTTGGTGATCCATAGATTTTCATGATACAAAGCTTAAATGTGTACAAATATCTTTGTAAACCCACCCCTCTTGGTGGGTATAGAATATACCACATTTATGGTTTGATTTCCATTTAGAAAGATTAAACCCATGAACCAAACAATCACATTGGGAATGAAATCGTGGAAATCCCTATAACCGAACACCCCCTTAATTCTTATTCTTACAAAGTTTCAAGGTAGAGTTCCACATCCAATGACCGTTATCATTACTCCTAATGAATTAATAAAAAATAGGTTTATGAGCCTATAAGCTTAGTTAACTGAATGGACATACATAATTAAACAACTCATATAGATAATTTCTTATAATTCAGTAAGAGATATCCTTTTTTTCAGAAAGGGTTTCTTCAGCATCCACTAACACTGCATCTTTATCCAATAGAAGCTTTTGTTCTTTAGTTCTCTTTTTTTAGCTTTATCTTCTAATTCAAACAACGCTTGCTGTAGAGTAAGACGCATGTTATCCGATCATTAGCAATATAAGGTATTACCACAAAATGGGATATGTTTTAGGTAATAAGATACACACAAATAAAACTCAATTCTAAAAAATTACTTTCTATAAAGTGCCTCTTTGGTTCCAATTCTTCTTAATATATAAAATCTATCTTTTCAGTTAGTTGCTTATTCACACCTTTCTAAATGATCTGAACTATTATTTTTAAGCTCTTCATATAATATACTAAACTCTCATACAACCATTCATGACCAACTCACAACTCTGCTTTCTACATAGCCACATGACAACACATAGCAAAATTCTTTTCTTCCTCAACTTAATATTTGTTTGCTTCTAATGTTTTTTTTGTTATAATGCAAGCCTTGAAAACTCTCATGCTGTACTTAGTTTTAGACCCTTTTCATCTTTTTGTTGTTGTTTGTTCCTTGGATAATATAAAGACAGTCAATATTTAAATAAGACAATACTAATCTTATTAGTAAATGTGTGCAAGACTAATGTAAAACATATATGTAATCCTCTACTGATGCACACAAACTACCTCTTTGTATTTATTCATAGATAATATAAAGACAATCAATATTTAAATAAGACAATTCTAATCTCATCACCATTGATGATTTGAATTGCAGAGGGCAAGTCAATATGTCATATATAAACTTCTCCAATCCTTAAGTTAACCAAAATGAATAGCCATAACCACATATCCACCTTTTTTTGGAGCATTTTGAAAGGTCTTGTGACCTGTAATCAAACTTAAATTGTAACCATTTTCCTCATGAGGTATCAAACGTAAACTTTATCCGTGTTCCTCATAAGAATAGCTCATGGTTATATATGTATAATGGCCTCTTTTAATCCAATGCCTTAAACTTACCATCACCAGTTTTGTTATTTCTCTCATTATCAACCTACGTTTAAATTTAAATCAATTGAAACCCATTGGATTAATCTATTTATATCAATGGCCAAACCTAATATACTCAAAATCAAAACAATTGCTTGTCATGATCAATATTCATATCTGTTGTATCTCTTTTCTTTACATCAATGGTTGCTGTTGTAAGGGGTATAATGGGTGACTTTTTGATATTTATATGATTCAAAACATATACTTTAAACAATTGGAATATTCTGATGCATCAAGTAAACTATACCTGAAAAGAAGTGGAAGGTGAAATGGCTTGTCTGATGGTCTTTTTGGCTCATTGCGCTGGTCAAGTGCTTCAAGTAAACTTTGTTGACCTCTCAATCATGCTATCACCCTCGAAACCAAACACAAGGACAAATGGAAGTTGCCATGTCTGAAAAGAAGTCGAAGACGAAATGACTTAAGCTTAGGTTAGCATTAGCATCATTTTAAGAAGCACGGTTCTCTGAACCTGGATTATCTTTAACAGAAATTTAGAAGTTGTTAATGCTTTTCTTACTAAATATAGCTAGCTTAAAAGTTACTGGTTAAGGTTTCAAAGCTTACATGTGTCCAAACTTTTGCATGTTTCAGTGGCCGCTAAGATGACATGCTCGGCTTCATCAATGATCTCCCTCTCTTCATCATTATCCTAATCCATGGGAGATTACATCAGTGGATGGTCGAGGCTACTGAATGTTGTAAAAGGAAGAACCTTTTTGGGCGGGTTTGTTTTGTGAATATCGTTTACAAAAATTAAGTAAAGTAAATCAATCATAAACATACCGAATTATTATCAAATGCATTAACAACGATAGATGTATCTATAAATTTACATTAAAAAGCTTCATTATCAACTAAAAAGTGCTATAAAGATAATATAATACAATATACATAGCTCAAATCCCTTTGGTACACAAACCTGCAGATCAAATAATTTATGATATGAGTTAGATTGATCAAAGACGATTAGCTATCTATTACCATAGATGATTATTATCACGAAATTCAAAACGTCCTATATGAAGATTAGACGGACGGGCGGAAAGTACAAAGCTTTAAATTGTTTCATATTCAACAACATCAGGAGTGTCATATAATACATGTATCATGTTTTCAAAACTACACTTCTAGGGATAGCTGTGACAAAAAGGGTAGCAAAATGCTCAAAAAAAGGTATTATAATAGTAGGTCTAAACAGTTAGGCTTGACTCCAAACACATTTTGTCCAAACCTAAGTTAACCTTCTCAATAGAACTTTATAAAAAAGGTATGCAGTAAAAGTAAGCTTTGGGTTACTTCGCCGCATTTGACCCACTTCAGTTTTATTTGACTCGTGGCAGACAAAATCCCGGTTAAGCAATTGGTAGATATCTCTTATCTTGCACAGGGCTTGTTCCAAAATGAGTAACACATAACGAAATAAGTCTCTTGGTTTATTATTAACTATTGTAAAATAAGAACGATAGAATGAGCATACATAAGTTATCAGCAGTTATGATCATATAGAATCAGAACCTGGGCTCTCTTAAGTTTCTATTCACACATGACTAACAGTTTGGAATTTGGATAGTGAATTGCAAATAACTTTTCCCAAGATCTCATCTTAGTGCTTAGCTAGGCGAGCCTGCTACTTTAGGCTGGTTCAATATAATCATTATCATTTTTTCTTGCAAATTAGATAAGTAGCGTACCGTTTGCGTTCATGCTGACCTATGTTGTTCCATTGTGTTCATAACCCGACTTTAGGTTGGTTCGATATAATCATTATACTCTTTTCTTGCAAATTAGATAAGTATCGCACCGTATGTGTTCATGACAACCCATGTTGTTCCATTATGTTCATAACCCGATAGCTTGCACGAAATCTCTACGGGGAGCAAGTCTTCCTACAACAAAAATTTAAATGCAGTTATTGAATAAGATGCAAACAAATCTTGCACCAAAATTCTGAATAATGTAAACCCACATATATCTTAGTAATTGGTATCAACCTGCTATGACCCGTTACTCAATCAATACCAAATTACATGCATCCTTGAGATAAAGCATACATGACTACAATTACACATGAAGCACCTGGGCACAACTGGTCAGGCCATTCTCTAAGGGGATTTCGAAGGGTTGTTCAAACCATCTAATAATAATTAAGCCTTAGCAATCAAGATACATACCTTGAAATGCAGAAAGATGATGACAAGTTAAGGGCTTAAGGCCATGCAATTCTTTATATAACAATAAGTAGGACAAACTTTGTTTCCGCGAAGATTGTTTCATTGTGTTTTATCGTATATGACTTTAAATAGAACAAATACAATGGTATTTACCACCAGTAAATATACATCATCAGCTCTTTGAGTCATCAATTAATTTTGTAGAAATTAGTTAATCTTTTTCCATCAACCTCTTTAGTGAAAAACCTTCTCATGTAGTCTCTATATGTAAATTCCTTGTGAACCGCTGGTTTTTGAGTAGATATCAGTTCTGGGAACGTTCCATATAGTTTCTCTCGTATGCTTGGGTTCATAAAGACAACAATTAAGACACGTGCACCTTCTTTAGGATTTGCCAATACTCTATGCTCAACACTTTTATACTCATCGTTAGACATCATCTGTGAAATTGTATAATTTCAAACTTGTATCATAACTATATACAGCTAATGGATTTACATATGTGGGTTGGTTAATCTAGCATTAATAAAATTAAGGTTTAGAGGTTTTACTATTAGTAACATGAAAGTACCAGAAGCATATTATGGATGTTGATAATAATGGTACCATGAACTGCCTCGACAGAACCCGTCTTCACCACATTTGCCCTGCAATAATCCTCCAACCTCATTTTGCACCAGCATGGTTAACACCCCTGGATCAGTGTGTGGAGTTATCCCCAGCGTGAGCTCTAGCTGTGGACACTGAGAGTAGTAATGGGATACACTTACTCTCCCTTTCGAACACGTCAACTCCTTCAACTTGTCACTTTTTACTCCCAATCCTCCACATAAAATTAACATCAACTCATCTCCTAAACTCACCATCGCTTTGTCCCAATCCTTCAGTGTATGCCTACACATCTGCAACACCGCCTCCCAATCTGGCTCGATGGGTGAAATCCTCACCTGTACAACCATAAATATCTGGTTCTGAATGTTGGTATGGATCACTATTTAAAACCCCAAAATATGGCATTACAAATTCCATAAGCTCATGAGATGATAAAAGAGAGCTCATCGACTAATTAAAGGGTGTTTGTATCAGCTTCTCTTGGGAGCTTATTTGCTTTATTGAAATCGGAAGTGACTCGCGTATAATAAAGGCATTGTTCGACTTGCCCGCTGCCGTACTCAGACCATTTACGACAATTTGAAAGCCCAGAACCCATTGTGTATCTGAAAGTTTTGTAGCCTCTATACGTACAGACCTATCAATGGCAGCGCAACATCACAGAAAAAACCAAACACACCTAATATTAAGAAAACACAACTGATAAAATAGTGTAAAAGATGCAATCTCGTACCTTGATTCTTCAGTAGTAATACGACTCCAGTATCTACGATCATCAAAATTTGTTATGTAGACCATTGAAATATATCGACATAAAAGGATTTTCTGGACCTTATCAAACAAAACTTTCTGACAAAAATACAAATTCAAATGAATAAAACCCATTATCATCAACTGATTTCAATTCAGTTACACTCATGCTAAGTTCCACGTACCGGTAACATGTATGGATGACCTAATCATTAATCAAGACAGACCCACCAAGCATTATCACCTTAAATTCTACAAAAAGCTCTTTTTTGATATCGTACTGGTTATCGCCAAACATACACACAGAGTATTCAGAAAGATTTTGGAAGAACTAATGCTATGTGGTAGAAGATGAACATGAAGCGGAGTAGAAGTACCTTTTTTGATACCAAATTGAATTAGGGGGCTCTGTCGGGGAGATTCAAACTGAGACAGATACAAATATATTGCCCGCTTGTATCACACCTATTGCATTATAGAGTATTCTAGTCTTTTTCATGGTTATCCTTCCCTTGATCCATTTTTGTATACGCATAGCCGATCTATGTAGGAAAAGTAAAATGAATCCACGAACCAGATTTCACCATAATTAAGGTGAGACTATACTGCTAACATGATGTTGGATCATAATCACATGTTAAAATGTCCACATAGGGCCAGGGGTCACACCATTCAAATAGATCCTTTGGCCACCAGATTCAGTTTTAGGCGTATTTGTGTTTTCTGTGTAGGATTCTAATGTGCAGCATTTATAACGCGTCTTCCTTCTTTCAAGTGCTTCACAACAAGCCTAGACAACCAAGTCAATACGACCCATCAAAAATGTGAAAGCAAGATAACAACAAAATATGCATGAAGTGATCCCATGAGTTATCCCTTTCCATTTAAAGCACCGTTTCCTATATTTTAGGCTTTATAAAAGAAGGTCTATTATATAATTTATATTTTGGGCTTTATATTCAAGTATTTTTACCTCATAACTTCTTTAAATATGTAGGAAGACCAAACTCTTACCTAATAAATGACCACGGTTATAACTGCTAACGAGCTGAAGCACTGCTGAATGAAAAATCGCCACATGGGGTTTGGAGTTTGGAAACAAAGTATATTCATAGTTTGGGAAACAAAAACTCTCGAACCAAACTGAATAGGTCATGAATGGTCATTCATGAGCATTTCTGAATGGATTTTTAAATGCTATGCTAATTAATCAGAATATAGATAAAGGGATCAAAATCATGAATGTTCTTACAATCTTATAGTTGTTGTAAACTTCATAATTTCCTAGTTCAGATGGCAAGGAACCACTCATATTATTTGTGCCTGATGACTTGCCATATAAATATATAGTAAATAAATTTAAATCAACAAAAAGCAAGAAATAAGAAAGTAAAAAAGATGAACATGTATTGATCTAACATTAGCAAGCAGACTCAATACTGCTCGAATGAACTTTTCCAGATTATGCATTAATAGAAAGGAAAAGAAGATAAACCTGTTGGAAGTGAAAGTGATGATCCTTCTTCGCCCATTGCTGACTGAGAAACCGTTAGAGTGGCCAAAATTACATCAAGTATCCAATTTTCAATCTACATGAATCAATTGATGATATTATTCTACTAACTAAAAGTTAATAATCAGATAAATTTGTGCGAGAACACATGGGTTCCTGAACATTTTTATAAATAAAAGAGCGATATAGTTTGTTAAATCTACTTACCTGTTATGATAGTATTGAAGCAAAACAGCAACTTAAAACGCGACTAACCATTGGCCATGCCATTGATGATGGAATCCCGTTTGCCCCAGTTAAGAACATGTTTTTTCTTCCATCTTATATAAACAAAATTACGCATAAATAAACCAATACACATTATAACAATTGACAACAATATAAATAGACAAAAAAAAAAGAAAAGGGCGAGGTTAACTACAATGGATTGCCGAAAACAGAAAAAGCAAATAACATATGTTCCGATGAATCATCCTTGGTCTTTCTTTGTCACTATGTGTCGATTTGCAAGTAATGACAAAAATAGGACATTCACCTAGAAATCATAATGCATGTAACGACAAAAAAACGCATAATGCATAAAGTTTATTACCTTTTCGTTGGCTAAAATCCTATCAATTAATTTCCTATTTTGACGTTATGTTGCCATTCTGGTCACGACGGGCACCAATCATAAGAGGATCGATGTTTAGTCATCAATGCGTCAAACGAACAACTGAGATTATCGTAAACACTGTAAAACAGGTAAGAACTAAGATCATATAAAGAAAATAATGGGGATTGTGAGTATTGATAAAGATCAATCAATAGTATTAGCTGAATCCTTACTGCTAATCTCACAAACACAGGCTGTAATTATCATATACATACATATGATATGATTTGATGATTACTTCAAGCAACTTACTCTTGAAGCTGATCAATAGAAGTTTTCAACTTGTTTTCGAGGACACCAATTCTCTCTTCACAAGCTGAGCTCTCACCATGTGGAAAACGGAATTTATATCTAGTAAAACTAACCAAAAAACAAAGGAACTGAATTACACCAACCTCGAGTTTCTTTGACTCAACTGTCAAGTCTAACAGCTTCTGTTCTCAACGTTTGCGTTTTAACTTTGACCAAATAACAGAGAATCTTTGACACTATTTGTTCAATTGTATTTGTAAAACCTTAAAGCTATTATCAAGATTCTAGCAAGAAAACTTAGGGTCCTCAAACAAATTAAAAGCCATCATACAAAACTGAAAGTGTGTGCATGACTAAGATAAATTATTTTATATCCTTAGAAAACAATTATGATATGCCAAGCCTATGTAAACATTACCTGCTGCAGATGTTCTTCAGGCAAGTATGGTGACAACCTAACCACTATGTACATGTTGTTTTTCCAATCATCACCAGAAGATCATGGCATCATTCCCCACTCTCGTCATGTGTTTTCAAAATCAATTTAACTTGACATAAACGAAACATGATAATGAGTTTGGAGCCTGCTGGTGAATTTGTTTGGGTGTTTTTTGTTCCTGATTTTTGTTTTAGGGTTTTCTGTGATTTTGCTTGGAGGAAGGGATATCGAATGATTATGGTTTTTGTTCTAGGGTTATTATTATTGAAATAAGTTGATGTAGCTTTATCAATTAAGATTTGGATAAAAAACAACAAAAGTTCTATTGTTTCAGTGGTTGAGATGTTTGTTAGTGTTAGTAGAGATCCAATGTTCGAATCCGGTCCACTACATTTTTACACAAATTTAATCTGAATTTTAGCTCAATCAAAGCGTGTTTCGGTGGAATTATGATGACATGTAATAATGACGTGGCTTTAAAATTCAAAAAAAACAAAAAAGAATTTTACAATTTATTAAAAAAAAATGTACATATATTAATTAAAATGCCACATGTCATTTAAAAAAATAAAAAAAAATGCCACATAAAGAATTTTACAATTTAATAAAAAAAAATGTACATATATTAATTAAAATGCCACATGTCATTTAAAAAAATAAAAAAATGCCACATAAATATAATGATGACATGGAAATATGACTTGGCATTATGGGATGCCAAGTGGCATTTTATGTGGCATGCCTCCTCTTATATATAATGTATATATATATATATATATATATATATATATATATATATATATATATATATATATATATATATATATATATATATATATATATATATATATATATATATATATATATATATATATATATTTATATATAATTACTATTTGATGGGATTGATCTCTGCGTTAGGTGGCTTGTCATCATTTGGACTGCCAATTTTCTTCTCCATAACTTCTAAAATTATAACTTTTGTATTTATGACCTCTTTTTGGTATCATTTGTTTCCACCATTTTTAATCACTTAAAAAAATTAACTACGAAGATAACAGAGGAAATGGCTGGTCATTTTGTTTTGTTTGAAAGGTTGGCGGAAGACACAAACTCTACACGGATGGAGAGGCAAAGAGAGCGCAATGCTGCTTTGGCTGATTCTCGTGAAGCTTAGAGGTTGTGTCTTGAGATAGAGGAGTGGATACATCATAGGGCATTGCTGATGAGGGAGATTGAGATTATCACTGGTTCAATTTCTGCTTTTAGGAGTGTTGGTGTTTTGAGGGTAGCCCTTGAAGAAGATGCTGCAAGTTTGTGGGTTTACAGGTTGAGGGCTAATGAAGCTCGCCGCAGTGCTAACTCTCAACCCCCAAAATTTCGGAGCGGAAAGGTAACCGGGGGTGTAACATCATAGCACAAAGTTACAAGTTATATTGAATGACCTCTATATGAGTCGTTTGAAAATACACATTTGATCTCATCAATAAAGTTTTAACAAAACAATGTTCTAAGAATTCAAGCGTTGCTTGAGGTTAATGTGGTACTTCTGCCACATTCCATTGTTCTTAAACGATTTTTTGGTGTAATATAATTTACCGGGTTATAGACCCTTTACCCAAAAAAAAATGTTCTAAGAATTCATAACCAAATGTACAAAAGTAATACAATAAATAATCGAAATGATGAGACAAACAAAATGTGACTCTAGTAATGATGCTCTATTTGCAAATCATGCAAACACGTTGAAGAACCTGAGAAAAATACGTGCTAAAAAGGGTCAACATAAAGCTGGTGATTTCATAGATTTAAGTAAAAAATAACGTTGAGTAAAAGTATTGTGGACCAAAAAGAATTTTGTGACCATTTTATCACTCACAATGTCATGAAAAAGTTTTAGAGACCATTGTTTCACTCACAATATCTGGGAAATAAATGAGACCATTGTGTCACTCACAATGACACAATGTCTTGGAAATAAATGTTTAGCATTAAGTAAATTAGTATTTTGGACCACAAGATTTCAATGTATGACCATTATAACAAATACAATGTCATAGAAAAAGTAATAATACTATTGCACTATTGTTTATGCATTTATTCTTTATGCGATTTACACAAATGTGTGATTGCCCCTGTAGGTGTCTAGCCAAACACCTAGTATGCCCTCAAATGGTATGCGTCTATTTGCCTAATTGGTGCTACTAACCTGGACGAGGGTGTCAACCAATAAATCTATTCAAAACATTCTCGCTTACAGTAACTAATGGTTCATGATGAGTGGCGACCTTAATGGCTAATGTTGTAACTTAGGCAACAAGTAAATGTTTAGTACTTATGTCCATAAGATAAGTAAGTATTGTATTCAAGTGAGTAAGCATGAATTTAAGCAAAACGAGTGACATACTTAAGTAATCAAGTAATGTATTTAAGTAAACGAGCATGTAAGCTTACCCCAAAGTAGTTCAAAACAAGTAGTAAAAAAGTAAATGTGGAGCTATGAAACTCACATCAAGCAGTTAAAGTATTCGGGAAAGTAGTTGGTAAGTATAAAGACAAGGAACTCCTAAGCACGACCTAAAGTAATAAATCGTTTTAGGGAAATGCAACATGTACTAAATGTGTATGAGTTTTAGGAATTTTTACATCGCCCTTATATACTTGTAGTGAGGTTTTATAAAGTTACGCAAGTCGGAAGTGTTAGTGCAAATATTACGATATTTAATCTATACATTCTCATTTTTTTTGTTGATGACAAACATGTAACTTGTAATACATAACGTAAAATGTATAAGTTACTTGTAATTATATATTGTCTCAACACCTCTCGACGACTCAAGTCCTTGTATGCTACAACACAGGTTCGTACATGTTTGTTATGTTGCGTTATGATCAAACCCCAACAAACCATTAAAACATGTTTAGTTAAATATTTTATGTATAACAACTAGTGTTTACATATTGGGTAAATATATACATAACTAGTATGTATTATAATGGGTAGAAACTTAAGTATTTGACCCATTGACCAAATACATTGAATGTAGTTGGATAAAACCCAAAGTCTAGAAACATTGTACCTTGGTGGGCACTCATAACTCATTTGACTAGATGCATTGCATCCATTAGATACATTGTATCTAATCTAATACCCATGGATCATATCCATAACCCATGGTATTGACCCATACCCATTTTACTAGATACAATGTACTCATTAGATACATTGAATCTTGAAGAATACCCTTGGACCAACCCATGACCCATGACCCAAAACCCATGGGTAAAAGGGAGCGTCCCACGGATCCCCAGTAATACACTGGACGGATCCCTCAAGGGAGGGATCCGTGGGATCCGGGGAACAGTGGCTAGGAAACATGTAAACCACCTTCATCTCATATGATCATAATGCTTCTAACTCTCATTTGTTGTAAGCATGCTCCCGAAGTGATCCTCTAAAGCAAGCTAAGAAATCTTGCTTCCTTACCTACTGAAGTGATCACCCATCACAAGATACAAGCACATGAAGATCTTCTACAACAAGCTTGGGAAACTTGTCATCTTCATTCATAGAAGACTAACTACATCATGCTTTGGGTTCTTGATGTTTAGTTTAGGATTTCATATCCATTAGACACATTGTCTTGGATATTGTCTAGTATCATATTCTTGTATCTATGACTAGACTAGATGGTTTATGTGTTTGTGCCATAAAACACAAGGTTTGTTATGTTGGGCCACAAAACATAACGGGTATCATAGATGTGTTATATATCTATGACTAGACTAGATGGTTTATGTGATTGTGCCATAAAACACAAGGTTTGTTATGTTGGGCCACAAAACATAACGAGTGTCATAGATGTGTCAAATGCATTAGTGAAGAATGCTAAAAGAGTCAAGATGAAGGCATTAGTGAAGGGTGCCGAGTAATCTAACCAAGGGCATTAGTGAAAGGTGCCTAAGGTGTACATTCAAATGGTGTGTTTTGATGTACAAGATAGAGTAGTATTGGATCCAAGGATGGTGATATCCTTGATGGTGTTGTAACAAGGAGTGGATCTCCTTAAGATTAGGTGTTGTGTTGTGATGGTTAGTAGTTCCTCCGTAGTAATGGAACTAGGTGCTTAGCATAGTACCTAATAAAGGGTAGACGACGTTGTGATAGGATTCGTTCTCCTTGGAGTGAAAGAACTCGGTGGTTAGCCTAGCACCGTATAAAGGGTAGGTGACGTTGTCTTAGGTGTGGTTCGGCTTGGTGTGAAAGAACTCGGTATTTAGCTTTGTACCGGAAAAAGGTGTAAGCGACGTTGTGAAGGCTTCTCCGCCATAAGGAGTTGGTGTAGTGATTACGAACTCTCAAATAGGTGACTCGGGGAGTGGAGTAGGGCAAGGAAGGTGTCCTTGTAGCCGAACCACTATAAATCCTCATGTTGGTTTGTCTATCCTTTTACTTATCACTTTACGTTTATTCTTGCATTACATTGTGGTTGATGTCTATGTTTGTGATACATACTTGGTCTTTCATATAGTCATAAACTATATTTAACACTTTACATATTATGACACGCTAGATCCAGAAAAAGCAACCGGACTAATAATGGTGAAACTTGATTTATAATAAACCATTAATCTTGCGGAATCTTATGTGATATTAAGGGTTGGCCTTACATGCCGAATGCGTTAAATGCATCCTCGCCAAGATTAGCAAATGCAATAGTTTATACTATAATTGATACAAAGTTTTAAGTTTGAAACGAAACGTATTCACACCCCCCCACGCTTTCACAATTGGTATCGAGCGGGTTGGCTCTAGTTTTAAAACAATGGTTTTCAAAACCAGTAAGGTCCTCGTATCAAATTTTGGTGAAGTCAAGCATAATATGAAAAGTGTTTTGTTGATTTTTTCTTTGAAGTTTTGTTGTTAGATATCTTGTTAATCAAGCTTGAATAAAGGTAAAATGGTTAATATAACTTCACTAAAAGTCTACAAAGGTTAAACCTTTTCGTCAGTCAAAACGTACATTTTGGTAATTCAGTCGATCCGGGATCCTCAGTTACATCGGACGGATCCTCAAGCAAGGGATCCGTGGGATCCGTGGTATAGATGACAATTTTGTCCGAATTTCAAAAATTCATAAGTTTTTAACCGTAAGGCGTTAGAAGTCGTGCCACCTATCATTTTAAAGGTATTTGAGTCTACTTTCATTTAAAAATGATTTCATAAACTGATTCAATTTTTTTTACAGAATCATTGATTTATAATAGAAAGTCATTTTTCGGTCATAACTTTTGCACAACTTTTGATCTAATTGGAGACGGATGTTTTCATCTTTGAATAACAATGTGTCCTCTTTTGAAATTAAGGTTATGATCATATTTATAAACATAAAAGAAAATAATCAAGCTTGGTATACATATTTATATTTAACACAAAACGATGAAAAGAACTTTCGTATGCTATGCTAAACTATAAATTGTCTTCTTTGGATTACTTGATTATTTGCTTATCTCAAATAGCTTTTGTGCTTATTTGATTGAATAACATATGTGCTTTCCTTACCTTGCTATTCATTCTCTTGCTTGTCGATTTAGTAACTTTCTACTAATCAAAGTGCTACTTGAAGGAGTGTTTGGGATAACATCTAGTTGTGTCAAAAATGTTAGTTTTATAAATTGAAAAACGTTTAAAACATATAACACACCTAATGGCTTTTTGATTGAGTTTGTCATGTGTGCAACATAAATGTTTTATGTGCTTATATGATTTCTTGATTTCATATTTTCTTGTATCGTTTTCTAAAAACAACAAGAATCTACATCGGATCATAACCTACACTTGTGTTGATGATGTACTCTCCCGTTTTCCTTTTCATGATCGCTCTCCAAGCTTCATAGTAGGATTGACAACTTGATTATTTCATTCGATATAATCAAGTAAACTATTTTGCAAACGCAAATATAATTGTTCATGTCCGAAAGTCCAAACTCGAGCTTTCCAACAACATATCTTGAACTAGCTCATCCAACCATTTTTTTTTGTTCACCATATGGACAACTTTTAATTTTTTGACACCTTCGTCACCTTAGTTGTTTCAAGTATATTATTAATAAAAATGAAGCAAAGTATAATCATTGTTACTCTCCGATAGACCATTGTAGGAATATAAATTTTCCTAACTTGAGAATGAATACTGGAGAACTTATTGCACTAGAAACTCAATTTGACCTAACGGTTGAATTGCTTCCTTGAGGGAAGTTAGGTATGTGGAATCGCCCGTAAAAATGGTCGTGTTTAGCTATAATTGAGCACCGCTAGTAATAGTCTCATATTCATTCTCTCACTTGAGAAATTTATACTCCTATGTTTTCCTAAAGTAAGTTTACAATGGAAATACTTTGCATTGTGTTAGGATTACTAATCAAATAAGTTGTAAAATCAATTTTTTAGTTAATCACAACCACTTGCCTCATCAAGCGATTATCTTGCTTTGATCGAAAAGAGCTACATGACTTCATGGACGAAGCTCATTGTATGCTAATCACCATCCGTAATGACTAGATTGTCCTAAACTAGCACCTCACAACTCTTTTGTCTTGAACACCATTATGTGCTATTTTCTTTATAGACACATACCTTGCATGTCATTGTTAGTGTAAATGATTTACTAATCTAGACCGTAAATCTGTTTTGGACTTCTTGAAGTGCTTGTAAGTTTGCTAAACCTTTGTATTATTTGTGAGCTCGATCTCATTTGATTACCTATATGTGATCTCTACATGCTCTCCTTGTTTTGCTTAACGTGTATACATGTATGCTTGCTTTAACAATCATTTGCTACCATCAATCATTTTCTCTTGATCATTTAAGTCCATCTTCATGTAAGACACTTAATAGACTGAGTAACTTAGGATATGTAGGTGCTAGACCTTGATAGAACCCAATCACCTCCTTTTCACCTCATCTGTTAGCCGGATTCCTAGACTTAAGCTAGCCGGATCCCTCTAGTGAGGGAACCGGTGGAACCGTGGAACAGTAGGTACATTATCTCTTTAGATAATCATTTAAAATTTCTTTTTTCCACACAAGCACTTTTTCAACACTTAGGATTATCATTTTCTTATATGTTTATAAATGAGTTACATTTATATGATCCTTTACATGTTCTTTTCATTTCATGATTTTATGTGAACAATTTATCCATTTGTATAAATGTTTTCCTTTTGTACTAACTCTTTTGGATTCTTGTAGAATGACAATGGTCAATTTCATCATCAAGTCAAGTTGTGCTCATTCGCACATTTTCTTTTATTCCTAATCTTGCATCATCCTAACCATTTTACTCCACTTTTATCACTACTGTCAAAGTCATCATGTCTACCACCTCTATTGAGTCATCAACCAAGTCAAAGATTCACCTTGATACCTTTCATCATCATCCCTTGCTAATCTTGAGTCTCTTTATTACCTAGTAATACTTGACCTCTCATCACCTCTACCACAACTTCCATACCTCTAAGTCATAATGATTATTTCTATCATTATCACCGTGTCCAAGGTCTAGTTCATGAACTACGTGATGAAGTATGTCTCATGTTCTACCACATCCTACTTGTGTCAACCACAAGCTTATTGTGTCAACCACATCCTACAAGTGTCTCACTACCACTACAATTCATGGTTGCTCAACCATCCTCCACAAACATCTATGTTGTCAAAAGCCAAGTGAATTTCGTAATGAAATGCTTCTCATCCCTAAGCACATTTTTTTTTCTTGAACAACCCTTACAACCTCTAAACCAACCATGATGATGCAAGTAGTAGGATTATTCTCATTTTTGACACTAATCCTTTCTTTGTAGGTTCATATATATACACTTTGATGTGTATGGGATTCTCGTCTATTTATGGACGAAATTTTACACTATTTTTTTTGTAGATTCTTCTTGACGCCCTCGAGCTAGGGGGAGCTTCCGTCGAGCATTTATAAAGTGCATCATATGACTTACTCGTCAAAGGACTAATATAATTTTGCACTAAGTTTTTGTTTTGTAGATTTTCAAAACACACTAGGAGAACTTGACGCCTCAATAAAGGGAGTTTTTGGTCAAAGCAAAACATTGCAAATTTTGAAATAATTTCGCCTTAGCCTTCCTAAAATACTTGACGCCTTTAACAAGGGGAGCAACCGTCAAGGGGAGCATGCACACTTTCATTCTTCAAAATCCTTTATGTTTCAACAAAAGGGAGATTTCTTTCTCATCATATATTTTTCCTTTTTCTTTTCTTCTTAACACTAACCTTGATGTAGGTTAAGCCTCAAAAATTTGATTCATTGAGCCGTTGGCAATAATGGTTATAATTCAAAGGATCTTTCTATTTTTATGTGTGTGATTCTCTAGGCTCCTCTTAAAAGCGAGATCACCACCTTTTGAAGACGTGCAAGATTAAGGTCATGAGTTGCTAAGCTTCGTCATTAGTGTTTCGTGTTGAAGGTATTGGCATGGTGTGCCAATTTGAGCAATAAAGTGTTTTCATTTTAACTTCACTAGGGATGATGCAAACTCGCCATTCTTGGGAGAAATTAAGTTTAAAGGACACACCCTTTTAGTTTCGACAAAAGGGGGAGAAGAGTGTAAACGGAGAAGGTAATTTATAGGAAGTACGGACACAAGTAACTTTGAAATTTTACCTATCTATTACGTTTACATATATTTTGTCATCTTCAAAAAGGGGGAGATTGTTAGTGCAAATATTATGATATTTAATCTATACATTCTCATTTGTTTTGTTGATGACAAACATGTAACTTGTAATACATAACCTAAATTGTATAAGTTACTTGTAATTATATATTGTCTCAACACCTCTCGACGACTCAAGTCCTTGTATGCTACAACACAGGTTCGTACATGTTTGTTATGTTGCGTTATGATCAAACCCCCAACAAACCATTAAAACATGTTTAGTTAAATAGTTTATGTATAACAACTAGTGTTTATATATTGGGTAAATATATACATAACTAGTATGTATTATAATGGGTAATATAAATGGGTAGAAACTTAAGTATTTGACCCATTGACCAAATACATTGAATGTAGTTGGATAAAACCCAAAGTCTAGAAACATTGTACCTTGGTGGGCACTCATAACTCATTTGACTAGATGCATTGCATCCATTAGATACATTGTATCTAATCTAATACCCATGGATCATATCCATAACCCATGGTATTGACCCATACTCATTTGACTAGATACAATGTACTCATTAGATACATTGAATCTTGAAGAATACCCATGGACCAACCCATGACCCATGACCCAAAACCCATGGGTAAAAGGGAGCGTCCCACGGATCCCCAGTAATACACTGGACGGATCCCTCAAGGGAGGGATCCGGGGAACAGTGGCTAGTTTTCTTCTATAAATAATGAGCCATTTCTTCATTATTTCACACACCTTTACACATAGTTTCTCTCCACCATTTCTAGGATATTTAGATCATTAGGAAACATGTAAACCACCTTCATCTCATATGATCATAATACTTCTAACTCTCATTTGTTGTAAGCATACTCCCGAAGTGATCCTCCAAAGCAAGCTAAGAGATCTTGCTTCCTTACCTACTGAAGTGATCACCCATCAAGCACATGAAGATCTTCTACAACAAGCTTGGGAAACTTGTCATCTTCATTCATAGAAGACTAACTACATCATGCTTTGGGTTCTTGATGTTTAGTTTAGGATTTCATATCCATTAGACACATTGTCTTGGATATTGTCTAGTATCATATTCTTGTGTCTATGACTAGACTAGATGGTTTATGTGTTTGTGCCATAAAACACAAGGTTTGTTATGTTGGGCCACAAAACATAACGGGTATCATAGATGTGTTATATATCTATGACTAGACTAGATGGTTTATGTGTTTGTGCCATAAAACACAAGATTTGTTATGTTGGGCCACAAAACATAAGGGGTGTCATAGATGTGTCAAAGGCATTAGTAAAGAATGCTAAAAGAGTCAAGATGAAGGCATTAGTGAAGGGTTTCGAGTAATCTAACCAAGGGCATTAGTGAAAGGTGCCTAAGGTGTACATTCGATATGGTGTGTTTCGATGTACAAGATAGAGTAGTATTGGATCCAAGGATGGTGATATCCTTGATGGTGTTGTAACAAGGAGTGGATCTCCTTAAGATTAGGTGTTGTGATATGATTAGTTCTCCTTGGAGTGAAAGAACTCGGTGGTTAGCCTAGCACCGTATAAAGGGTAGGCGACGTTGTGTTAGGTGTGGTTCGCCTTGGTGTGAAAGAACTCGGTATTTAGCTTTGTATCGGAAAAAGGTGTAAGCGACGTTGTGAAGGCTTCTCCGCCATAAGGAGTTGGTGTAGTGATTACGAACTCTCGAGTAGGTGACCCGGGGAGTGGAGTAGGGCAAGGAAGGTGTCCTTGTAGCCTAACCATTATAAATCCTCGTGTTGGTTTGTCTATCCTTTTACTTATCGCTTTACGTTTATTCTTGCATTACATTGTGGTTGATGTCTATGTTTGTGATACATACTTGGTCTTTCATATAGTCATAAACTATATTTAACACTTTACATATTATGACACGCTTGATCAAGAAAAAGCAACCGGACTAATAATGGTGAAACTTCATTTATAATAAACCATTAATCTTGCGGAATCTTATGTGATATTAAGGGGTTGGCCTTACATGCCGTAATGCGTTAAATGCATCCTCGCGTCAAGATTAGCAAATGCAATGGTTTACACTATAATTGATACAAAAGTTTTACGTTTGAAACGGAAATGTATTCACCCCCTACGTTTTCACAGGAAGTTCAAGAAAAACATCAAAAACACGTTTTTAATACTTAAAAACCCTAAAATATATAGTTGTATTAGTTAGTTTTAAACCCGTCTTCATAAGTATGTATCTAATTCGTTTTAAATCTGTTTTCCTTGTTAAACTCTCTAAATGAAGGTGAACATATCTATTTTCATTATTTCAAAGTTCTAGTTCGTGAGAATAAGTTTTAGGTGTCGTTTTATATAAAAACATTTAATGACCTGCTATGAACTATTTTTAGAAGACTTTCATCTTAATCGGGTTAGATCTATCTCGATTTCTAGCGAAATCGCTTGTTTCAAAAGCCTAATTTCATCATTTTTGAGTTTAATTTTCGAAAATATAAGTCTATCAACTCAGATCCTCACCATTTATTCTATAAAGTCCAAAATGTACACATATATCAAAGCTGTAAAAATCCATATTTTATAACCTATCTTGTTTGGATCGTAAATCCTTTGATATTTATCGTTACGACTCGATTTAACTGGCTAGAAAAGGTCTAAGAGTTATATACATAAGCTATTTGCACCATTTTTACATATCTAGGCCTTAGGGTGGTCGTTTTCTCAAATTACAAATGTTACTAAGTTTTGTGTCTGAATTGACTAATGTTTTCTTACTATTTATTAAAAATAGTAAACTGTTACCAAAAATTACAAAAAACTTTAGGAAACATCCTAACACGTATATTTAAGATTAAAAAAATTGGCAAGGTCCATAAAAATGTTTAGAATAGGTTTTCATGTCGTTTTATACAGCTGAAAAATCCGGGCAATTTCTTTTTTTTTTTGGGTAAAAGGGTTAATTCACCCCGGTAAAATATATTACGCCAAAAACATTGAAGTACAAAGGATGAGGTCAGTCCCTCATCTCAGTCCCTTAGGACACTTACAGACTCTCCTATAGGAATGCAACATCATTCCTATAACTTACAATATAAGCGTGACAAACCACACTTATAACTACACATCAAACTACAACAATAAAAAGAATAAAAATAAATGCACTTCAAGTAGAAATACTTGAATCTTCAAAACACCATAGCAGTATAAACTTCCAGCGTCGTCCCAATATACAATATCATGGTCCTCAAATTGAAGTACAGTTCACAAGTTTCACACAACGGTTGGTGAGGACTCTAAAACCACGGATAGAGCAAAGAAGCTCAAAACTCGCCCAAAGGTGTATGTTGAGATGCAAAACTGAACACCAATAAGAAAAACCAACAAATACGTATAAAACCAACGCACATCCACTATAGAACTTGAAACCAACTTCCATGCGATTCAGGAAAGCACCCATATCATAAAAGTGCAAACGACCATCCCACACTCATGGATCATCAAACTTGAATTCAGTTCACAAATATCACACAACAGTTGGTGAGAGACTCTAGAACCACGGATAGAGCAGCAAGCAAAAACTCGCTCCAAAGGTGTATGTTTAGATGCAAACCAAAATCAAGAAGAATAACCAAAGAATAAGAGAAAGCCAACGCACTTCCACAATGGCAACATCAAACCATCATCACAACTTCCATAGTAGCAGCTTCTATCCATCAACTCATGGCGATCATACGATAATCAAAATCCGGGCAATTTCTTGCTTTGCCAAAACAGCTTTATCACAAGTTTTTCAACACCACATGTACACAAGAGTGCAGTAGAACAATAAACAAATGATAAATGAACATAATATGAAGTTTGAAAAAGGCTTGTGAAATTTTACCAAGTGTTGGTGAGTGCAATGATGAGCAAGAACACCAAGATATCACCACAAAACCCTAACTATTCAAACCCGTAAGCAAATCTTTCTTGTAAACACTTAAACTAAGCTTTTAAGAACTAAAATATACCCTCAAGTACACTAGTAGGCTGCCAAAAATATATAGAGAAATGGGAATGAGTAGGTGTTTTTGAGTGTGTGAAAATGAGCTTATAAGACATTGTTTATATAGTGGTACTTTTGGATATGTAACAAACATGGGACAAGGATGACATGGGTTGGGTTATAACTAGATAGGAAATATTTGGAATGGGGTGGGATGGTCCTATGATGGTGTCATGTGTGTAAGAAGTGGGTAAGGGTTGAGCTTTGGCTCATTAGGTGACTTTAGGGTGTAAGTACATGGCTTTGTCTTGATATAAGTCATGATTTTATTAAAGCATGTGGTATGGCTAGTTTTTATGAGTAGGGAGGGGAGGGAAATTTGAATTTTGTTATTTAAGTGTATGTTTTTATAAGTTACAAAGGTGGTGAGTTGGTTGGGTATTTGCATGCATGTACGAGCTAAAATGCGAAACATATGCGTTTTATATAAAACTTGAAAAATAAAATGCATAGACTAATAAAACATGATTATAAAAGTCATATGACACATATTTTATGTAGAACAAAATTAGTCTAGTACCGGTTTACATTAAATATCATTTTCTGGTTTACGCGATTTAACTTGATGGTTATACGTGAAAGTATAATTTCAAGTATTCAAATTAAATAGCTTTGATTTTATAGTTGAGTAATGACCTAAAAAATATGAGTTGCTACTGTCTTCCCCTCGTTAAAATAATTCTGTCTTGGAATTCAGTTTTTGTTATACGATGGTGTGTTGTCTGTGAAGAGGTGGGGTATATACGACAAGTTTGATTTTTACGTTTTAGGTTCTAAAATTTTTTATGATCATAATCTTACTTTGTATAAGTTGCTTAATCTCCCTTAATGAGGATTTACAAATTCGATACTGCCGACCTCTCTTAATTTCCTCAATCTCAATCAAGGCTATGGTCGAAATTCTAATGACACATAATTCTAACTGCCTTGGAGTAAATTAATATAAGAGCATGGTGGTTGGTTTTCAAAATTTGTTCTGGGATTGTGTGTCTTCCTTCCTAGGAGCATGATAAGAAAATTTGCTCACAATCTTTATTTAAGTAAATGTTTATAGAACCTTGACCAAACAACATTTCAAGTAATATATTTCTTACTGGTTCAAAATTTATAGTCATGTAAGGTAATGCGACCTCAAAAGGTTTACAATTTAAACAGGTTTTCAAACATGGTTTGGATAAGAAAATTCACCAAAAATGATGTTTAGACATGCCTTAGCATACGAAATTTCTGATAAAGTTTGGCCAAAAGAATTTAACCTATCAGAGTAAGTATTTCAAAAAAAATATCACTACAAGTCTAGTTTTTAAAGAAAGGCCCTTAAAGTGAAAGAATAAAGGAAAAAGGTGTAGTCATGTATATACGTTTGCATAAACTTAAATACCTAAGGACAAAGTCTAGTTTCCAATGTTTGGTAGTGCTCGATGATTAATATCATATGGAACTTATAGATATAAGTATTCAACTCACTCATGCTTTACTAAGATGTATCATGACTTAAATTGTTGTACAAGCAGTCTGAAATGAATAAATCAACTGGATACTATGTCAAGAGATATTTTTCTTATTTACAAGTTAAAGTTGGGTATCAATAGTCGTTAGGTATGTTAAGACCTCTTGGCATTTTGGTGTAGGAGTGGGGTCATATAAAAATGGATTTTGAGTCTGAGTTATCTAGATCTCTTAGAGTGCACAATGTCATAAAGGGTGATTTATATCGATAATATAATTCAACACATTTACTACCAATAAGGGAATCTTATCATGTGGACGAATGGGGTAAATTGTACATTGAAGAAATAGTGTCAAGACATTGTATATTGTTATCTATAGTCTCAGATAGTGATGGTTGGTTCACTTCTAAGGTTTTGTTTAGTGGACAATGGTATTTTGATAAATCTTATAACCCGAACAAGTTAGTACTTCCAAAGAAATAGGAAACGATTAGACGACTATTCCACAGATAGTGGTTCAGATTAACTCGTAAGGTCTTAAGACTTTCGTTAGGTTATATGACAAGTTAATATATGTTTCTAGATCTTGATAAAATTTCAGTGTTCCTCTCGTTGTTTACTTCCATTGAGGGGTCCTTCTCGTAGACGTTATTGATGGTCTTTCCTAGAACGGCTAGTGATGTAACCTGATTCATCGACTGAGTACAAGGTGCGGGGTGAGGGTGACTGTGACATGATAAGACTGTGATGCAAATGTACTGGCATGAATTCGAATGTTTATGATATGTAATGCTTATGTACACACACAAAAAAAATTTGATTCTCGGAAATGAAGTAGAAAATTACTCCAAACATAACTCTAATATAACTACTCCCAGTATCGTAAGATTCATTTTTAAGACGTACATAGGTGAGAAAAATATATTTCACTTTCCCTTTCCCTAAGTCAAACATAGGTGATCAGCGAAACCACCCGTACCTTTCAGGTCATAATTTGATTAAAT
Source organism: Chrysanthemum lavandulifolium (assembly GCA_022545495.1). Classification (NCBI taxonomy): domain Eukaryota; kingdom Viridiplantae; phylum Streptophyta; class Magnoliopsida; order Asterales; family Asteraceae; genus Chrysanthemum; species Chrysanthemum lavandulifolium. The sequence goes on along the minus strand of CM040242.1, from coordinate 131,010,563 downwards.
ATTTTAACTTATTATTACTTTAATTTTAAGTAAACTTACTTTTACGTATAATCTAGAAAGTTCATTCGTGTATGCTTAACTCGTAACAAACCATAGACTATTCTCAATCTACGTATTTTATGCATTTTAATTCCTTAGGTTCGTATTTTATATTTCATATTATTACTTTTCCATTTTTACGAGTACTTTGCACATTTTTCATTTTACACGATTTAAACATACGTTTTTAAGTTTATCAACGCCTAAACACTCCGATAGACTCATGAATCATCTTAAATGTTAAAATAAGTTATGTTAACAAGTTTTAAAATTTTTATAAGTTTTAGATTTTTATGTTACCCTGTTTACATATTCGCGTCTTAAAAATGTTACGTTTGTAATTACTGGTATCAAATTTTATCCACTAAACACTTAAGCTAAATATAAAATGATAACCAAATCCCTTTCTATTTCTTTTGTGTACACGTCAAAAACCACAAGGGATACTAATCCTTATGGTGTGTCAACTTAGCCTTATAACATCACATGTGTACATCTCTACACTTGCATGTTGACACTACTCTTGCTATAGACTTCATTTTACATAATTTGATCTAAAAATAACTCTCATTTCCTTCCTCTCTCTCTCTCTCTCTCTCTCTCTTTAAATAGTATATCACCATCACCATAAATATTCATTTTTGATCTCTTTTGACTAGTACATGTGTTTTTTATGAAAGTTTGTTGATCTCTACAAGGTTCATGGGTTATTTTGGTCATCACCTTGAGTTATTTGAAAGATTAGTAGGGTTATTAGATTAAGATTAAAAGGGTTAATAAAGTTTGGGTAAAATATTAGAAGAGATGATTAAAGAAAGATTGGTGATTAGAAAGGTTTAAGAGTTTGATTTGTTCTTATACTTCTTGTAATTTTCATCATCTCCTTGTAAGATTATATTTATTTTCCTTGTTCTTATTCAATTTGGTTGTAATAGCTACTGTAATTTTTTTTATTTAAGTATGATTTTGTAAGATTTGGACATTGTACATATGATTTAATTCATAAAAACTAGCTTAAACAAGCCATAGGTTATTGTCTCAAGAGTTGATTTTAGATCAGTCCCAAAGATTGAATTGACTGGTGAACTCAGTAGACTTTGTACTATAGGTAAAAAGATAGGGTTGTAGAGCTATGTATATATTCGATTTTTTGGGTGGCACATTCTGTAACTCCTCCTGATGATTAAATTATAGCCAAAATGGTAAAACATGTCAAAATCTGCACTTCAAACTTATTTGGCTAAAACTCTTAAAATTTGAATAGAACGCTATGTTGCACAAAGAATAATAGTTATAGCTAACACTTAACTTGAACGTGGATGCGAAAAGCAGACCATACAGACTTGTAGAACTCAAGATATCGCCATTTTAGTGGGACTGACTTGTGCAGCCCGAAAATCCTTTTTGACACTTAAGGGGATCGTAAATCCAAAGTTAGTCTATGAAGAGCGGATCTAATTGTATTAATATATTAGTAATTTTACATATTTTATGAAATTTTATGACCATAAGACCTATAGATTTTATAAAAACACTTCAAGTCTTTTCCAAGGATATGAAAATAAAATTATAACACTTGACGGTTTAGGAATATAGTAATTATTAAGTCGGGATAACTAAATAAATAAAAACTAAAAACTTGACAAATTGTATTATTTTGATAACTTTTATATAAAAACAAAAGTGCTAAGACCCACTATTGAAAAAATAGACTTATTTACCTTTCTATAGATTAAATAAGACTTAGACTTATCATTTACGAAATAGATGAATTAATAAAAATGACATAAAACCGAACCTTGGATAACTTATAAAACAGGGCTTGTAAATATTTTTAAACTTGACAAATCTAAACTTTTACATTTTTAAAACTTATAAAATGCTTATAATGTCTAAAGTATATAAACACTTTTATAAAGCTTACTTTCGTATGTTCTCATTATATTCATAAATCTAAGACTTGTTTTTCATTCTTCCTTATTGTTACGGTGAGTTCATAGCCCCATCTTTATTTAACTGTTTATAAACTTATTGGGGGAGATACATGCTAAATATTTTTACTATGGACAAGTATTTAAAAACTGTATGTTTATCTGAATGTATTATTGCTAGTGCCTAAGTACATTTTTGCTAGAAGTCCCCATATCATGAATCATTAATCACTTGTGTTTGAGTGCTAATATTGTGAATAAGCCTATTGGGATTGACGAATCCCGTTTGTGTTAATTAGATAGACAACCAAACGCACCAATATTTGAGTTAAATAGGTAAGTGGCAAATTACCTACTGGGGCATTTGTTACTAATATCGTAATTTGATACAATAGTTAACGTTTTGAGTGTCATGAGCTTAGAGCAATAATAACTATTTTAACGATAATTGTATTCATTACAATTATTACTATAACTCTGATATCTGATGTCCATTACTTTAAACTTTAAACCTATGAATTCACTCAACCATTGTGTTAACTTTCTAACATGTTTTATCTCAGGTCCTTAAGGTATTAGCCTGCACTGAAGTCGCACGGAAATGTTAAGACCTTGTATATGATTATCATTCGAAGAACGTTTAAACTTTTACGTTGTACTTTTTATGTTTTATAAACTTGTGGAACCTCTGTTGTAAACTCTGATATATTATAATTTTTTGGGACTTTTAGGTTACTTGCAAAAAAAAAACCCTAATTCTCTCTCTCCCTCATGGAAATTTCCGGCCGCCTTTCCCATTAAAATTCCGGCCATAAAACCCTCCCCTACACGTCCTCTCTACCCTTTAATTCGTTATTGGGGTATGCAATACGTTGTTTGGGATGGTTTCTTACTCAAGGGAAGAGGCGGCTATTACTTATGTTCTTTACTATCTCATGAAATCTCCATATAGAAACCCTAAACGTTTTTAGGGTTTCTTGGCCGCCATATAACGATTTGCTGTTATGATCTATCTTTTCTATTTGTTACTTGGTTACTACGGGCGATCTAAAACCTATCCCTTGATTCATTTGGTTAAGGGCTGCTCGCATGAACAAAACCCTAGTTTTAGGGTTTCATATTGTTTGGTTTTGATTGGTCCTGCTGGTGTTGTGTTGTTTATGCACGTTAACGTCTATCATAATTCATGTAAGTTGGATTGTTTAATCCATTTTTTCTTGTGGGTCGATCTGGAGATAATATATGTTCTTGTTTTTGGGTAAAGGGGTTTACCCCGGTAAATATATAACCAAAAAATAATGTTAAGTACAAATGGAATGTGGCTGAAATACCACATTAACCTCAAGCGAAGAGCTTGATAAACACTAGTGTTTATGACATGCCATAAACACAAAACCTAGCTATATTACATCAACAAACTAGGCATAAACAAGTAAAAAAACTTGTACCAAGCGAGCATCCCGCGTCCAGCCACTCCACGAAGGGAGCAAGTTAACCCAGGAAGTTTGCCTCCTTAAAAACCCTTTCCAAGAAAAACCCAAAGGGAAAAACCTTGGAGTAGGGAAAAAGAGTACAACCCTTACCCGGCACTCCCTTCGTGTATACATATACTTGGAATCTTCCATTTATCCAAAATCAATCGAGACCTCAAGGTTAGCTTCTTGAACTTGAAAGTAACCAGCTTCAACCGAATAGTAGAGACAATGGTGCTAACTACATCAAGAATGTAAGACTTCTTACACTTGAACGACCTAGAATTATGCTCCATCCAAACGGCACGTAGTAGCAAAGAAGCAATAATCTAGAAAGGATACTACTAACCGACCGCCCTTAGATAAAGGAATAAGAATCAGAATAATATTCTCCAACGAAGGTGGGACTGCATCCATACCAGATAAACTCCGCACCTGAAACCAAACCTGCATAGAAAATTGGCACTCAAAAAATAAATGAGAATGAGAATCCGGAACCAATTCACAAAGCGGGCATCTAAGCAAGGCCAAATCAACGTCAGGACCAACATCCCATTGGCGCATCCTATCCTGAGTCTTTAGCTTCTGTTGAATAGCGAGCCACAGATGTATAGCATGCCTTGGAATACATTGAGAGAACCAAGGAACATTACACCATTCAACCAAATCAGCCCTAAGACGCAGAGATTCCCACGCACCGAGACCGAAAAATAACTAAAATTGCCATCCGTGTTACGCCATAATAATCCATCATCAATATCATTTAGAGTAGGAACCGTAGAGCATCTAACAATGGAAATCGAGATAACCAATCCAATGGCCATCGCCAACCATTAGATTCAATAAGATCATAAACCGAGTCGATAAATTAAACCCCGTCGTGCAATATCTCTAGCAGTAAGTAAATTACGAATCGGGCTTAACTGACACCACATATCAAACCAAACCGAAGTGTCCTTCCCATTATTGATCTTATGCCAAATAAAAGGACGAACCTTTGTTCTAATGGCCAGAAGCTTGCGCCAACCCCAGCTAACATCCCCCAAACAAGGGACATCCCAAAAACTTCTCCCACGAAGTTTATACGAATGGATCCATTGCACCCATAACGACTCTTTATGTGTCAAAATACTCCAAATGTGAGTAGTCATAAGCGCAATGTTAAAATCCTCCAAACGACGAATACCAAGGCCACCTTCATTCGTTGGCTTACAAACAGATTCCCAAGCAACCTTAGCCTTTCCCCTTTTCATTTCTCCTTGACACCAAAGGAAACCCTCATGTCGCTCAAGCTCATGGATAATACGAGTAGGAAGGATAAAAACAGAAGCCCAATATAAATGCATCGAAGATAAGACTGATCTCACCAATTGAAGCCTACCCGCAAGAGATAAGAACTTATTGCGCCAATCATTCACCCGACCTTCCGCTTTTTCAACAAGCACCTTGCAATCCCTATAAAGAAGTCTTGATGATATAAGGGGACACCAAGGTACCTAACAGGAGAGAACCTTCGCAAACGGCATAGATCGGAGAATAGCAACTTTAATAGCATTTGGAACATTACAAAGAAAGTCAGACTTTTAGGGATACTGGGACAAGACCAAAAGTTCTTGAAATCCTCCAAGGCCCGCATAATGACATTAATGTAATCCCGATGGCCTCTAGCAAACAAGAAGAGGTCATCGCAAAACAAAGGTTAATAATTTCGTTGCTCACACAAATGATGAAACCGAAAATCAACCGAATTCAAACCTTTTTCTCGCAATATAAGAGTTAGCACTTCCATAACCAACAGAACAAGTATGGAGATAACGGGTCACCTTGTCTAAGGCCCCGCTTACCTTTAAACCAGCCATGGAGATCGCCATTAACACATATGGAATAAGACGTAGATGATATACAAACCATGATCCAATCAACCATTTTGGAGTTAAAACCAAAACCAATCAGAATAGCCCTAAGAAAATTCCAATCAACCGTATCATATGCCTTCTGAATATCAACCTTAAACGCACATCTAGGAGGACCCCTTCCTCTATGATAATTCCGCATAAGCTCTTGGGTAAGTAATATATTATCAGATATACGACGACCAGGAACAAATGCCGATTGATTAATACTAACCAACTGACCAAGGCCTTCTTTAATACGATTAGCAAGGATTTTGCTAATGCATTTATACATGACATTACAAAGAAGAAATAGGCCGATAATCATTAATCTTAGATGGGGTAGACACTTTAGGAATCAAAGATATAATAGTATGATTAATCTCCTTGAGAAGCTTACCATTAATAAAAAATCATGCATGCAGCCCTAACCTCAAGACCCATTAATATCCCATGCTTTCTTAAAGAAAGCAATGTGTATCCATCGGGACCGGGAGCTTTATCATCCCCATAGAAAATATAGCATCCTTAATCTCCGCATCCGTAACATGACGAACCATTGAACCACCAATTGAGGAGGAAGAACATTAGAGAATATACCATAATCATCAAAAGAGTACAATTTCCTTCCATACCAAGAAACTGCTCATAGTGAGCAACAAAAGCACTGCAACTGATTACCCTCGTACAAGACATTGTTTGCATCTCTAACCAATTCAATTCGATTACGGGCACATTTGCTTTTAACAATATTGTGAAAATAGGCCGATTAGAATCACCGCATGAAGCCATTGAACTTTAGATTTCGCTTTAAAACCGTTCTTCATCTAACGTAGCCTCCTTATAAGCAAAAGATAGTGAGCATGTTCATCCCGTAGTTCGTAATTAGACGGATCTATATCAATAGCCTTTTGGACGCCATCTAACTCCCCGCCGAATCCTAACTACCCGCTCATGAAGATTACCTTGGTCAGGCAAAAGCTATTAAAAGGAGACTTCAACCCTTTAAGCGTTGAACAACACGATACATAGCACAACCATGAACATTAAGATTCCATCCCGCATTAACCGTATCACTAAACCCATCTTTATGAACCAAGAAGTTCGAGAATTTAAACGGTTTAGGCTTAGGCTTAGTAACCTGAGGAATACGCAGAACACACGGAGAATGATCAGAAATACGATAAGGTTGAAATATGGCAAACGAACCTGGAAACAAGTCAGCAAATTTCAGATTGCCCATCACCCGATCAATTTTCTTCAATGTACCAAAGGAACCTCTTGGTTTCTGATTCCAAGTAAAATGAAGACCAGTACTATTAATATCCTCAACCTCCATTTTCAGAACACAATCTTTGAATTCACGATAGCAATGTCGAGCATAACTACCACATGAATGATCTTCCAACTTTAAAGCCGCATTAAAATCCCCAACAAAACCCAAGGCCTAGTACGCATAAATCCAAAGATGGCACACAAGATTAGACCAAAGGCACGCCGATGAACATAATAATTATCAACAGATACAAAAGAACAAAAAGTTTTGTTGTCCGTCAGCGTATTAACTCGAACATGCATAACCCGTTAGTTTGAGACATAATCATCACATCAACAATATCATCATTCCAACCAAGTATAATACGGAACCCTTATCACATTGACTACCATTTGACGTCCACTTCCACCGACGACAAACTTTACGACATGTATCATACACTCATCAAGCATCAACATGAGATTCCAAGATAGCACATACACTAAGATTATTATCATTGACCACTGCTTAACCTCTTTTGTTTAGGGAATGGTTCAAACCCCTTATATTCCAAGAGGCGATACTAAACATCAGGGACATTCAGAACAGGAGTGCTTGCCCCTGATTTGTCAAATAAATTACCTGTTTCATCATAAATATTCTCAATCACATCATCCTCATCTAACTCATTATTATCATCCACATCATCATCAGTAGCCAGAGAACCAAACGGGTTAGATGTAGACACATTAGCGCCTAAATTTGGTTTACTAGTTTTAGGTGTAGGATAGATAGTACTAGAAATAACTTTGGGAGCAGATTGGTTATCCTTATTCACCTCAACATCTTTAACAGTAGGAGAAGTATTATGTGAAGTAAAAGGACCTACCGGGTTAGATGTAGCCACTTTAGGATTAGGGGGCTGATCCGCACTAGTACTAGTACTTCCTTGAACCGGATTGCTAGTAGAAGGTGTGGAGACAGATTTAGGCCTATACTGCATATTTTTACCAACAGGGACCCCATTAAATACAGTTCCGGTTCTATTATCCCTAGCATTCTTTTTAGCTTTACCCTTTTTCCCAACAACTTGAAATCCATCCTGGTTTACCTCCTCAACCGGTGTAGTCACAACTTTCTTAGGACAAGTATCACAAGAATGACCAAAAATCAAACAAACATCACATCTAGGAGGTTTCCATTCATATTCCACCCTAATAGTTTCGTAAGAGAAGCCAAGCCTATCCATGTATGGTACCCCACAAGAATAGATTCCTTAAGAGGAGCATGAGAATCAATTTCAATTAAACACCGAGCAAAACTACTCCTACCCCAAGAATCAAGACACATAGAACTAGTATAGGAATCAAGCATAATCGGCTTACCAATGTGTGTTGCAATAATACTAATACCATCCTCGAGAATACCGCAATGGAACATCATGTAGCTTAACCCATACCGGATACGGGTGAATTCCTCTTCGTCAAACTAGTACTCATGGTCCACTTCTTTAGAATAATAGGGTGTTTTTGATCATCCACGGACCACCTTCTAAAACATTCTCCAAGCCAACCTGAGAGTCAAACTTAAAGAAAAAGAAGCCTTGTGCATTCATCATAATCCGTTTAAGACCATATTTAGCCCAATTGTTGCGAACAAAGTACTCAACCACTGGGAATGCAATACGCTTGCCAATGAAATATCCATACAAGGTGTTATCAAATTTAATGCTAATATTTTCTACCACCTTACGAGGAATGGACACGTCAACTCCATTAAAAACATTATCAACTTTAAGTTCACGAAAGTTAGACTTACCTTTGACAGGATTAGCTTGAGTACCTTGAGTATGAGTCGTTTGAGAACCACTAGCAACTCCCACATATGACGTTGGCTGCTGAATTTCAGTTGTTTGAACAATAGGGCTCTCATTAGTATTAGATTCATTCGTCACAATACCTTTGAACTTGCCGACTTGCCTAGCCACACTAATCCCATCACCTTCTTGCAAATTACTATCAACAAGGTTAGTATCATGACTTCGATTGAGGTAGACCACCCAACCACTCACTAAATGTACCGTATTTGTATTCTTGTCTTTACCACTTCTAGCTACACCACTAATCTCCTCAAGAGATGGGAAATTAGTTTTAGAAACCCGGTTTGTGCCCTTACCATCATCATCCCAAAATAAAGTATCATGCTTACCATGTTGCATACTTGTATCATCATACGCACCAAAGTTACCCTCAAGAGAGCCACCATGGCTAGAAAACTTACCAATATCATGCAACGGACCAGCAGAATAAACGTCACCCACATCCAGATTTGAATGCGCATCAGATTTGTTCCCCGTATCCAAATTAGGGTTTCGCAAAACCCTCCTAGCCATAATCAGATGTATGTTCTTGTTCGATTGATGATTATGGTATGTGGGTTTGAGAGAGGCGAAAGTTCATGATACGTAGGGTTTGTTTTAACCCTAATTCATGATTATTCACTTGTTTGTTCGTCGTTGGGCATAATCAGTTGTAAGTTAGGGTTTTGTTAACCCTATTATTCGTTTATTAGATCCTGCGGGTGTGGTCGAATTCAAATTTTTGAAGATGCTAAGGATCGATTTTGCTGGTTGTGTAAATTAGGGTTCGTTGTGCCCTAGTATGTTGGTTTGTGCCACCTGGATTTTGATGCGGATTCTTGTTATGGGTGGTTTTTCATGCGGATTGCTGCTGTCTTTGGTCGTTCTTAGGTGAGATGCTCGCGGCTTGATAGTTGCTGGTTGGTAGCATTGTCTTATTGTGCTTCTGGATTTGTATTTGCACGACGTACTGATGCTGATTTGTTGTTGCTACTGTGGAAGTGTCTTGGTTGTTTACATATTCCTTGGTAATTCTTATTGGTGTTTGGTGTTAAATCTAAACATTCACTTTTGGAGCGAGCTTATGCCCGTTGCTCTATCCGTGGTTTTAGAGTCTATCACCAAAGGTTGTATGGAATTTGCGCACTGAATTCTAATTTGATGATCCATGGGTGTGTGATGATCTTGTACGCTTCTAGGTGGATATTTTTCGTGTCCTATGTTTGGTGCTTTTCTGGTTTCATATGGAAGTTGATTGGAAGTTCTACGATGACTATGTTATGTGATACAATAGTGACTCATGTTTTAATTCCTATCTATATTCACTTGTATAGTTATTGTAGGTGTGTAAGTTATAAGGATGGCATGTCATTCTTATATGAGAGTCTGTAAGTGCCCTAAGGGACTGAGATGAGGGAAGTCACTCTCATCCGTTGTACTTCAATATTTTTGGTGTAATGCATTTTACCGGGGTGAATTAACCCTTTTACCCAAAAAAATTATATTAGACGAACGATAATTTATTGTAAAACATCTCATTTATAGTCGTTTTCTGTAATTTGTACTGTGTGTTCATAAGTAATACCCTCGCTTAGTTTCACTACTATTCAAAACTGGAGGTGTTACATATTGGTATCAGAGCTACAATTATATAGAACTAGATTGCATTTTATGCCTAGACTATAACTACTTTTTGAATTTAAACCACCTCAGTCATTATCATCGTCTTTCACATTCCATGTGCATGCTTACTCTTTAACACATCACTGTTTTATTCATATAAAGACTATTTATATAAACATTTGACTAAATATGACTGCGTATGTCTATTCCAGGGCATTATGACAAAACCAGATTTCCCCTATCATGTACCTATTCTTACATTTTTGTAATAAATGAAACCTCCCTATACAACATTGTAACTAATTACAATGATCTCTCTTATTTCCCAAGACATTGTAACAGATTACAATGGTCTCTCTTATTTACTAGAGCGTTACTTCTTATTTGTATAAAGGTTATTTTTATAAATATTTTACCGATTCTTACCCTTTATACACAGTCTCCAGAACATCATGTCAAACTCTACTTCTCTCAATTATGTTTCTATTTCACTATATTACTAAACTATTATACATACTTACTCATTTTAATGATCCTATAAAACCTTCTCAACGCTGTGAGTGAAACAGTGGTCTCATTTATTTTCAAAACATCGTAAGTGATACCAAGATCTTTTAAAACTTTTCATCACCTTACAAAACATTGTTTTACATGAAACTCGTCACAGTCTATCGATTCCCCTTGGTTTAATCTCCAAAAATGAATTTGAACATTTGTACTAAACTTTTGGAATACTTACATCGCCTCGTAACCCATTGCCTAGAGACACGTCAATTATATTAAACATGACTTAACCTGTCACCTTAGAACACCTACCCTTGAAACACAACTTTATAACGACCTATTCTTTTTTACTTCTTCTTGGTTTTAAATAATTACACCACTAGAAAGATACCAATGGAGTTTGAAAACATTGTTTACCCTTCCATGATTCTGAGGAAAAGTTGGAAAACTTGTCGGCCACCATTGCGACACTCACTTTACCGGCCTACATACTGATGTCCGACAGTAAGACTTAAGCTTAGGTTCTTCTGTGTTGTATTTTGTAAAAGGATTATCACTAATACTTTCTCATGAACTTCGTTGTATTTTGTATATTTTTATCCCGAGTTGTGGGATTTATTTAACTCATAACTATCTACTATTTTATATCATCATGTTGTGGCAATAATGTGTTCGTTGCACTATCTATTGCACTACCATTTTTAAACAGTTTTGTTATTAACTTATAAACTATTCTATCACCATATTATAAACCAATTTACTACCCTCATATAAATTACTCTACTACTATGTTATAAACTGTTTTGGCTAGTTCTGAATAAACTATTTTGTTACCTCTTTACAAATCATTTGGTCACTTACCTTGTAAAACTATTTTGCTACCACCTTATAAAATATTTCGCTAATATCTTATAAGCTATTTGTCACTATCCCATCAACCATTTTGTTACTCTCTTACAAACTACTTACTACTATCTTATAAACTAAATCACCGATATACTACTACCTCATAAAATGTTTTGTTATCACCTTATATAATCTTATAAGCCATTTTCTTATAAACTATTTTGATATAATCTTATGAACTACTTTGAATACTATTTTACAAACAGTGTGGTTAAGCCTATATAACACTGAAAACCATAAAAATAGTTAACTAGACCAAACATTTCATCATAACCAATTATACTTGTTTATTGCATATGTACAAACTTACATTACTTTTTCTATACAAGATACTTGTTCAAAATTCATTGAACCTTGGTTAAACATAGTCGGATCAACTATGTTTAACATAGGTATAATGAGACATAATATGATCACCTATGTTAAACTTAGAAATAATTCTTGTGATATTGGGATTTTTTATATTAGGTTTATGTTCTGATTTATTTTCTACTAGATTTTCGAGAATCGCAAAAATTGTTTTTGTGTGAGTGAAAACAATTCATGAGTATTCATATTATTGAACACAGTAACTAAGCGAATCCTTACCATATCCTTACCATGTAAAGTCAGTCTCATCCTACACCGTATTCCAAAACGACGAGTTGAACTACATCGCTAGTTGTTCTAGAAACCATTCACCACAAGTACCGGCATCTTTTCACCGACACCACTTCGATAGCCAACACAAACTGAATCCCGGGACGTGATTCCTTTAAGGGGGATGGACTGTAACCATCATCACTTTTATGTTCATAATATAATTATATATTTTTAATTATTATTATTTTAATTTTAAGTAAACTTACTTTTATGTGTAATCTAGAAATTTCATTCGCATACGCTTAACTCATAACCATCCTTAGACTATGCTCAGCCTATGTATTTTATGCATCTTAATTTTCTTACGTTCATATTTTATATTTCATATTATTACTTTTCTATTTTTACGAGTACTTTGCACATTTTTCGTTTTACGTGATTTAAACCTACGTTTTTAAGTTTATCAACATCTAAACACTCCGATAGACTCATGACTCATCTTAAATATTAAAGTACTTTATGTTGATAACTTTTAACGTTTTTATAAGTTATATATTTTTGTGTTACCCGGTTTACATTTTTGCGTCTTAAAAACGTTACGTTTGTAATTACCAGGATCAAATTATATCCACTAAACACTTAAGTTAAATATAAAATGATCACTAATCCCTTTCCTTTTCTTTTGTGTACACGTCAAAAGCCACAAAGGACACTAATCCTTGTGGTGTGTCAACTTAGCCTTGCAACAGTACATGTGTACATTTATTCACTTGCATTTTGTTAGGATTAAGTGTAATCAATATAAAGTTTCGTTCATTAGTTTATATAATAGGTTGTCACAATTATGGGCTTATATGTATGTAATTAACTTAAGGTCTAGGTAGTAATCCCATGGGTCTTAGGAGCTTTCTAGACATCATCACATGGGGTGTTGCCCTAATCTATCTTGTATAAATACTTATGTTAAGGCACTCTTGTGCCTTGGTTGATTCATATGCAAAGTTACTCTTTCTTATTTGTTTCTCATGAATCCTCCCATCTATTTCTCTCTATATACTTTCTCTTACTAGATATCTTTTGTTAGTTTACATATTTGGGAACCTACAAATGGTATCAATCGCCATATGATGATTGGTCAATGTGATTTGGTGCAATACGTTTCATATTTTATACATACGATTTGTATTTTGGTTTTTACAAAGCTAAAAGCTTTGATTCTAGCACTTATTCTTAAAGGTTGGAAAGTTTTAAGGATTCTATAGTGTTTAGAAGCTTAGTTGTTAGCATAAACTTCATAACTTTTAGTCTAAAAATCAAGTTTTTAAGTTATTTAGTGTTTTGAACGTTTTATCGAACCTACACATAAGTCTTTAAAAAACATCAAAGTTTGCAACTTTCTTGAAATTTAAGTGTTTTTAAGGGTTTTTGGTAAGAAGAAACTATTTAGAAGCTTGTAGTTTTTCGTAAAATAGATTTCCTAAAAAACAGTCCATCCATCGAACTTGGAAGAGGGTTTCATTGAACTTGGAAGATTTTAGGGTCTATCGAACTTGGTTATCGAACATCAAGAATTTCAAAGTTTCTTCACTGATTCATGGTTACTCAGTACTTCCCTTCGTTAGATAAGCATGTGGAATAACGTCGGGAGGAGCAAAAACCACTTATCTTACTTTCTCTCGTTTTCTGTGCTACTTACAAATTTTTGGAATTTCTCAGGTCTTAATTTTATAGAAAACCTGTAAACATCCGTTCCACAAGCATTATATCCTAGTTTAGTTGAGTCATATATAGTTTTACCACCGATTTTACTTGAAGGTTTCGTCTATTTTCTTAAAGTGTGCAGGTTTTATTTATCAAGAAGAAGATACATAATTGGATGGAGCTTTTCACGCATACATTATTCTTGGAGAAGAATTTAACCACTACTTCACACATTTCCTACCGAGCTAATCAGGGGAGTGTAGGGAGGGAGAATAAAATGAAAACTTTGAAACTATGCTTATCCTTGATTATTTGTCGTGTCCAATTTCATTTGTGTAATAAACCATGAGAAATATCGGTTAGGGTAATTTTGGCACCAAATTTAAAATTTTTCATGACATGTAGGAGTGGGCTATTAGTCTTAATAAAGCGTCTCATGGATAGGAAGTTATATGACTAGCACCAAACCCTTTACCACTCAAATTCCACCCCAAAAATGTGAGGTTCACCCCTAGATTTGTAGGAATTAAAGCATTCTTTAATGCTTCGAGAGTGTACCGGTAGTATAATAGATTCTAGAACTTGTTTTGTGATGCATCCCGAGTTCGCTAGTGAGACTACACTTGTGTAGTTAGGAATAACTAAATGATAAGAGGCATTAGGATAACCCTTGTTTGATACCCGTATTATAATTAACCCCTCAGAGCCTATCTTTTTCGCGGTTCTCGTGATATTTCGGTTTTCCGGAATATCAATGAAGAGCATTGTTTACAATCCACCCCCAAATGTACACCCAAATCGCCTTAGCCTACCTTGTATGCACTCACTTTTAGTGCATTATTGTTATCATACTAAACCCTTAGTTTAATTATCTAGTTACTTGCATAAGTTTCTAAGTCGAGTCATATCCTTTGTATATAGTTTTGGGACGATTGGGACTCATGGGTAAAGTTAAAATTTATGGAGTGACGGGAAAGAACGTTAAATTCAAATTCCCTTTATTTATGTAATAATGTACTCCAAGTGTTTTGATCTTTTCAATTCGGGTCAAATTAGTGTTAGAATAATAAAAACTCAAGTGTAGGGATGTGCCTATAAATCCCTTATATTTTGATGTTATCGTAGAGGATGGTAGAGTAAAAGTGTATGGAAAAAAAACAAAAAAAAAATCGAAAAAAAGAGTGTGTTCATAAAAGAAAAAAAATAAAAAAATAAAAAAATAAAAAATGAAAAACATACGGGCTATAATCCTACATCTATCTTTATATTTATGTATGTTTGTTTCAAAGTTGTATAGAGTTTAGAGAGTCGAGTCTTGGCTTAGCAACACCATTCTTCTCATGCTTGTAACATAAAGCTTTTTGACTTGCCACCACTAAATCGCCTATCCAACCAAACCCTTTGTTTTCCTACCATAAGCCTAACGTTACAACCCTTTAAAAGAACTCTTAGAAAGTTTTTCCTAGTTTCGTACGCCAAAGCTGTAGGATCATACATATTATGTTGTTAGATGATTCAGGTGGTCTAGGGAGATGATTATACAACTATGCCATGTTAGAGAGATGAAGAGAGTAGAGAGGGTGATTCTAGAGAGATAAACAAAAAGAGAAAAGGTTAGATTAAATGAGAAGCACAACCCCTTCCAAGGATGGAAGGGGCTTTTATAGTTACAACCTACACGCCCTCCTGTCGGGCTGTGGATTAGGCATACAGTGGGTAAAGACCCGTCCTTCCTCCACGGTGTTACACTAAGCTAAACTAAGCTAATAACTAACTAATAAACTGATAATAACGTAAATAATGATATGTCTACGAGCTAACTTATGCTAGATTATTTGGGGTGACCGACACTTCACTATGGAATTTCAAATTCCTAACAATCTCCCCCTAAGGGAGGTCACGTCATGTTTTACATTTTGAATCCTAGCATTCTATTTTATCTTCAGTCTTGAGCTCGTAGACTTGAATTCTTCAACTTCCGCATCTTTGTGCTTTAGCAGTGACTCTTCATAGTCCGAATGCTTTGTACTTTCAGTAGAGGTCTTTGATCTGATCCACATCTTTGATGATCTTCGAGATTTCCTTGAGATCATCATCCACATTAAATCTCTGGATCACCCTTTGTTGTGTTGCCTTCATGTGATGTTGTGACTTATGGACCGACAGGCTCACACTTTCTGGATCATGACATCTTTTCATCAGAGTAGCGGAAGCATCTTTGTATGTCTTTGATTGTTGTGATTTTCTTCAATTATATTGGTGTAAGCTATGAGCATGCGGTTATGAATTGACTTCTCAATAACGATCAGCTGCAACCTGTCCAATGTTCCTACAAACAACAGTTAGTACTAAAACACACGAAAGTGTCTTTGTTCACTTTCGTTGAATATAGTTGCAAGAACCACGGTTCTTCGTTGATTAGTATAAATACTTCTTATGATCAGGTAGAGTTCCGAAGAATCTCCTTGACAGGGTTTCGCAGCTCTTCTAGGCGTTCTCAAACCAGAGCATCCCAAAGAAGACAACACGGAGTGAGTGAACCAGTGAACTGAGATTCACTGATTGATGAAAAATTGATTTGAAAAACAATCGCATATTGCTTGAAGAAAGAGTTTTGCAATACGACGAAGGTTTTATGAGAAAGATCAATTTTCAATCAAAAATACTTTTTGTATTTGAAAAAGAATATACATTCGATGTGCTAGAGAAAAGAAGAGATTTGCACATCGAACGGTTTTTCCAAAAGTATTTTTTTCAATTAGAGATACTTTTTGTGTTTGAAAACATGAATACACATTCGATGTGCTAGAGAAAAGAAGATTTGCACATCGAACGGTTTTTCCAAAAGTATTCGTCAATTCATTTCCTAGACCAAGGTTGATTCAAGAATGAATCGCCCCATCGTTTCTATCCAGTTGTCACAAGCTTGATCTTTTGGAAAGATCTCACATGTCACCCACCAAGAGCTTGTGTGATGTTGGCTCTAGAAGGATTTCAATCTTCATCGTGAATATTTAACATATCACTCGGATGTTCTGGCAATACCACAAGGATAATGCGTAGGACTCTCAATATATACTTACTTTCCACATTGTGTGAAACAGCAAGTCTTCATTAATTTTATGTCCTAATGAGATTTTGTAGATGATCTCTTGTCTCTAGACTCAATAGTTCATATTTGGTTCCTATGCCGGAGACTAGGAAGAGGGTCTCCTTCATATCAACAATCTCTAAGAGAAAGTCGATAGATTATATAGGTTCCCCGTGAGAATGAAACAAGCCCTTTTAAGAGGAAATTGAGTAGCTTGGGAAGTTTAGTGGAGTGCGTCACTGGGTCCACGACATCTTGTCTTCAATACCAGTGTTACCTTAGTAGACACCAGTAGCATATGTATTGAACCCGGTTTCTGCCCTAACGTTGAATTAATGGATGGCTATTTCTTTTCACCCTTTTCACATTCAATTCTTTTTCATTCTTCAACACCTTTAGTGCTTACCGAGACTTCATAACTAGAACCTTGTTGGGTTTATTCTAGTTCTAGGTCTTTCTCAGTCCGCACTCTTCCCATTTCTCACTTTTCTCCTTTTTTCATCATACCTAAGGACTTCTACACTATCTAGTGGATTGTCCCTGGGTAGATTCCTCCGGCTCTGGCGGGATCGTGGGAACAAATACCTAACCTAACCATCCTTATAACACCATGCATAAAGTAAATTGGTCGGTCTTTTGGTATTGTTCATTCCTTCTCGAAACCAATTGAAAAATCATTTGGAAAATCAATCAAGGTACTTGTGATATAATATCAAAGCATTTTGTACCTTAATTGTTTTGATCATTTAAAAATGCTCCCCCTCAACATATGCTCTTATGATTTTGAAATTGTTTAGCTCATGGAGGCAAGAGGTCTTAGAAAAATTTCTTTGATCTCAATTTCCGTGGAAAAAGCCATTTGATTTTCTTGGTAAATTCTCCCCCTCAAAATGTGCGTTGGTTATTTGAAATCATTTAACACATAGAGGAAGGAGGTTTTCGAAGAACTTCCACAATCACATTTGCCATTGAGAAACCATTAGAAAATCAATCAAGGTACTTATGTTGAAACATAGATATCTTTGTATCTTGAAAGTTTATTTTTTTTGAAATGCCTCCCTCAATATGTGCTTGAGATTGAGCGTTTAGCATATATGGGAGAGTTGCTCACACTTTGAGTCAAAGCGATCACTTGTTATCGAGTTTCATATTTAAATCACATTTTCTCCCGATCTAAAATATCGGATCCTTTGAGATTTTGGATCCCAGTGATTTAAATAGGTTTCGATCTTTCAACTACACCGATTACGTTGAGGAGTTCGAGGAACACTTCTTTGAGGACCGATTCCAACATTTTCATAAAATTCATTGAGTACTTTATTAACAAACTCGGTTCCATTGTCGGTTCGGACGATTCGAACTGTTTTGTTGAGTCCGATCGAAGTTGTTTAATGAGTTTAATGATGACATCTCGAGTTTCGTCCTTTGTCCTCAAAAACTTAACTTAAGTAAATCGGGAGTAGTCATCAACCACTACTAAAACATATCTCTTCCATTAATAGTTTTCACTCTCATTGGACCGCATGGATCCATATGAAGAGTATGAAGAACTTCCATTCTGAGTTTGTGGGTTTTGGTTTGTGGGCATATTTCGTGCTTTTTCCCAATTGACAAGTCGAGCAAAGATGATCTTTTCATATTTTAACTGGGTAAGCCTCGACTAGATCCTTTCGGAAAGGTTGTTTATGGTACCAAAGTTCAAGTGATTGAGGCAGCGATGCCATAACCAAGACTTTGTTTTAGAAGCCTTTGACAGCAAGCAGATTGGAGAGGACTTCATCATGTCATCGATAGATATGGTGTATAGGTTTGAACCTCGGGTACCTCTTAACAATTCTACACCATCAAGTTCTCTAACGAAACAAGTATGTTTTCTGAAAGCTACTTCTAGATCGGAATCACAGAATTGACCAACAGAGAACAAATTATGACCAAGACCTTCCACATAATATACCCTTTATTGTGTTGCCATCATGTGATGTTGTGACTTTTGAACCGACATGCTCACACTTTCAGGATCATGACATCTTTCCATCAGAGTAGCGGAAGCTTTACTGGTTCATGATATTTGCGCGAAAGCGAAGCATAGTATAAAATATCGAGCCGGTTATGTAGATATGCACTAGTCATGATTTCTTCAATTAAGTGTGGATCTTTGTGAGCATGCGCCTTTGGATTGACTTCTCAATTACGATCACCGCAACCATCCAAATGTACCTACAAACAACGATTAGCAATAAAACAAACGAAAGTGTCTTTGATCACTTTCGTTGAATTAAATACACGCCCACGGTTCCCGTTGATCGATACAAATCTTGTACGTGATCGGTATAATTACGAAGAATCTCCTTGAGAGGGTTTCGCATTGTTGTTCTAGTCGTTCTCAAACCGGGCGTCTCAAAGAAGACAACATGGAGTGAGTGAACCAGCGAATTGAGATTCACTGATTGATGAAAAATTGATTTGAAAACAATCGCGTATTGCTTAGAAGAAAGAGTTTTGCAATACGACGAAGGTTTTGTGAGAAAGATCAATTTTCAATCAGAAATACTTTTTGTATTTGAAAAGAGTACACATTCGGTGTGCTAGAGAAAAGAAGAGATTCGCACATCGAACGGTTTTTCCAAAAGTATTTTTTCAATCAGAGATACCTTTTGAATTTGAAAATGAATACACATTCGATGTTCTAGAGAAAAGAAGATTTGCACATCGAACGGTTTTTCCGAAAGTATTCGTCAATTCATTTCCTGGACCAAGGTTAATTCAAGAATGAATCGCCCCAGTGTTTCTATCCAGTTGTCACAAGCTTGATCTTTTGGAAAGAACTCACATGTCACCCACCAAGAGCTTGTTTAATGTTGGCTCTAGAAGGAATTCCATCTTCATTGTGAATACTTTACATATCACTCGGATGTTCTGGCAATACCACAAGGATAATGCGTAGGACTCTTAATATATTCTTACTTTCCACATTGTGTGAAACAGCAAGTCTTCATTAATTTTGTGTCCTAATGAGATATTGTGGACGATCTCTTGGCTCTAGACTTAATAGTGCACATTTGGTTTCCTATGCCGGAGACTAGGGAGAGGGTCTCCTTCTTCAATATCAACAATCTCTAAGAGAAAGTCGATAGATTATGTAGGTTTCCCGTGAGAATGAAACAAGCCCTTTTAAGAGGAACTTGAGTAGCTTGGGAAGTTTAGTGTAGTGCGTCACTGGGTGCATGACGTCTTGTCTTCAATACCAGTGTTACCTTAGTAACAACCAGTAGCATATGTATTGAACCCGGTTTCTGCCCTAAGGTTGAATTCTTTGGAGGCTATTTCTTTTCACCCTTTTTACATTCATTTTTTTTTCATTCTTCAACCCCTTCAGTGCTTACCGAGACTTCATTACTAGAACCTTGTTGGGTTTATTCCAGTACTAGCTCTGTCTCAGTCCGCACTCTTCTCATACCTAAGGACTTCTACCTAAGGACTTCTACACTATCTAGTGGATTGTCCCTGGGTAGATCCCTCCGGCTCTGGCGGGATCGTGGGAACAAATACCTAACCTAACCATCCTTATAACACCATGCATAAAGTAAATTGGTTGGTCTTTTGGTATTGTTCATTCCTTCTCGAAACCAATTTAAAATCATCTGGAAAATCAATCATGGTACTTGTGATATAAAATCAAAGCATTTTGTACCTTAATTGTTTTGATCATTTTAGAAATGCTCCCCCTCAACATGTGCATATGATATTGAAATTGTTTAGCACATGGAGGCAAGAGTTCTTTGAAATATTCTTGATCGCAATTTCCATGGAAAAAGCCATTTGATTTTCTTTGGTAAATTCTCCCCCTCAATATGTGCATAGGATATTTGAAATCATTTTATCACATAGAGGAAAGAGTTAATTTGAATTACATCCACGATAACAAAATCTATTAAGAAACCATTTAGAAAATCAATCAAGGTACTTATGTTAAAACATAGAAATCATTGTACCTTGAAAGTTTATTTTCTTTTGAAATGCTCCCCCTCAATATGTGCTTCGAGATTCGAAAGCGTTTAGCACATATGTGAGAGCAGCATGCACTTTTGAATCAAATCGACCATCATTTATCAAATTTCATTATTAAATCACAAATTCTCCCCGATCAAAAATATCAAACCCTTTGAGATTTTGGATCCCAAGTGGTTTAATAAGGTTTAGAAAACATGGGATAAAAATGTACCTGATTTAAAAGCTCTTCTTGTTTATGGTTAAATGCTCCTCCTCAATCATGTGCATCACTTATTTGAAATCATTTGGCACATGAAGGAAGGAGTGCTTTTGAAACAATCACCCTTGTAAAACTGATTTGAGATTTAAATCACGATCTCTCCCCCGATAAAAAATTTCAAACCAATTGAGATTTTGGATCCCGATTGATTTAAATCATTTGGAAAAAAATTTGGGGAAAGACGTGGCAAGATTTAATTTTTGAAATAGACTGATAAGGATCAATTTAAGACATTAAAGATTGTTAGTGTCAGGTATGATAGTTTTGAAGAGATCTTTAAGTAAAATAAAACAATTTCACAATCAAACAAGAACAGAAAAAATTTCATTTTGAAAGATCTTTAGGTTTTA